>CM052540.1:71586215-71620803 GCA_028533065.1 Trachops cirrhosus | reverse complement strand
CTGGAAAGAAGTATTCCAAGTCATGAAAGGCAAGGACCTACATCCAAGATTGCTCTATCCAGCAAAGCTTTCATTTAGAATGGAAGAGCAGATAAAGTGCTTCTCAGATAAGGTCCAGTTAAAGGAGTTCATCATCATCATGCCCTTATTATATGAAATGTTAAAGGGACTTATCTAAGAAAAAGAAGATAAAAAACATGTATAGTAAAATGACAACAAACTCACAATTACTAACAACTACACCTAAAACAAAAATAAAAAGAAACTAAGCAAACAAACAGAACAGGAAGAGAACCACAGAAATGGAGAACACATGGAGGGTTAGCAACAGGGGAGTGGGAGGAGAAAGAGAGAGGGGGGAAAGGTACGGAGAATAAGTAGCATAGATGGTAGGTAGAAAATAGACAGGGGGAGGGCAAGAATAGTATGGGAAATGTAGAAGCTAAAGAACTTATGACATGGACATGAACTAAAAGGGGGGAATGTGGGTGGGAGAGGGTGTTCAGGGTGGAGGGGAATGGAGGGTGGGTAATGGGACAACTATAATAGCATAATCAATAAAATATATTTAAAAAAGAGTTCACCAAGTTGATAAAATAAGTTAGAAGTGTTCTTTTGTTCCCCCTATTCTCTGGAAGAGTTATAATACTGAATTTATCTATTCAACTGAATATTTGGAAGAATTTGCCTATGTAGTCAAATTTGGTTTTTGGTGGATTTGGTCTTTTCTTACAAGGCTGTTTTCAACTACTGACTCAAGTTTGTTTGTTTGTTTGTTTGTTTTTTAAACAGTGATGTTCAGGGCTACCTTTCCTTTTTGGTATATTTTACAGGAAATATACATAAAACTTGTCATGAAATTGTTAATAGTATACTCCCATAATTTTCTAATCTCTGAAATGTCTTTAGTTTTGCTCTAGTTTTCAATTCTAATGTTTTATTCTTTACTTGAGGCATTTCACCAGTGATTTACCTACTTTATCATTCTTTTCAAAGAGTTTAACTTTTGGCTTCAGTTTTTACCTATATCATATTTTTATTACTCTTTCATTAATTTCTGTTTATTATTTTTGTTCTATTTTCTTTAGGACTAGATTGTTGTTCTTTTGCAACTTCTGTTTGAAGATAGACTGTTAATTTTCAACTTTTCTTCTTTCTTAATATAAACATTTCTTACCCCCTAAATATCAATTTCCCACAAACTTTGATTTGCTGTATTATTATTCAGTCCTAATACATGTTGAAATGACAGGACCCATGATATGAAATCAGAATATAAGTTTATTTATTTGCTACACTGCTCATTCAAACCTACTTTGAAGGCAAGTTGTTCTCCATATCCTTGAAAAGAAATTGGAAAAAACCACATGAGTCTTCTGGTCTCTTTCAATCAAGAGAGAGAGAGACAGACAGACAGACAGACTTTACAGGCAAGAAGGGGCTGGAATGAAGTATTCCAAGTCATGAAAAGCAAGGACCTACAACCAAGATGACTCTATCCAGCAAAGCTATCATTTATAATGGAAGGTCAGATAGAGTCCTTCTATAAGGTAAAGTTAAAGGAGTTCATCATCACCAAGCCCTTATTATATGAAATGTTAAAGGGCCTTATCTAGGAAAAAGAAGAAGACCAAAACTATGAACAGTAAAATGACAACAAACTCACACAACTATCAACATCTGAATCTAAAACAAAAAGAAACTAAGCAAACAAACAGAACAGGAACAGAATCACAGAAATGGAGATCACATCAGCAGGGATGGGGAGGGAAGAGAATGGGAGGAAAGGTACAAGGAATAAGAAGCATAAATGGCGGGTACAAAATAGACAGGGAGAGGTTAAGAATAGTATATAGGAAATGTAGAAGGCAAAGAACTTGTATGTACGACCCATGGACATGAACTAAGGCAGGGAGAATGCTGGTGGGAGGAGGGTGGAGGGTGGAGGGGAATAGAAGGGGGAAAATGGGACAACTGTAATAGCATACAATAAAATAATTGTAATCAATAAAATATAGTTAAAATAAATAAATAAATAAAGTGTCTCAAAACAAAACAAACAAAAAAAAGAAATTTCAACCATGTTTGTGAACTTATGTTGGCCCTGGAAATTCTGACAGCTTTCATATATTTGAGACTATTAATGAGTAGTGATGAGCTGAGAACTTTTAACCTTCTTGGTAAACTATGGCCTTTTATATTTATGTAATTAATTTCTTTATCCTTAATGCTTTTACATTAAGGCTTGTTTTGTCTGATATTAATATTCTGAGTTATTCTAATATTTTTTCTTTGTTATTTTTCCAGTACATCTGTTTGCTTTACTTTCAACCTTGCCTTTATTTTTTTAGGTGGATGTCTAGTACATACAGTTGTATTTAGCTTTTATCCAATCTGAGAGTTCCTTTCACCAGGAAATTAATGTTTAATACATTTATTGCTTTTGTGTAAATATATAAATTTTCACTATTTTGTGCTATTAATCATAATTTTGCTTTATTTTTCTCCTTTTCTGCCTTATATTCGATGGATTAATTTTTCTTTACTCTCCCCCTTTTTATTAAGAACTTATACGTTTTCAGGCTTCTGATATCAAATGAACATCTCAGTTCCAACTTTGGACCTTTTGAGAACTGAAGACCATGTCTTCTGTACCCACAAGACTGTTAAAACTTAGACTTGAGGTAGGCAAATGCCTCCAGGACATCAGTGACCTAAGTGCCAGCTTAATAAATTAGTTTTCAGCTCCTTCTTTATGTTTGGTCTCTGAGTATTTTACATACCTTTTTGCATTTTGTGTATTTTCCTAAAAGCATTTGAACCTGAAGTTCTTGTTTCGTCAGAGGTTTTTTAGGCTTGTTATCTGATGTGAAATATGAAATAGTATATAAAATAGAATCATATGTTTTATATTTTCAAACCTAACATCTTCTGTGAAATATTTTAATATACCCATCAGAGTAGAAGAATCAGGAATCAGGTTCTAGTTCAGATTTTGTAACCTTGGGTAAATCACCAAATAGTTCTCAAACTATTCTATTATCTCTACTTTAGAGTATCAATGAGTCTGAAGTAAAAAAGGCATTGGTGAAGTTCAAGATGTAATAATACTCATCATATTCCTAACACTGACCTGCCTGTGTGTCTCTCACTATACCTGGCTGAAGCCTCAAATTGTCCTTTTGTTGATCCAAGTTTTGTTTTTTTTTATTTTAGTTTAAAAAGTAACATAAAATTTACCTTCCTAACCATTTCTAAGTGTACTGTTCAATAATGTTAAGTATGTTCATTGTAAACCTCGACTTTTAAACTTTAAGGTTTAGGTTATATATTGTTAAAGAAGGACCCTTCTGTTTTTACCATTTCTATCTGGCCCTTATTCATCTCTTCTTTATTCCTGTCCTTCATTATGCTGTCATCTCCTGGGGTTTTCCTCCTCTTTTTGTAGTTTTAATAGGTCTAGTTTTGCTAGATCCTTCTTTCCCAATGGTTTTAAGTGATTTACTTATTCAACATTATGTATATTGACTTCAGGAATTCCTGAATATTTTGCAAGTCATTCAATTTCAGTTTGCAGTGATTAGCATCATAGTGTTGGATTGTTACAACATCAGCACCTAGGCAAGGATGTCCTTGCTATGGGCTCAGACTAAAACTACTGTTAAGTGGAGGGTAGAGGGGGATGAGAGAGGAATGTTTGAGGATGTCTATTTGTATAAGGCATTTAATTCACCAAAACATATTTTTATGTCATAATTATTTCTGCTTCATTACGCATCATAACCATGGTGGTTATGTTAAATAGTAAGTACTCAGAAAATGAGGCCCCCTCCTCTTCTGTTAATGCAAAGGGGTATTCCTTCCACTAGATGATATCATTCATTTAAATCAAAATTTACCTCTAAATTTATCTTATAACTTCTCTTTAGAGGTCAGCTTTTTAAGGATCAACACCATAAATCAGTGGACCTCTAGAAAAATAGGACGATAGTATTGTAACTGAGCAGAAAGGGCCCACCCATTCATGTGGTGCCTCAGTGAATGACCCAACAATTAATGCTGGAAGAAACAGGTTTTTATTTACAATATTCCAACCTTCAGGGGGCTGGGAGTACCTCAGCTCAGAGCTCTGTTCTCCCACAAGACCCAACCCTTCCCATGCTCCCCAAAAGACTATAAGCCAAAAGCCCAAAAGTTCCCCATGTCCTTATTTTAAGCCAGTTGTGCAAACAGTTCTCTAGTCCCTCTGGGAAGGTACCAAAGTCACCATCCTCACACAGCAGCTCTCTCGTTCAGGATCAGGGATACATTGTCATCAGCCTCCATTTAATAGTCCAGGAAAGCACATGCCATGGTACACTGGCTCATGGTAAAGTTCAGAAAAGGCACAAGTCCCAAGAATCCAGGTAGAGTTCAGGTCTGTAAGGCAGCATGTCAGCATCTTGCAAGGAAGGGTCTTTGCTGGCTTCAGAGTTGGCTAGAGTAGGCACAATCAGAGCAGCAGTATTTCTCTATCTTTACTACACCAGGCCACATAGTGGGATCCTGACTATGAACTACATAGCTGCTTCCTTACTCCTCCCTTCACAAAGTTGCTGCATCATTGTTCTCCTTCCTCATGGCTCCCCACTTACTATGCCCTTTCTAAACTTCATGGCAGCTATCTCACTGCTGGCAACAAGGCTCTCCCATGTGGCTGCCCACCCTTAGTTTAAATCCTGACCCAGAGCTTCCTGCATGACTTCACACTTAGCACTATATGTTCTGATGGTCATGTAAGCCTTTACCTGGGTGGCAGCAGAACTTCCCTTCAGGAAGCGTATGGCTACCACTTGCCGTTGTTATGAAAAGTATCTTAAGCCATATCACCCGCTTGTCCCCTCCCCCAGCCATGAGCTGTGGGGAACATGCTCTGTACCCTGGTTTGTATTACACAATGAATCATTTCAGTGGGAGAAAAAAAAATCAAACTTCTCTGGTAGTTGTAGAAATAAAGTAAGCTTGATTGAACTTTCCATTTGCTATTGATTTTAGAGAAAACGTTGAGTTCATGAATTCCAAGAACCAGATTTTTCCCCTATATTTTAAAATTCCCAATACCAGGGTGCATATTAAAATCAAGAGTTACAATTATAATCAGTAGGTTCTGTTAGAAGTGCATGAGAAATAGAGGTGGGAGGAATTGGATAACCTGATCCAAGTGCCTTTATTTGACGCTGTGTTTACAGGCGGGCTGAGTCTGGACCAACTGCAGCCTTGGGGGAGACAGAATGGGTTTTTTAAGAGAAAAAGCAAGGGGTTTGTGAGGGGATAGGGGAGGGGTTAGTGTCTTGTTCTTATGAGTGGGTGCCTCAGGGCTTCAGGATGTGAGTTAGGACAATGGGTCAGGTAAAGGGCAGGGCTGTTCCCAGGTGCAGGAGGGTCAGACTGACTACCAGCCATTATGGCTGGCATCAGATATCTATTGTGGGAGGTGGGAGAGAGTTTTGATTAAGACTTGGGCTATCAATTGAGTTGGGATAACTCAGTCATGGGCAGTTCCAGAGGGTTGGAAAATTGGCCTGACTGGGCCATGGGCAGTCCGGTGGGCTGGGAGCTGGCCTGACCCTTTCAAGTTCTTCCTTTTACCCCCCAACTTTTCCACTTTTTCAAAGCTATACCTAAATAACATGACTTCAATCCATGATATTTTAAACTAGAATGTAGTGCAAGCTCTGACCAGTGTGGTCCAGTTGACTGGCATCATCCTGCAAAGTGAAAGGTCACTGGTTGATTCCTGGTCAGGGCACACACCATGGGTTGTGCGTTTGGCCCCTGGTGAAAGTGCATACGAGAGGCTCAGCGTTTCTCTCCCCGTCTCTCTCCCTTCCCCTCTCTGTCAAAATAAATAAAATCTCCAAAAAAAATAAGAATCTAGTCCAAAATTCTAATTTAAGTAATAATGTGGTACCAACTATTCTTCAAAAATATTAAACTGAAGAATGGCTATGCAGAATGAGACTTTCACGTGGATGCACTGCATTGATAACAACAGTAATAGCGATACATATATTCCATACTATGACCAGGCACCCTTTTAGGTGTTTCAATTATTTAATTTTTACAATAACCCTGTAGGTAGATTACTATTATTAGCCTCTTTGCTGTCATGGGTGAGGACACTGAAGTAGTGATGCAAAATGATAAGCTATAAATGATGAGTGGAAGCCAATACCTTAGGCATTATTAGTGGATGAGTTAGATGTTTCTTTTAGATACAAAATTTTTATCTGTTTGTAAATAGAATTTTATGAAGAAACCATACTGTTAACTTTCAATATTTATTAAAGAAATATGGATATCTATAGTTTTCCTCATTGTCTCTGTGGGAGGCAGAATATAACACTACCCTCCAAAAAAAAAAAAAGCTTCACAACCTAATCTTTGAAGCAGGTGAATGTTACTTTACATGGCAAAAAGCCTTTGTTGATGTGATTAAGGGTACAAACCTTGAAATGGGAAAATTATCCTAGATTATTCAGGTGGACCCAATCTTATCATATGAACCTTTAAAATCAAAGAATCTTTTCCAGCTGCAGAGGGTGATGTGACTACACTAGGGTCAGAAAGATGCAACACCACTGGCTTTGAAGTCAGAGGAAGGGCACCAGGAGCCAAATGATATGTAGAGAGTCTAAATTATTCTAGAAGCTGGAAAAGGGATTCTCCTTAGAGTCTCCAGAAAATAATGCAGCTCAGCTGACACCTTTATTTTAGCCTAGTGAGACCCGTATAGGACTTTTGACTTTCAGAACTCTAAAATAATAAATCTGTGTTGTCTATAATACTTTTGTATGTATAAGCCATTAAATTTGTGGTGACTTGTTATGGCAGCGAGAGGAAACTAATACAGGCCCATTCAGGCTAACCTAATTTAATAAAGTATTGTACAGTATACAAAAACATTTTAACAAGTGAAGGAACTGTTTCTGTATTAATCTACGAAGTCTGGAATGTTAGATGTGCGGTATCCATTAACTCATGAGCGTTGTACAGCCCTAAATATGCTTACAAAAGCAGATTAGATGTAATGTGTTATACAAAACACTGATAAGGTTACACGAAAAAACACATTAAATTTTCACAGCATTTTTACCTTTGTCTTCTATTTATGGCACATGTTGCTGGTTTTAAATTTCCCTTAGATATTTATGACATACTATATTTTAGTGTGTGACTCAATAAAAATGAGCTAAATTCACTCAGCCTCCCGTGGGTGTCCCAACGCGTGGGCGTCCCACAAGGCTGAGACAGCACTCCAAGAGTGGCCTGCTCGCCTCCTGAAATTCCTGGGTTCGAAGCAATCAAACCAAATGTACACCAGATCGCTGAGAGAAACGCCTGCTGCCAGAACGCCTTTCGGCCCACCCGCCCTTAAAAGACCACAACAGAACTGAGCGCACGAATTCCTTCCAGATTACTATAGGAGACGCTACATACTGCACCGCAAGAGCGAGCGATATCCAACCTCCCGACACTTAAACCTACCGTGGACCTTAGTGTTACAGCCCCCTAGGGCGATAAAAGACCCCGTCAAGATTGCTCCGCCCCTGTAATGCAAGATTCCGTTCTCGCGAGATCCCGATGACAGTTCGGAAGCGTAATCTCGCGACATTTTGCGAGTCAAGGTTGGAAGTTGCTGTGGGCGGCAGCTGGAGGCCCAGCTTTGAGAGGGAGGATTAGGGGGTCGACAGGCACCTCGGCTGTCCTCTGGGGGCGGTGGGGCCCGAGACGACTAGGTGAGGGCCTCCCAGTCAGCCTGCACAGCACCTTCCGCTCTGCCGCTGCCTCCGACCGCCACCAATCCTTCTCCCTGGACCGTATCAGGCTGCACCTTTGATCCCTCTCTCCCGCGGTGTCCGCCTCTAAGGAGGTGATGTACGGAGGGACGGTGGGAGGTGGTGTTGGCCACCGTTTACCGCCTTGCCACCTCCTCCCTGCTTCCGAGAGCGACCGGGCTTCCAGGCCCCACCCCCTGGCCAGATGGATCCCTCCGCCCCGAACTCCTGCGCGGCAACCCCTGGCAAAGGTATAAACTCTGAGCTTGCCTGTCTCCTGACGCTTGTCTTAACTGCGCGGGGTTGGGCCGGTTTCTGACAATTCCTTTAGGGTTGGGATTTTACCCTGTGGCTCCTCTGCGTGACAGCCTGAGATTGTGAACCTCTCCAAGTCTGGGGCCGATCTTTTGCGATTCAGTGCTGAGAAACTGGACTCTGGTGTCATACTGCCCTTGGATCTACTACTGGCTCTCTTAATTGCCGAGCAAGTTGCTGTGGTTATTAAATGACATGGTATATGCAAAGCACTTATGTGACCCAGCATCTGGCCCATAGTAAGCGTTCAGTAAATGATATTTTCCTTCTTTGTCCTTGTACTCCCCAGTTCTTTGTGAATGGTGGAAGTTTGTTAAGTAAATGAGAAAAGGTTGAGGTATTTATATTTAGTTCAGTTTACAACACAAGGAGCTTAATATATGATATATTGAGTCCAGGGTCTTTATGGAGTCACGAAGAGAGGGTTTAAGAAGGATTTGGTTATCTGCCACAAGTCATCTGGGATGTCTTCTTGTCCCCATAATTAATAGCTTTTATTATAGAGACGTAACAAAAGCTTGAGTGCATGTTCAGTGCCCAGCGATATGCCTATTGTTTCTACATGCTTTCCTTTGAGGACGATCTCGATCTCATTAAATAGATGAGGAATTCATAGCTAAAGTTCGAAGAAGTTTATGTAACAAGCCAAAACTCTGAAGACCAAAAATGATGACACTTTAACCTAGGGACCACAAATGTCAATACCTGTAGAAACCTAGCAAGTGAAATAAATACATGAAGCTGCTGAGTGGAGATTATACTGATGGGGATGCTCATGCCTCAGTTGAAAGGAGCAGGGGCTACTAAGTTCCAGGGAATTGTTCACTCATGTGTGAACTGGTACAGCATGGTAGCTTCAAGATCAGATAGCTTGGTTCATATCCAGGCTCTGCCACCTTATAGCTGTGTGGCTGTGGGCAGCTTGGTTAACCTTTATCTGTTCCACCGTTTGTAAAATGGAACTGATAATATTACTTACAGAAAGTACTGAAAGGGTTGTTGGGAGGCTTAAATGATGTACTCACCTGAAGAATATGCTGGCATACATAAAGCCCTCGAATGTTAGCTATATATAAATATTTGTTATTCTACAATACTGAGTTTCAAACATTGTTCTAAGTGTCCAGGTTGTAGTGGTAAACACAAATTAAGCCCTGCTCTAGGGAATTTATATTTAAGTTGGGGAAATAAACAATAACAGATATTTAATATTTTTCTCCAAAAATGGAATAAAGCGGGGTAAAGGAAGAAAGAATGGCAGGGAGTGCTATTTTAGATTGGGTGATCAGAGGTGACACTCTGAGGAGATGGCATTTAAGCAGAGACCTGAATGAAGTGAAAGAATCAGTCACTTTGGTATTGAGAGAGAGTGCCGTAGGAAGGAACCTAAAGCTCAGGGGGCCCTGATGGAGCAGCAGGTTTGCCATGGTGAGGACTAGCAAGGGGTCCAGTTTGGAATGGAAGAGTGAGAGCAGGTAGGAAATGAGTTAAAGAGGAAAACCAGGACCAGATCACTAGGACCCTTACACTCACCCCAACCCCACGTTCCATTCAATCCAATATGAAATCCTCCCAATTTAAGCTATTTATTCTGCAGTTTGAATCTTGAGAGATTCCAGCCCTAGCTCAAACTTACTTAGTTCTAGAAATTAGCCATAATCAGGAACCAAATAGATTTCCATAATTTTTTGTGTGAAGCCCACAAGCTTCTGCCCATCCTGTACCCTCTGACTGACATAGTTTTCTTAGACTTTCTTCCTTTTTCCATTGTTTCCTCAATACTCTTTCTTACAGCACACTGTTCTCTTCTTCCAACACACTTATTATAATTTAATGTTTGTAAATGTTTTAGTGTCTCTTTCCCTCAGTAAATATCAAGGATCTGTGAGATCAAGGATATGTTTATGTTAATAAATTCAGTACATGTTTATTGAATGCCTACTGTGCGCTGGTCATGGGGATAAGATTTTGAACAACACAGACATTTTCTTTCAAAAGTTATTTTCTAGTGGGAAAGACACAAACAAGTAAACATGATAAACATTGTGATATGTGCTATGGAGGCAGTGAAATAATGAGCTAGGGAATAATGAGGTACCCTACTTTAAATGAGGTGGTCAGAGACAAAATCTCCAAGGAAGTGACATAAAAACAGCAGAGAAAAGACTTGCTTAGCATGTTTAATAATTGGGAAATATTGACAGATTAAGTTGGAGAAGTAAGTAGGGGCAGATCATACAGGGGTTTATAGACTATATAGTAAGGAATTTGGACTTTATTCTTTGTGTAGTGGATGGTTACTTAAAGATTTTAAGTTAAAGATTTGCTAATTTGTATTTTTAAATAATCAATATTGCTGCTATATGGAAAATGGATTGTAGGGGGAAAATAGTGGCAGCAGAAAGAATGGCTAGGAGCCTGTAGCAATAATTTAGGAGAAAGCTGAAACTGAAGGTGGCATGCTTTAGGGCAGAAGTTAGCAAATTATACTCATGGGCCAAATATGGCACACCTTTATTTTTAAGATTTTATTTATTTATTTTTAGAGAGAGGAAAAGGGAGGCAGAAAGAGAGGGAGAGGAACAGCGATGTGCAAGAGAAACATCAATCATTGATCGGTTGCCTCTTGCCTGTCCCCAACTGGGGACCTGGCCCACAACCCATGCAATGCCCTGACTGGGAACTGAACTGGCATCCTTTTGGTTCACAGGATGGTGCTCAATCCACTGAGCCACACCAGTCAGGACTGGCACATTTTTTTTTGTACATAAAGTTTTATTGGAACACAGCCATGCCCTTATATTTATGTGTTGTCTGGCTGTTTTTTTGTTACAAGGGCAAGACACAGGATAGCCTTCAAGACCTAAATTAACAAATAGCTAAAACCTAACTCTACAGAATAGTTAGCCAAAAGTTGTTTCAGAGGATTATTTCATGGAGGAAGGTAATACACTTTTGAAGTAGAACTAGCAAGACATTCTGATGGACTGGATGTAGGGAGTAATATAAAAAGCGGAATAAGGTCAGACTAAAGGTTTTCTACCTTGAAAAGTTGTTACATGATGATGCCATTTAATGAAATTCAGGAAGTCTGGTTCTTAACAAGGTTTAGTCACAATAATTTTTGACTTTGCTTTTTCATTTTGTACCCATTGTGTAGAATAGTATCTGATTAATAATTGGTGCCAAGACATGGATTTTGAATAATAAAGAAATTAATGGATTTTAGGTCTTTCAAAATTAGAAGGCATTTGCTGAGTAGACAAACAATTCATGTGGAACAAAAATAATGTGTTAAGAATTGCTATAGGGGTTGATTTAGATTTTAAAGCCCAAATACTACTATTTTGAAAATAGGGCCCATTGATGTATGTGTTACTCCCTGTACAGTGAATCAGAGTTTTAGTTTAACATTTAAACTTTGTCTTTTAGAATAGTGCAGCAGTACTTAAATAGTTTGGATCCAAATATTAGAGTGAGGAACAAATTTTTCTCTGTACTTCTGATTGCTTTGCAAAAACACAGTCTTACCAAAGTTAGTGGGAATATAAAGGACACATGGACAAAAACTAGGGAGGGTTGGAAATGGGAGGGCGGAGGGGAGGGATGGGTGGGTAGGCTGGAATGGGAGTAAAGGATAGAAAACTGTACTTAAACAATGATTAAAATAAAATAAAAAAAAACAAAGTGGGAATAATGGTTTTACTTTTGAGGAACAACTGATGGGATATAGCATAATGAGCTATTCTTAAGAAAGTATAGACATACTCGTCATATTATTATATAATCATAAATATTATAAAAACCTAACTTGAAATCATCAAGAAGACCCTAGGAAACTATACCAGTGGTTATTGGATCTCAATGAGAAATGTATGACAAAAATAATTCTTACTGTTCTTACAGTTGTAGCCATACAGTTCCTCTGGGATTCTTGCTATAAGAAATTTCATTTGTAAAATTATTTTTACTTAATTTCTCTATTTGGTACTTTTTAATTGCACCAATAGTATATTCTATAGAGAGTTGCCTCGCCATTCATAGTGCTGTATTTTCTGAATAGAAAATAAAATAGCTGTACAGTTAAACACAGAATAAATTCATGTATGTAGAGGTCAGACTCTTTGAAAAATAGTAGAATCTTAACAGCAAGATCTTAGAATTCATCTGTGCTTTGTTTCTTTTTAAAGAATCTTAACTCTTTAAAACCTAGAAGGGAAAAAACCTTGAGAAAGCATGTACACATCACTGAATTGGAGATTAGTTGTAAACATACATATAAAGCAACAGTTTAGAAGCAGCAGTATTGACAGTGAGAAGAAACAGCTATCTCCAGAGAAAGACGATGGAATATGAAAAGGAAGACAGAAGAATCACAAAAGCGTTGCTGTCCAGAAAATTTTAGCTTTTTCCTTACCAAGTCCTATTCACTATTACTCTAACTATCCTGAATGATATATATAATGTGAACGTCATCATGAATATTTAAATCAGTGGTTCCAAACTCTGGGCTGTGCAGCAGAATCAGTTTTTGAATTTGACAATAACAACCAAAAAAAAACTAATAAAACCAGATGCCCATGGACTATATACACTGAATCAGAATCAAAAGAGGTAGTTTCCAAGCATACATGGGGAGATCGTGACACAACCAGGATGAGAACCACTGGAAATAAATTATGTGCCCTTTCTCCTGCTTTTTATAGGATAACATCTGATGATATTTATTAGGAAAGTATCTATACATGTTATATATATAATTTATGTTGTTTTAGTAATTTGGAAAGAGGATTTATGTGATGTATTGTTTTTCTTATAGCAGTGGATAGATGAGGTGGTACTTTATAAACTCGATTTGGAAACTTTACTTTTTTCTTTATTGTTACAGACATATGGTATCCAGGAGAAAGATGTCTTGTCCCTTCTCCAGATAATGAAAAACTTTGTGAAGCAAGCATAAAATCCATCATAGTGGATGAAAATGGGAAGTCATTTGCAGTCATCTTATGTTCAGATTTTCAAGAAAGGAAAGTACCTCTTAAAAGACTTCAAGAAGTAAAACCTGTTAAAGATTGTTCTAGGAATTTCATATTTGATGATGAAGATTTAGAAAAACCTTACTTCCCAGACCAAAAATTTCCATCATCTGCTATTCCTTTTCGGTTATCTGAAAATGGAGACTCTATTCCTTATACTATTAACAGGTATTTGAGAGACTATCAAAGGGAAGGAGCGCAGTTTCTTTATGGACACTTCATCCGAGGAAGAGGGTGTATTCTTGGTGATGATATGGGACTTGGAAAAACAGTACAGGTGATTATTTTAATTACTTTATAGTTAAAATTCCATAAAGTCATTTTATCATATACATGAATAGATGCCATACAGAAATTTCTATTTTTACTCTTGAGTTCTTATGATAGCTAGTGTGTGTGTGTGTGTGTGTGTGTATGGGTGCATGTGCACTGTGTGTATATGTCACACTCACCTGACAGTAAAGTCCTCAAAATTAAGGACAGTGCCTTAGTCATTATTTTATCTTCAGTACCTACTTAGTATTTATGAAATATATTATTCAAAATAATGTTTTGGTATAACGTGGCTTGATTTTACCTTTGTTAATACTAGTACTAAAACACCAAATATATTTATAAAGTAGTTTAACTTTCTTAGTAATACTTTATAGAAAGAAAGCATTCTGACATTTGTTGAGCTATAGAGCATGGTTAAATTGATTCTTGCAGGCCTTTTGTGCACATTATATCAGAAGTTTCTTAATCTGGGATCCCTGGGCCGCTAGGAATTCTATTGGTGGACTTCAGAGAGGCCTCCTGTTTTCCCTAAATGTGTGCTGGAATTTGTACATGTACTATAGACTTTTCTGCAGAGAGGATCTATGTGAGTTATCTATTGCTGTATAACAGATACTCCAAAATTTAGTATCTTAGAAATGATACACATTTATCATATTGTAGTTTCTGTGGGTCAGAAATTTAGGTACAGTTTAGCTAGATCCTCTGGCTCTGTTTCTCACAAGGCTGTAGTCCTTCCTTGGAGTAGGGAGCATCCACTTCCTAACTCATGGGTTTTAGGTAGGATTCACTTCCTTGTGGGTTGATTGACTGAGGCCTCAGTTGGTTCCTTGCCACATGGGTCTCTGCTTGGAGCTTTTCACATGGCAGCATACTTCATTAGGGAGAGCAAATGAGGGGACAAGGGAGAGCACTATTAACACAGAAGTCATGGTCATTTGTGACCTAATCACAGAAGAGACAGCTTCTCACTTTTTCCATGTTCACTTCTTATGGAGCAAGTTGCTAGGTTCATCCATACTCAATGGGAGAGATTAAACAAGGTTATGAATACCAAGAGGTGGGGATTATTGGGAACCCTGTCCAGAGTTGCCTACCACAGGATCCTTTCCTTTCATTGGATTTTCAAAGAGGTTTATGATCCAAAGAGTTTAGAGTTCTGAATCTACACTTTATACTAAATAATCACTCTGGACTTAGAGGGGTATTTGTCTAGTTTGTGATTAAGTGTTTCCTTCCTTATAAATGAATTTAAGTGATTTTATTCTTCATTACACCTTTATTGTTACAACTCAGAGGAAAGTGAAAATTAATTTAACATTTAAAAGTAGCCAAATAAATGCAACTATGTATAAAGCTCTGGAGTAAAAAGCTAGGGTAAAAATTAAGTTACCACCAGCCATATGTTCTGTTTCTTTAAATCTAGCTGATGCACATAGTGTTAGGCTTGCACATTGAAGGTGCTAAATAACTGCTTGCAGAATAAATGAATTTGCTTTCTCAGGAGAATGTGTGGCAAGAATAAAGAAAGGAGCCTTTTAGAAAGTACTGTCAGTGACCAAATGATACAGATGAATTCTAGAAGAAAATAAATAATAAAGCTCTTTTGTAACTCTTTACATATACTTTTACTGTTTTTGCCCATGCTAGGATGTTCTTTCCCACAATTCTTTGATTAGCCAATGCCTATTCATCTTCAAGGTCAGAAACATGAGGGTGCTACAGAAAGTGACCTGCAGTTTCCAGATGCCTACTCTAAAACTAAGTGCAGTTCAGATTCTTCTGGATGTTGAGGTTCAAATCTAGTTTTCATTTGTGAAGCCCATGTTACAGAGAAATTCCATTTATTTCATGTTTCATAGAATTATTTTTAAAGTGATTTTACTGCATAATTTTGTATTACCTGATGAACTGAAATCATTGGAAGGCTTTGAGTTGTGTTATGTGTTGTGAAAGTCTTTGAGGGCTCGTCTACTGAAGATTATGAAATAGTTTCTGTACTAATTTTGATACTTAGCTGGATTCATATGATCCTTGGAGACCTAGTTCTCTGGTTCTTATAACTCAGAGACTAATTTATACATAAATAAGCAGTTTGGGAGGCCCATAAAAGATAGAGCTTCTATAGATATAATTACTAAGCCAGTTGAAGAAATATGAACAACAGTTAATCAGTTCACTAGAATTTCAAAATGTAGTAGAATTAGGTCTATGAAAATAGACCACTGACATTTACTGTTTGAACTACAGTATTATCTTCTTTTATTCTTCATTTTATTTCCTTCTTCCTGATTTTGTCTCTTTAGTTTCTCCCTTCTTACATTCTAAGTTGGCCATAATATGAAATTGAGCTCTTCTTTATTTAAAATTATATTTTATTGATTATTCTATAACAGTTGTCCCAGTATTTATTTACCCCCTTGCCTCCCTCTCTGTCCAGCATCCCCACTCCCTTAGGCAATCACTGCACCATTGTCCCTGTCCATGCATCATGTGTATAACTCCTTTGGCTACTCCATTTCTTATACTGTACTTTATATCCCCATGGCTGTTCTGTAACTACTTATTTGTACTTCTTAATCCCCTCACATCTTCACCCATTCCTCCACACCCCCTCCCATCTGGCAACCAGCAAAATGTTCCCCATATCCATGATTCTGTCTCTGTTCTTGTTTGTTTAGTTTGTTTTTTAGATTCAATTGTTGATAGATATGTATTTATTGCCATTTTATTGTTCAGAGTTTTGATCTTCTTTTTCTCAAATAAGTCCCTTTAACATTTCATATAATAATGGTTTGGTAATGATTAACAACTTTAGTTTTTTCTTGTCTTGGAAGATCTTTATCTGCCCTTTGATTCTAAATGATAGCCTTGCTGGGTAGAACAATCTTAGCTGTAGGTCCCTGCTTTCCATCACTTTGAATATTTCTTGCCAATCCTTGTGTCCTGCAAAGTTTCTTTTGAGAAATCAGCTGAGTCTCATATGATCTCCCCTGTAGGTAACTAACTGCTTTTCTCTTGCTGCTTATAAGATTCTCTCTTTATCTTTTACCTTTTGCATTTTAATTATGATGTGTCCTGGAGAGGGCCTCTTTGCATCTTGTTTGGGACTCTCTATGCTTCCTTGGACTTGCATGTCTATTTCTTTCACCAAATTAGGGAAGTTCTCTTTCATTATTTTTTCAAATAGATTTCTAATTTCTTGCTCTTTCTCTTCTCCTTCTGACACCCCTATGATGCAAATGTTGGAACACTTGAGGTTGTCCCACAGGCTGCTTAACTATTCTTGTTTTATGGATTATTTTTTCTTCTTATTGTTCTGATTGGTTGTTTTGTGCTTCCTTATGTTCTAAATTATTGATTTCATTGCCGGCTTTATTCATTCTTTATTCACTCTAGGTTGTTTCCCTGTAAATCATTCTTTATTTCAATTACTGTATTCTTTGTTTCTGACTGGATCTTTTTTATGTTGTTCAGGTCCTCACTACTAAGTTCCTTGAGCATCCTTATAATCAGTATTTTGAACTCTGCATCTGATGGATTGCTTATCTCCATTTTGTTTAGTTTTCTTTCTGGAGTTTTGATCTCTTCTTTCATTTGGGCCAAGTTTCTTTGTTTCTTCACTTAGGCAGCCTCCCTGTGTTTGTTTCTATGTTTAGGTAGAGCTGCTATGACTCCCTGTCTTGGTAGTGTGGCCAATGTAGTAGGTGTCCTCTAAGGTCCAGTGGCACAGCCTGTCCTATCACCCAAGCTGGGTACTTGAGGTATGCCCTTCATGTGGGTTAAGTACAGCCTCTTGTAGTTGAGCGTTGGTTGCTGTTGGCAGGTCAATGGGTGACACTTAATGCAGGCTAGTCTGCTGGGAGGACTGGCTGTGACCACTGACCACCAACCTCCACGCTCTGTGGCAGATCAACTGTGCAGGGGCAGGGTGGTGCTGCTCCAAAGTGGTCTGTAGCTGTCCACTGGGTGTGCATGCTCTGGGGTTTCCTAGGTGGTGCAGGATAAGGTAAGCGCCGGCCAGGGCCACCCTGCATGAGCTACAAAGCAGTCTGAGATGGCTGCTTCTTGTGCTGGGCTTGGAGATGCCCAGGCAAAGTCAAGCTGTGAATCTAGGCTGGCTGCTGCTAGTGCTGGGCCTGGGGGCACTTAGCAAGAGGTATGGGGGCTGGGGACTTACTGAGAGCAGCTGTTGCTTGTTTGATAGGATTAGGAGGTTGTAAAGTATGAGCCAATACCAGCCATTCAAGTGGAAGAGTCATGGTTAACAATTTGGGTGGGTCTGTAAATTGTAGGAGACAGTTTCAGGGGACCTCCAGAACAGGGCAAACAGTGTTAGCCATGCCGATGTTGTCTCAGATGTGGTACCTGCCTGCCAGCTCTGGGGCTCTGATGGGAGAGGACTCAGAAAAGGGACAGTGGCCTCTGCCTGACTTTCTGTTTGGAATAAAGCTGTCCCCATCTCCTGCTTTGATACCAGACACTTCAGTTTCTCCCTGTATGTGACTGGTGCCTCTCAAGGTGTTACCCCAGTGCTGGAGCTCAGAGGGAGTGAGTCTGAGTAAGTTCATGTGTGGGATTCTTTAAGAGTAAGTGCTTGGGACTCCAGAAGTTTCTTCTACCCCCTCAATCATTGCTGGTTTTTGCAGCCAGAAGTTATTGGGACTTACCTTCCTGACACTGGAACCCTAGACTGGAGGGCCTGGTATGGGGCTGGGACTACTCGCTCCTGAGATATCCCTCCTGAATTTTTAGCCACCACACGTGGATGTGGGACCAGCCTGTTCTGCATCTCTGCCCCTCCTACCAGTCTGAATGGATGTGGTTTCTTTAATTCCTTAGTTGTTAGACTTCCATTCGACTCGATTTCTGATAGTTCTAAGTGATGGATGGTTGTTCTATATTTTAGTTGTAATTTTGATGTGGTTGTATGAGAAGGCAAGCTGTGTTTACTTAGTGCTACCATCTTGACCTGAGCTCTTCTTTTTTTTTTTTAAACTCACTTTACATACCAAATAAAATTTGCCTCTCTAATTTCTCATTTAAAAGTTGGCTAATTTAATATTTTTCATTCTTCAAGGGATGAAGATTAAAAAATTCCTGTTTGATCTAGCGACAAAGAACTCATTGGTATCCTGAGCAAGAGCTATTTTGTTGGCTATTTGGAGGCATAAGCCAAAATGAAATAGGTGAAGATATGGACACAGGAAGTATACTCACCTCTTTAAGAAATGTGGCTTTGAAAGGGAACCAAAGTGACCTAGTAGTAGCTGAAGGAGGATGGGATTTTGAAGGAGTTTCTTTCTTGTTTGTTTTGTATCATTTAGGTAACTTGTATATTTTTTAAATGAATTAAAAGGATCTGATTGATAATGAGCATGGCATACCATACATAAATATATGCACAGCATATAATGCATATATGCATGTTCATGAACACAGAGACATACATAAATATGCAAAAAGTGGTATCATTACTGTCTTACAACCTGATTTTCCCCCAACACCCTATAATAAAACTTTTCAAATATAAAGAAGAGCAGGAAAAATTGTACAAGGAGTACCCACCACTTAGATTCTGTTAATTTTCTGTTTCATTATGCATGGCTTTATCACATATCTGTCCATCCATCAAGCCATCTTTTGTTTTCTTTTAAAGTAGCAGACATTAATATATTCTGTTCCTAAATACTTGAGCATGCATGTTATTAGCTAGAGTTCAATATGTATTTACAGTTCTTTTTTCATTTTTGAAATAAAATTACAATGAAATGTACAAATCTTAAGTATCTTCACCATTCCATGAGTTTTGACAAATACACGTCTCTATATAAGCCAAATAAACCCTCTAAAGATACAGAATATTGTCATCACCTCAGAAAATGTCTTCATTTCCCTTTCTAGTCCTGCCACAAGCCCAAGAGGCAATTATTGTTCTGCTTTCTTATGTCATAGATTATTAGTTTTGCCTTTTCAATATTTCTTTGTACAGATGTTTCATTTTTTTTACCCATCCTCCTGCTGATGAACTGTTTCCAGTGTTTAGCTATTATGACTAAAATAATTTACAACTTTGTTTTCATTTCTCTTGGATAAACAATAAGGAATGGAATTACTTGGTCACAGAGCTGATGTATGTTTAGTTGTATAAGAAATTGCCGAACATTTTTTCATAGTGTTGGTACCATTTTGTATTCCTGCCAACATTGTATGAGAATTATGGTTAATTCATATCCTTATACAATTTGGTTTTGTCTTAATTTTAGCAGTTTTGTTAGGTATGTGTGTGTATGTTTGCTTGTATGTTTATATGCTTTATTAAGGTATAATTGACATAAAATAAACTGTATAGCTTTTACACAATTTGATAAGTTTTATATATGTACACCCCCCCCAAGAAATGATCACAATACTACACTCAAAGTAATGAACATATCTACCACCCAAAAGTTTCCTCATGTTCATTTGTGCCCATATATATGTTCAACACTGATAATTTATTACCTATGATTTTCACTTTTAGTTTTTAATTGGACTAGGAAATTAAATTGGGAAGGAGTACAAAATTATAGATTTTTATGAAAACTTTCCAATAATTTACAGGATTCTCACATGTAATTTACAGAATTCTCACACCTAATTCAATAGGTAATTTGAAAATGACATCCTTCTGTACATTTACATAATATGTAATTAGATAATTAACTATAATAAACATTTTCAACTGTACTATACAGGTTTGGGAAACTGACCTTTTATAATCAAAGAGCTAAAATGATAGGAAGGGAGGTAGAATGGGACTATAGAGCAGTGCTTTCTCAAAAGTGTGATCTCTGGACCAGACAAACACGAGCATCACCTGGAAACTTCTTAGCATTGTAACTTCCTGGATCTTACCCTAGATATATTGAATCAGAAACTCTGGGGCTGGGACTCAGCTATCTGTGTTTTAACAAACTTACTAGATAATTTGAGGCCCACTAAAGTTTGAGAACCTTTGCCCAAACTGTCATTTTTCAGAGAGGATGGAAAAGTTTGGTCAATGTGGTGATTTGGTTCAGTGAAGTTAGTTAAGAGAGTGTTTTGTCTATATGAATATATATGTGTAGGATAATGACCATTTTACTTTAAAAAATAAAATTTTAGAAATGGATATGATAGAGATAATCTTGTTCAGCTTATTAATGAATGAAGAAATTGAGACACAGGAGTACTAAATGGCCCCTATCTAAGATCATGTACAGGAAGTAACTATTTTCATTTCCTTTCACTATTCTTTTTTTTTTTCCTCTCTATCTACCCTTTGCTGCCTCTGTTTTGCAGCCTTTTATTCAGCTTTTTAATTAACTGCATTCATTCAATGAGTTGAGATTTATTAAGCACCTAATGTGGGTCAGGCCCAGTGATAGGCCCTGAAGAACCTAATGTGAATGTGTACAATCACTATACTGGGAGTTCACAAATGGAGATAAGAAGAAATGAAGCTCAAGGGTCATCAATCAGTCTGGTGGAAGGAAGAACAGCCCTGTCTGTGGGTGTCAACGAAGGCTTTCCAGGGATGCTGGTATTTTCATTCTTTGCTTTTTGTTGGGTCTGCCTTTGAAAACCCACCAAAATTTAGAACTAATTTGAGTGATATCAATTAAGATATTCAGGGTTTTTTTTCCTTGCTTTTTCATGGAAGGCATAGCTCTAGTAGTGTTCAAAAGGTTTATCATAAAAAATCTCATTCAGTGAATCAAAATTATTTTTCATCTTAATTTGGTAATTAACATTCACAGGCACAAAGTCTTAAAACTACTATTAAATAAGTACAATATGTTTTACATATTTATTTGCCCATCTGCTATGTGAAGAAGATGGTATTAGTACTTTTTGAGCAGCAGAGGAGATGGAAATTTGAAACTATAAAGATTTTCTTTGAATCTTTGTTTTTATAATATTAGATATTACATAATCGAAGAGGTCATCTCTGAATGCTATCATGATAATGATAATGATTTGAGGTTTATGTATAATAAACCTCCATCCTGAGAGAAATGCTGGGATTGCTGATAATTACAGCTTTCTTAGGTTATTATCAATACCATTTTTTGCATAATTTGGTCTTAGATTCACAAGCTATATTAAACTCTAAAAAGTTCTTTAGATCACAAGTCATGTTGTTTACTCAGGAATATAATAATAGAGAAAAAATAATGTTGACTGTATTTCATTCATGGATAAAATGCCATAATAGCCATTTTGAGAGACTTACTAAATTCCAGAGCCACAAATCCTTTAAAGAAGAAACAAAAATGTCCTTATGTTTTAAAGATATATTGTCTTTTTTTGTTGGCATGAAGTTCAGATTTTAGGAATAGAACTTTGTAAGGATAAATGGGCTAGGCCCCCTTTCAAAACAGCAGTTTGTTATTGTTTTTAAGCAAGCAAAAATTATCATACTCTTTGAAATATGATTCAAACTACTCTGTCATCTTTCTATCTCACAGGGAGATGAAAAAAATAAGGAATATAGGCTCTTTTTTTTAAATTTGGTCATTTAAGAAACAGACAATTTTGCTATGCCTCCTCTTAATCTAAAGGAAAGTTTGTTGTATTATTTTCATGCCTCTGATTTACTCTATCATGAGCTGTCTGTATGTGAGGAAATGGCCTATAAAAATGTTTGCCTGACATTTAGAATGGAATGCCTGTAAAAACAGAAAGATTTCTCAGAGTGGTATTTTATTTCTGAAATGTAGTTTTTGGACTTTATTATTCTATAGGTGTCTTATTTAAATGCCTATTTTTGTTCTTTTCATCTCTAAACATAATTTTAGAACTATTTTACATTTTAAAATGTTCTAGATTAGTTTTGTAACCTTCATTGTAAATATATCATTCACCCATGAATGAAGATTTCTGTTGACTTCTACTATATTAGTATAGCATGATAGAGATGGCTAGATCTCTCTACCTTTGTTTTCTCAAATTTGGGGCCAGATGACAGAGATTACATTTCCCAGTTCCCTTTGCATGTTTTGGGCTTGTGAGAGATTGGCTCAACAGAAATGAGGGTGGAAGTACTGAGTGCCAATTACAATCCTAGTCCGCCTGTGCTATTCTTCCCGTTCTCCTTTTATCATCCTTTCAGATGTTGACACATTACTGCTAGCATTACCTTAATATAATGAGCTAAGTTTCTCAGTGGTTTTAGTTATTAGCCTCTCCAGTCAGTGTGTATTCAGTTGGATTTCAGACTATTGGTGGATAAAAATAAGCCTTTCATCTAACCTTTTTCTGCACCCAGCACAATACCTGACATATAGTAGGTTATATATTTTTATTAAACGTACTCACGAATTTTAAGTTGAATTAATTGTATGTTTTTAATGGTTATAGCTTACATTTAATGATCCCTGTATGCCAGGCTCTATGATGGTTGTTTTCCATTACACATACATGTTAATTAGGCATTACTATCCCAATTTTATTGATGAAAACATTGAAATTTATAGTTAATGTAAATTGCCCAAGGTCAGATATAATACTGGTTGGTCAAACTCCAAGTCTTAGCTGTTAACACCTGCATTACACTTCCTTGTATAATGTGAGTTAGGAATGCAAATTTTGCTAGAAAATTTTAAGACTAAGCACAGGTTTAACTATTCATGTATATCATTATTTTATAATCTTTTAGATAAAAATTTACTGAAAATCTGCTTTATTTATTGTGATGTATTCGGTTGGCCAAAAAAGTCTATACATTTTTTCCCATAAAGTGAAAGACACATTTTTCATTTTTACCAATAACTTGATTGATTTGGATATATTGAGTATGTCAGCTATCCCCTGTGTGGTATAACATTGATTGTTCTCAATGAATGTTTCAATTTAATCGCTGTCAACTTCAATTGGTCTACCTAACTGTGGAGCATTGTCCAGCAAGAAAGCTCTACCACAACACTTCACGAATCACTTTTGACACATTTGATCAGTCACAGCACCTTCTCCATACACTGCACAAATCTTTTTTTGCATTTCAGTTGCATTTTTAACCTTCTTGAAATAATAAAGCATAATATGCTGTAAATGTTATTTTCTTCCATATTCAATATTAAAATGCTATACAAAAATTCACCAATTTTTATGTTTTATTTTGAAATGCATACTGATATGACAGCTGTCACAATACAGTCTAACAAAATTGTTTTGAATGAAGTTGAAGACAGCTAAGCACTACTAGAGCCATCTTATGGAAAAAAACAAATGAACTTTTTTGGCCAACACAATACAAGATTGTATAAAGGAAATAAACCCTTCTACCTAAGTGGAATGATGCTAACAAAAATAGCTCCTATTTATTTAATTATTAATATGTACTAGACATTTTACATGTAATTTTCACTTTTTTTAAGAACTAAAATAATACTGATAATACCTAAAGTATACAAATGTATTCTCATAAATATGCAAGCTATAATTTTTTCACTGAAGTGTAATTCACATTACAATAAATTAACCATTTTAATGTATACAATTCAGTGGCATTTAATGCATTTATAATGTTCAACGCTTCTCTCTGGTTTCAAAACTTTTTCATCACTCCAGAATGCCCTGTGCCCATTAAGTAATCATTTCCCTCTTCCACCATCCCTAGCAACCACTAATTGGCCTTCTGTCTCTATGGATTTGCCTTTTTTGAATATGTCATATAAAACGAGTCATACAATTTTGGCTTTTTATATCTGGCTTCTTTGACAGAATGTTTTTAAGGTTCATTCAAGTTGTATCAGGTATCAGCACTTCATTCTCTTTATAGTTGAATAATATTCCATTATGTGTAAATACTACAATTTGTTTATCCATTCATCCTTTGGTGGACATTTGGGTTGTTTCCACCTTTTGGCTATTATGAATGATGCAGCTGTAACCATTTGTATACAAGTTTCTGGGTGGATATATACTTTCATTTCTCTTGTATATGTGCCTGGGAGTAGAATTACTGGGTCATAATGATAGTTGATAGTTCAGTGTTTAATTTTTTGAGGAAAAAACTGATATTCCATTTTCTACAGTGGTTACACTGTTTCCTACCAGCAACGTATGAGGTTTTCTGTTTCTCTACATGCTTGCCATTATTTGTTATTTTCTGTTTTCTTCATTGTAGCCATTCTAGTACATGTGAAGTGGTGTCTCATTATAGTTTTGATTTGCATTTCCTTAATAACCAATGATGTTGAACAACTTTTAATGTGCTCTTTGGTCATTTGTATATCTTCTTTGGAGAAATGTGTATTCAGGTAGCTATAGACAATGTTTGTGTCCCCCCACCCCAGATTCATGAGCTGAAACTCTAATCCCCAATGTGATAATATTTGGAGATGGGTCCTTCGGGCGGTAATTAGGTCATGAGTGTGGAGTCCTGGAGGTGGGATTAGTGCCTTTTTAAGTAAGTAGAGAGTAGAGACTCCAGAGGGTTTGTTTCCTCTCTCTGCTCTTCATCATCTGAGGATACAATAAGACTGCCTTCTATGGGAAGAAGGCTCTCACCAGACACCATATCAGCCAGCACAGCAGTTCCCAACCTTTTTGGCACCAGGGACCAGTTTCATGGAAGACAGTTTTCCACAGATGAGGGGGTAAGAGGGAGAAGGGGTGGTTTTGGGATGATTCAAGGGCATTACATTTATTGTGGACTTTATTTCTATTATTATTATTATAATGAAATAATTATATAACTCACCACAATGAAGAATCAGTGGGAGCCCTGGGCTTGTTTTCCTGCAACTAGGCAGTCCCATGGCGGGGAGGGTGATGATCTGTATTTGTAGCCGCTCCCCACTGCTAGCCTCACCGCCTCAGCTCCACCCCAGATTATCGGGCATTAGATTCTCATAAGAAGCGCAATTTAGATCCCTCGCATGCGCAGTTTACCACAGGGATCATGCTCCTATGAGAATCTAATGCCGCTGTTGATCTGACAGAAGGTGCAGCTCCCAGGTGGAGCTCTGGCAGTAAAGTGAGGGATGGGGAGAGGCTGGAAATACAGGTGAAGTTTTGCTCGCTGGCCTGCTGCTCACCTCCTTGCTGTGTGTCCCAGGCAACAGGATGGGGGGGTGGGGGGGAGGTGCTGAGGACCCCTGAGCCACCACACTGATCTTGAACGTCCAACCTTCAGAAGGGAGAAAGTTTGTTATTTAAGCCACCTAGTCTATGGTAATTTTGTGATAGCAACCTTATGTGACTAGATATTAAGTCCTTTACCCATTTTTAAAACTGAGTTGTTTGTCCATGTATATGGAGTTTGTTTCTGGTCTTTCTACTCTGTATCATTGTTCAGTTGGACTATCCTTGTACTCAAATAATTCCTTGTCTGTTTTTATCCCTTTGTATTTTCATGTAAAATTTTATTCAGTTTGTCAAATTCCATGAACAAATATGTGAAGGATTTTGATTGGGATTGTGGAGTCAGTTGCATTGAATTGAGTTTGATTTATAGAACACTTTGGGAAGAATTAACATGGATCAAGAGCTCCATTTATTTAGGTTTTTAATTTCTTTCAACAATGTTTTATAGTTTTAGTATAGGCCTTACTCATATTTTGTTAAATTTATTCACCAAAACTGACACAACAAGGAATAGAAAATAATCATTCTTAATTATATTTTGATGGAATTGTCAGTAAAATTGTTTTCATTTAATTTTTCAATTTTTTTCTATTGGTTCAGTAGTTTTCCCCTCTTCTCTGTTTCAATTTTTCTGGTTTTAGTTACCCATGGTCATCCGTGGTCTAACAATATGAAAGGAAAATTTCAGAAATATACAATTATAAGTTTTAAATTGTGTGCCATTCTGAATAACGTGATGAAATCTTGAGCCATCCCACAGCATACTACCCAAGACATGAATCATCCCTTGGTCCAGGGTAGTATCCGTGCTGTGTATTCCAACTGCCCTTTAGTCACTTAATACTTGTCTCAGTTATCAGATTGACTGTCACAGTATCTCAGTGCTTGCATTCAGGTGACCCTTATTTTACTTACTAATGACTCCAAGCACAAGCAGAGTAATGCTGGCAATTTGGGTGTGCCAAAGAGAAGCCATAAAGTGCTTCCTTTGAGAGAAAAGTTATGTATGTAGAGGAAAAACATAGTACGGTGGTACCTTGGTACTCGTCCATAATTTGTTCCAGAACTCATGATGAGTGTCAAAACCAATGAGTACTGAGCAAGTGATGAGTGATGAAGCATTTTCTTCTTGTCAAAATAAGGTGAGTACCAATTTATGACTGTATATGTAGTGTTTGGTAGTATCTGTGGTTTCAGACATCCACTGGGAGCCTTGGATCACATCCTCTGATGATAAGAGGGGACTCTGTATATAAAAATCAAATTTATTTTTGTATATTGACCTTGCTGACTTCTTCACTTATTAAGTTCTAGCAGTTGTTTCATAAATCGTAGGATTTTCTATATAAATAATAGTATCATCCATAAATAGAGGTAGTTTTAATTTTTATGCCTTTGATTTTCTTTTTGGCCTCATTTCGCTGAATAGGTAGGAGCCCATTACAATTCATTTAGAAGTAGTGAAAGTAACATCCTTATCTCATTCCTGATCTTAGGGAGACAGCATTCAATATTTTAACATTAAGTATATTAGTTGTAGGATTTTTATAGTATCTTGTATCAGATTCAGGTTATTCCCTTGTCATACTTTCTGAGATTTTTTAATAATTAATATGTATTAAATTTTATTAAGTACTTTTTCTGCTTATAGATAATTATGCTTATCTCCTTTATTCTGTTAATCATTATTATAGTATATGAATCATTATGATTTATATTGATTTTCTAAAAGTTTAACCAACATTGTATTCCTGGGGTAAACCCAATTTAGTAATGAGATATTATTTTTATATATTGCTGGTTTCACTTGGCTAATATTTTAAGAAATTTGGCATTTATATTGATTACAGATACCGGTCTATAATTTTTTTGTAATATATTTGTATGATTTTAATAACAGGGTCATGCAGGCCTCATAAAATAAATTGGACAGTTTCTTTCTCCTCTCTTTTTTGAAAGAGTGTGTGTAAAGTTTGTGTTATGCTATCCTTAAATATTTGATGAAATTTACTAGTGAAATTTTTTGAACCTGGAGTTTTTGTTAAAGAAAGATTTTGGTGAGAGGATCCAAGGTGGCAGAAGAGCAAGTGCAAGCTACACAAATCTCCAATGAATACCGAAAAGAACACTAGCTGGAGAGAAGCTTTATAACCACGGACAGACAGAAGAAATCACTTCACCACAATGTTACTGGGTTGGAGTGCAGAGAAGACATGAAAGGAATGGCTGGGCTCCCACAGGTGGTAGCTAAAGTTCTGAAGGGATAGTTCAGTGGCTCCGGGTGGGGGGATTCCCCCTGAGAAATGTGAGGTCTAAACTCCAAGCTGGCTCCCCAGCCTACAATACCCGAGCCAGAAAGGAACCCAGGTAACATTCAGGTGTGAAAAGCTGCAGGATTTCTGTCTCCCAGGGAGAGGTGGCTGGAGACTCACAAAACCTCTTAAAGGGACAACACACAAAATATTATTTGCAGCCACTTACCTTGGGCTCTGGCAAAGGGAGGGCAGAGTGAATGAGAGCCATGTGAGGAGAGTCTGGGGTTGGTGGCTGTGGGGAGAGGACTGAAGGAATAGCTGCCAGGATCCCTGTGCTAAGTCATTCCCCATACTGTAGGAGCCATTCTCTCAGGCAGAGCTCTTTTCTCTGAATGGCATCAGCCTGAGGGGAAGCAATACTCAGGAATTACTCATTCCCACCCTGTGGTACTTAAGCCCAGCTGCTGATTACAACTTGATTATATTATCAGCTGGACAGTTTAATGGCTGATTGGTTTAACAACTAAGGCAGAAAATACAAAGAAGCAGCCAAAATGGGAAGACAAAGAAATAGACCCCAAATGAAAGAACAAGTGAATTCTCCAAAACAACTAGATGAAATGGAGGCAAGCAATTTATCAGAGAGTTTAGAGTAATGATTATAAGGATACTCAACAGCAAGAAAACATTCATGGAAACCATTAAAAAGGACCAGTCAGAAAGAAAGAATGCAATATCTGAACTAAATAGCACACTAGAAGGAATAAACAGTAGTTCAGATGAAGCAGAGGATTGAATCAATGTTTTGAAAGACAAGGTAGAAAAAAAAAACACCCAGACAGAGCAGCAAAAGGAAAAAAACATTTAAAAAGATTAGGAGAGCTTAAGAAACATTTTGGACAACATGGAGTGTAACAACATCTGCATCATGGGAATACCAGAAGGAAAGGAGAGCAAGCAAGGAATTGCAAACCTATTTGAAGAAAAAAGGACCAGAAGCTTCCCTAATCTGGTGAATGAAAAAGTCACACAAGTCCAAGAAGTTCAGAGAGTTCCAAACAAGTTGGACCCAAAGAGGTCTACCCCAAGACATATCATAATTAAAATGACAAGGCTTAAAGACAAGGAGAGAATCCTAAAAGCTAAAAGAGAAAAGCAGGTACTTACCTACAGGGGAGCACCACTTAGACTGGCATCTGATTATTCAACAGAAACATTTCAGGCCAGAAAAGAGTGGCATGAAATATTCAAGATGATGAAAAGCAAGGACCTAAAACCAAGGCTACTTTACTCAGCAAGGCTACCATTTAAAATTGAAGAAGTAAGGAGCTTGCCAGGGAAGAAAAAGCTAAAGGAGTTTGTTAACACCAAACCAGTACTGCAACAAATGTTAAAGAGCTTGCTTTAAGAAGAAGAAAAAAAAGACAAATAAAAAAGAAGAAAACAGTCTAACAGTAAAATGGCACTACACACATATCTATCAATAACCACCTTAAATGAAAATGGCTTAAATGCTCCAACCACAAGACATACTGTGGCTGAATGGATAAGAAAACAAGACCCATTCATATGCTGCCTCCAGGAGACCCATCTCAGATTGAAAGATACACACAGACTAAATGTAAAGGGTTGGAATAAGATATTTCATGCAAACAGGAAAGATAAAAGCTGGAGTAGCAGTACTTATATCTGACAAAATAGACTTTAAAACCAATGCTATAGTAAGAGACAAAGAAAGACAATGCATAATGATAAAAGGAACAATGCAACAAGATGACATAACCCTAGTAAACCTTTACTCACCCAACATAGGAGCACCTAAGTATGTAAAGCAAATCTTAATGGACATAAAGGGAGAGATCTACAGAAATATAATCATAGCTGGGAATTTTAATACCCTATTGACTTTAATGGATAGATCTTCTAGGCAGAAAATCAGCAAGGAGACAGCAGCCTGAAGCGACACACTAGATCAAATGGACTTCATTAATATCTTCAGAGTATTTCACCCCAAAGTAGCAGAATACACATACTTTTCAAGTGCACATGGAGTGTTTTTTAGGATAGACACATGTTAAGACATAAAACAAGTCTCAATAAATTTAAGAAGATTGAAATCATATCAAGCATCTTCTCTGACTGTAATGCTATGAAACTAGAAATCAATCACAAGAACACTGAAAAACATGCAAAGATATGGAAGCTAAATAACATGTTATTAAACAATGAATGGGTTATCAATGAGATCAAGGAAGAAATCAAAAGATACCTTGAAACAAATGAAAATGAGAACACAACAATCCAAAATCAATGGGACACTAGGAAGGTAGTCCTAAGAGGAAAATTCATAGCATTACAGGGCTATCTCAAAAACACAAGAAAAGCTCAAATAAATGATCTAACTTTACACTTAAAGGACTTGCAAAAGAACAACAAACAAAGCTCAAAGTGAGTAGAAGGAAAGAAGTTTAAAGATCAGAGCAAATGAAATAGAGTCTAAAAAAATGATACGAAAGATCAATGAATCCAAGAGTTGGTTCTTTGAAATGATAAACAAGATTGACAAATCTTTAACCACCCTCATCAAGGAAAAAAGAGAAAGGACCCAAATAAATACAATCAGAAATAAAAGAGGAGAAATAACAACTGACACCAGAGAAATACAAAGGATTGTAAGAAAATATTATGAACAATTATAAACTAACAAACTGGACAACCTGGATGAAATGGATAACTTCCTAGAAACATACAGTCTTCCAAAAGTAAATCAGGAAGAGTCAGAGAATCTGAATAGACAGATTACACCTAATGAAATTGAAGCACTAGTGAAAAAAAGTCCCAACAAAGGAAAGCCCTGGATCAGAAGCCATCACAGGTGAATTTTACCAAACATTCCTAGAACTAACACCTTTCCTTCTCAAACTATTTCAAAAAATTCAAGAGGAGGGAAGGCTCCCAAATCAGTTTATGAGGACCGCATTATCCCAATTCCCAAACCAGGAAAAGATACTACAAAGAAAGAAGATTGATTATAGGCCAATATCCCTGATGAACATAGGTGATAAAATTCTCAACAAAATATTAGCAAACTAAATAAAGCAATGCATCAAAAAGATCATACACCATAATCAAGTGGGATTTATTCCAGGAATGCAGGGTTGGTACAACATTTGCAAATCAATACACTACATAAACAAAATGAAGACTGAAAACCACATGATCATATCAATAGATGCAGAAAAAGCTTTTGATAAAATCCAGCACCCATTTATGATCAAAACTCTCAGCAAAGTGGTAATAGAGGGAACATACCTAAACATAATAAAGACCACATATTACAAACCACTGCAAGCATCATACTCAACGGGCAAAAACTACAAGTGTTGCTCTTAAGATTGGGAACACGACAGGAATCTCCACTCTCACCTCTCTTATTCAGCATTGTACTAGAAGTCCTAGCCACAGCAATCAGACAAGAAGAAGAAATAAAAGGTATCCAAATTGGAAAGGAAGAAGTAAAACTGTCTTTATTGGCAGATGACATGACACTGTACATAGAAAAACCCAAAAATTCCATGAAGAAACTACTAGAATTGATAAAGAAATTCAGCAAAATAGCAGGATACAAAATTAATATACAGAAATCAGTTGTATTTTTACATGCCAATAACAAACTAACAGAAAGGGAAATTAAGATAACAGTCCCATTCATAATTGCTTCAAAAAGAATAAAATATGTAGGAATAAACCTAATGAAGGATGCAAAAGAAGCTGCACTCAGAAAATTATAAGACACTGAAGAGAGAAACTGAAGAAGATAAAAATAATTGGAAGCACATGCCATGTTTGTGGATAGGAATCATTAACATCGTTAAAAGGTCCATACTACCCAAAGCAATCTGTATATTCAACACAATTCTTATCAAGATTCCAATGATGTATTTCACAGAGCTAGAACAAATATTTCAAAAATTTATATGGAACCACGAAAAGCCCCTCAGAGGAACAGTGATTCTGAGAAAGAAGAACAAAGTTGTTGGAATCATGCCATCTAATATCAAACTACACTAAAAGGCCATAGTAGTCAAAACAGCCTGGTAATGGGATAAAAACGGACACATAGATCAATGAAATAGAATAAAGAGTGCAGAAATAAAGCCACACCTTTATAGTCAATTAATATTCAACAGAGGAAAGCAAGTACATACAATTGACTAAAGATAGTCTATTCAATAAATGTTGTTTGGAAAATTGGACAGATACATGCAGAAAAATGAAACTAGACCACCTTCTTACACCACATACAAGAATAAACTCAAAGTGGGTCACAGACTTAAATGTTAGACCTGAACCCGTAAAAATTCTAGAAGAAAACACAGGTATCAAAACCTTGGACAAAAAATTTGCTTGTAGAAATTTTTTATTGGATATATCTCCCCAGTGAAGGGAAACAAAAGAAAAAATAAACAAATGGGACTACATCAAACTAAAAATTTTTTGCACAGCAAAGGGAATCATCAACAAAATAAAAAGACAACCCACAGAATGGGAGATCATATTTGCCAACACATCTGATAAGGAGTTAACATCCAAACTTTATAAAGTACTTACAAACTGAACACCAAAAAAACAAAAACAACCCAATTAAAAAATGGGCAAAGGATATGAATAGACACTTCCTCAAAGAGGACATAGAGATGACCAACAGATATGAAAAGATGCTCAACATCACTAAATCATCAGAGAACTGCAAATTAAAACCACAACAAAATACCATCTCACACCTGTCAGAATGGCTATCATCAGCAAATCAACAAACAACAAGTGCTGGTAAGGATGTATAGAAAGGGGAACCCTTTTGCACTGTTGGTGGGAATGAAGACTGGTGCAGCCACTGTGGAAAGCCGTATGGAGATACCTGAAAAAATTAAAAATGGATCTTTCTTTTGACACAGCCATATCACTTCAGGGAATATATCTGAAGGAACCCAAGACACTAATACAAAAGAACATATGCACCCCTATGTTCATTACAGTGTTATTTACAATCACCAAAATGTGGAAACAGCCCAGTTGTCCATCAACAGATGAGTAGATAAAACAACTAACTATGGGACATTTACACAATTGAATTCTACTTGGCGATAAAAAAGAAGAAAATTTTACCCTTTGCAACAGTATGGATGGAACTAGAGAACATTATGCTAAGTGAAATAAGCACAGTCAGAAAGACAAATACCATTTGATTTCACTCATATGTGGAATCTAATTAATAAGCTGAACCAACAAGCAAAACAGACTCATATAGTTGGAGAGCAGATGACAGCTAGTGGCAGGGGTAGGTTAGAAGGTGGAGGGTTTGAGTAAAAAGGGAAAAGGACTCATGGACATAGGCAACAGTGTGGTGATTGCTGTGGGGAGGAGGGTAGTAAATGGTAATGGAAAAAATACAGTAAAGATTAAATTAAAAAGTAAAATTAAAAAAGATTTTACTTTTATCCTTATTTTTGATACTGTTTAATAGATATAAGGCTCTATAGATTTTCTCTTTCTTGCTATGTCAGTTGTGGTTATTTTTTTCAAAGAATTCATCCAATTTACTTAAGTTGTCATATTAATTGGCTAAAGTTATTCATGACATTCTTTTATTGTTCTTTTAATGTTTGTGAGATCTGAGTATTTATGGTTACTTTGCATACTCTATTTTATTCTTGTTTCGCCTAACTTGAGGTTTACTGATTTTGTTGATATTTTCAAAGAACCAGATTTTAGCTTTAGTTTCTTTATTGTTTGTTTGGTATTTTAATGATTCCCTTAGTTACCTCCATTATTTTCCTTTTGCTTACTTTGGATGTTTATCACTCTGCATTTTCTAGTTTGTTAGGTAGAACCTTGGGTCATTAATTTCATACCTACCTTCTTATGCTCTAAATTTATGTTCAAGGATTGCTTTGTCTGCATCCCACAATTTTTTATGTCTTATATTTTTATTTTCATGTATTCAAAGTATTTCCTAATTTTTATTGTGTTTATTTTTGATCCTTGGGTTATTTACAAGTAAACATTTGATTTGTAAACATTTACCTATTTTTCCTAGATATTTCTTCATTATGTTTTATAATTCCATAGTACCTAGTACCTCGTCTATAAGATTTCATTATTTTGAAAACCTTATTGACAGTTTTTAGTGGCCCATTTTATTGAACATACTATGTGCATTTCAAAAGAATTTGTAGTCTACACTTGGATATACTCTATAAATATCATTAGCAGGTCAAGGTGATTGATAATGCTCAGATTTTCTTTTTTTCTTTTTTTTTTTGTTGTTAATTGCTGGGAGGGAAGTTAAAATCTCTTACTATGATCATGGGTTTGTATATAGTTTAATTCTAACAATTTTGCCTTCATATATTTTGAGGCTGTTACTAGAGTCATAAACCTTTATAATTGTTATATCTTCCCAATGAATGGACACTTTCATCATTTTGAAAGGTCTATTTCTGAAATCTATTTTATCTGTTAGTAAGATAGCCACACCTGTATTCTTATGCTTACTGACTGCATGATATGTCTTTTCTGAACTTTAAAGCTGTCTGTGTCTTTATATGTATTTACAGTATATCCCTTGTAGACAACTCTTATCCATTCTTGACAATATAATATTTAATTGATGTGTTTAGTGCATTTATATTTAAAATAATTCCTGGGTTTTTAAAAAATTTTTTTATTTTAGTTTATTCAGTACAGTTTCTATCCTTTATTCCCATTCCAGCCC
>CM052540.1:71568419-71585715 GCA_028533065.1 Trachops cirrhosus | reverse complement strand
TCCTCCTTGGAGAAATGTCTATTCAAGTCCTTTGCCCATTTTTTAATTGGGTTTCTTGTCTTCGAGTGGAGTCATGTAAGTTCTTTATATATTTTGGAGATTAAACCCTTGTCTGAGGTATCATTGGCAAATATGTGTTCCCACACAGTTGTTTCTCTTTTTATTTTAATACTGTTTTCTTTAGCCATGCACCATTAAAGTCCTAGAGGAGAACATAGGCAGGAAAATCTCAGATATTGCATGCAAAATAATTCCTGTTTTATTTGGATTTGGATATACAGTTTTATTTGTTTTCTGTTTCAACTGACTATTTACTGTTTTGCTATTCCTTCTTTCCTGCCTTTTTTATGTTAATAGATTTTTTAGAATTCCATTTTTATTCTTTTATTGACTTTTTAACTATTCTTCCTTGCATTTTTTTTTGGTGGTTGCTTGAGTACTGAAAATATACATTATCAAATTTTCACAGTGCACTAAAAGGTAATGTACCACTTTATGTAAAGTGTAGATATCTTGTAATAAAGTAGGTCACCCTATTTGTATTTTAAGGAAAGTAAGAGTTAAGAAAGTTAAGTATAATACCTATACTACCTATCTTATATCTATATCTAAATTTTGAAGGTGAAACCAAACTTCATTTCCAGAACCAACCAAACTTGGATTTTGTATATATGCCTTTTTAAAAATATATTTCTGCATTCCATTTGCTGATATTTTAAGAGTTTTGCTTCTATATGAGTAAGAGAAATTGACCTATAAATTTCTTGTATTATAATATTCTTGTCAGATTTTTTTTTACAAACTTATGTTGAACTTATAAAACAAGTTGAGAACATTTCTTTCTCTAAACTTTGGAAGAGCTTATTTAAGATAGGCATTGGGTAGACTTGGTTGGTGAAGCCACCTGACCCTTAGTTTTCTTTGTGGAAGGATTATAATTCTGTATTTAAATTTCTTTACTAGCTATATGAATATGTATTTTTTTCTTTTGGATCAGCTTCGATAAATTTGATTCTGTTTCCCCATTTCATCTGAATCAGGAGTGTCAAACTCATTTTCACCAGGCGCCACATCAGCCTCTTGGTCGCTTTCAAACAGCCGAATATAGTTTTAGGACTGTATAAACGTAACTACTCCTTAACTAGGGGCAAGGAACTTGGCGCTACTGCCAGGTAGAAACAAGGTGGGAGGCCAGATAAAACAAGGTGGAGGGCCAGATTTGTCCCCCAGGCCTTGTGTTTGCCACCTGTGATCTAAATTTTCACAGTTTGGGCATAACATTGCTTATTACGTCCTATATGTATTTGTGTGTGTTCTCTTAGGTTCTCTTTTTTTATTATTTTTGTTAGGGGTTTATCACTTTAAAAAATCTTTTCACACAGTGATCATTTGACTTTGTTGATCCTTTGAATTGTATGCTTTTTTTCATTAATTTGTTCTTAAATTTTCTGTTATTTTTATAAATTTTTGAAATAGATTCTTAAATATCTGATTAGCAGCCTCTCTTCTTTCCTAATATATGCATTTGAGTTCCTAAAGCATGACTTTAGGTGAATTCCACACATTTAATATGTAATTGTTACCTATTATTATTCAACTCAAATTATTTTCTAATCTTCATTCTGAGTTCTTTAAAGTATATCCTTACTTTCCAAACATTTGGGGATTTTCTGCTTATATTTCTGTTATTACTAGCTTCTTGCATTGGGATCAAAGAACATATTCTACATGATTTTTCTCTTTTGAAATGTATTGAAATTTGCTTTCTAATCTTGCATGTCAATTTTGGTAAATATTTCATGTGATATTGGAGTGCTCCAAAGAATTTCAGACGGAGGTTAATATGTGTTTTATAGACTATAGTAAACCCTTTGACTGCATCGATCATGAAAAACCGTGGTTGCTCTGAAGGAAATGGGCATGCCTCAGCACTTGATTGTCCTGATGTGTAACCTGTATTGTGGACAGGGAGTTACTGACAGGACAGACTGTGGGGAGACACAATAGTTTCCTTTAGGCAAAGTTGTCAGGCAAGTGTGCATTTTAATGCCCTGTTTAATCTGTATGCAGAACATATACAAAAAATTGGGCTAGATGCAGAAGAAGGAGGAGCGAAAGTTGGTGGAAGAAATATCAATAACTTAAGATATGCAGATGCCACCATCTTACTGGCAGAAAGTAGCAATGCTTTGAAATGATGTCTGACAAAAGTGAAAGAAGAACATGCCAAAGCAGGACTGTGTTTGAGCATCAAGAAGACAAAAATGAAGAAGTACAGAGCTTTAACATAGACAGTGCAGACATGGAAATTGTTAAATATTTTGTTTACCTTGGTTCAGTCATCAATTTAAGTGGGACTGCAACCAAGAAATCAAGAGAAGGCTGAGACTCAGGAGGGCAACAATGAAAGACAGGAAAGATCACCGAGAGCAAAGATGTGTCATTAAAGACCAAGACTAAGATCATCCACATCCTCGTACGGATGTGAAAGTTGGACAGTGAAGAAGGCTGATAGGAAAAAGTTGATTCATTTGAAATGTATTGTTGGAGAAGATCTCTAGAGATACCCTGGACCGTCAGAAAGACAAGCAAGTCCTAGAGCAAATTAAGCCTGAAACTTTACTGAAGGCAAAAACAACAAAACGGAAGCTGTACTATTTCAGGCACATCATGGGAAGTCAGGGTTCTTTGGAAAAGACAGTAATGCTGGGGAAAATAGAAGGCAGCAGGAAAAGAGGAAAACTAAATATGAGATGGATTGACTCCATAAAAAAGCTGAAGACATGAATCTGCAGGAGCTGAGCAGGGCTATTGAGGACAGGACATTGTGCACATCACGGATTCACAGAGTCACCTTGAGTCAGAGATGACTCAACAGTAGCATATAATACACAGCAGCATGCAGTGTTCTATCAGTCGTTCATTAGGTCAAGTTTGCTAACTATGTTATTCAAATAGTCTATATCTTTACTGATTTTGTTCTTAACTGAGTTATTTCAAAGTCTACCATTGTTCTAGTAGATTTGTTCACTTTTAGTTCTTGCATTCTTCTAGTGATTACACCAGAGATTACAACAGATATTCTTGATTTGTCAAAATTTTATATAAATTAGTACTTTTATTTTTCTCCTGGACAGCATAAGAACCTGTGAATATTAATAACTATACATGTCCCTTTTCTAACTTACATACATTTATTGTCATATCTTTTAATTCTTCTGTTATTTAATTCCAACAATATATATTCATTATTTTTGCTGCCTTTAATTTTTCCCTGCATGACTTAGTGCCTACACAGGATCATTTTCTTTGTGCCTGAAAACATCCTTTAGTTTTTAGTGTGACTCTTTTTGGTGATGAATTTTCTCAGTTTTGTTTGTCTGAAAGTATCTTTATCTTCATTCTTGAATGATAATTTCACTGGTTATAAAACTAGATTGCTTTTACTTTCTTCAGCACTTTGAAAGTATTATTCTATTGTATAGTGTCTTCCATTGTTTTTGCTGCAACGTCAGTTATTTGTCGAATTGTTGCTTTTCTTGTAAGTCATTTGTTGTTTTTTTCCTCTGGCTGCTGTTAAGATTTATTTTTAATGTCTCATGTTTTGAGCAGTTTTTAATTAAATACCTACTTGTGGATTTTTTAATTTTTATTTGTATTTATGGCTTGATGTTCATAGTGGATCTGCATTATATAGCTTGATTTTTTTTTCAGTTTTTAAAAGTTATCAGCCTTTATCGTTTTAAATACTCCTCCTCACCATTCTTTATGTACTATCACTTGGGACTGAAATTATAGGTAGCCACACTCATGCTAAAAATAATTATTTTCCTATAGCTTTGCTAATTCTCTCACTTTTCTTTAGGTTTTAATGTTTATGTAATTTATTTTTTAAAGAAAATCAATTCTTTTTTTTTAAGAAAATCAGTTCTTTTTCCCCATATAGAGATCTCATACTTTTCCCTTTGAATCTTTAAAACAACCCTGCCAATATTACTATTGCTGTTTTCACATATTTTTTACAGTTATACAAAGAAGTAAAGAAACTGGCCCAAGTTCACATAGCTGTCAAGCAACTGAAGTCCAATTGATTAACTATTTCTTGCTCTTCATTATATAAGGTTACATTTCCTTTTTTCTATATCTGACTTTCTCACTTGCTTTTTAGAATGATATATATATTGATGAATTATCTTAGTTTATCTTAAAATAACATTGTATCATTTCACCTATATTTACTAGGTAAACAAGTACACAAATTTATGAGTTAAACATTCTCCCCTGAAGGAATTTCTTTTTTTAACAGGGAAAAAAGAATATACACAGTTTATTCTAATAGAGAATATGAACAATTAGTTTCCATGGATCAAAACAAATTAGAAGATAATGTCCCAACTGATGAGATCAAGAAATAATCCATTGAGTTGGTAGAACTTATGAAAGAGATGGCAGTGTGAGAATTTTTTTTTACTGCATTCAAGGATAACATGTATATTATACATTTATTTGTTAATGTGAATAAAGAAAACCAATACTAGAGTTTGTCACTAATTAGGTAGTCAGTCATATAAGCAGTAAAATATTGTCCATCATGTTAAATATTGACTGAAAAAGGTTTTTTTCCCAGGTTATTTCATTTTTGGCTGCAGTTTTGCATAAAAAGGGAACTCGTGAGGATATTGAAAATAACATGCCAGAGTTTTTACTAAGAAGTCTGAAAAAGGAACCTCCTTCTTCAATAGAAAAAAAGGTAAGACATCTAGAAGCATATGTGTGCAGCTCATGAAGCTTATATTGCAAAAACAGAAAATTTTAAACATCACACATTATAGTATAAATTTTAAACGTAAGAATTTAAAAACTTCATTAAAATATTTGTTTCAAATATGATTTTTGAAGGATTGCCAATTGTATCCTCAAGTTAAATATTATTGACTCTCAGAATGGCAAAATATAATTTCAGCTGGAACTTGTTTTGGGGTTTCAATCTTTTGCTTGGCTAGATTTATATGATTTAGTTTGATTAATTTGTTAAATATCTGTGAATGTGCATATAAAGTTTTATATATGCACAAATGATTGAACTTCATTACACTGTTTTTATTTATGTGAGAATGGAAGGGAGACAGTTGTTGATAATCAGTAGCAAAGGTGCAACAGTGACATTTCAAGTTGCTTAGAAAACCACATCTCTAAATATGAAACAAATTTTTCTTATACAAGGAACATTGAAGTTCGAGTCAGAAAGACTAAGGTCTAGGCTTATCTCAGTCTCTGCCTATGGGATAATGAATACTATTCGTGTCCATATGTCAGCTTTCTCCTTTGGCAATCTATGTTTCTAAATATCTTACACATGATTTTTATTAAAAAAATAAGATCTTTCTGACAAAGTAATGAAATGCAAAAAAGTATACTATATTTATGTGTCTTACTTATATATTCCTCAGCATCCAGGAAGCTGGATAGAAATGAAGAAAGTGATTTTATGAAGTTATGGTTATATTATGTCTGTGAACCACTTTCTACACGTTTTAAAAGAGGCTCTCATCCTGGCTGGTATGGCTCAGTGGACTGAGCGCTGGCCTGCAAACCAAAGGGTTGTTGGTTTGATTCCCAGTCAGGGCACATGCCTGGGTTGTGGGCCAGGTCCCCAGTTGGGGGCGCTCAAGAGGCAACCACACATTGATGTTTCTCTCCCTGTTTCCCCGTTTCTTACACTCTCTAAAAATAAATAAATAGGATAAAATAAGAAAGAAAAAGAGGCTCTCATATATAAGGTTGTTAAGTCCAGGTTTACTCTTGTGTGTTACTGGGGGCTTTTCAGTGCAAAATTTTGAGAGATATTGGCTTACAGCAGGAGTGTCCAACCTTGAGTTGTCTTGGGCCACACATTAAATACTTTGCAATTCGTAATCACAAAAAAATCTCATAATGTTTTAAGTAAGTTTAAAATTTTGTGTTGGGCTGCGTTCATAGCCATCCTGGGCTGTATGCAGCCTGAAAGCCTCAGGTTGGGACACCCCTGGAAGGTATTATGATTATTATTACTTTAAATTCTCTTTATTATATTTAATAGCATGAATGGATCCTGAATGTCAAATTAAATTTGATCCTAAAAAACATTATGACTGAATGTGTTTTAAATCTCCAAGAGTCCAAGTGCTGTTAGCCATGGATTCAGTTGTTTTTTGCTTCCAAATGTCAGTGTGGAGCTTACATATGTCTTGTATATCACTTTTGACAATTAGCAGAGGGGAGAGAAAAATAGAGAATGTAATACTTTAAATATTTAAAATTTTTAAACATTTTTTAGAAAGAGCAAGAACGGGAGAAGAGAGAAGTAAAGAAAGATTCATTTGATGGTGTGATGAAATGTACTAGTAGCTACGTTAATTAACATTAATGGCTGCCTCTCTCCCCTTCCTTCCCTCCCCCTCTCTGTGTTTGTATGTGTATATACACATACATATATAATATGTGTATATACACACATATATACTATATATATGTAATTCCTTGCTGTAATATGCATTGCTGTTTTTTCTACCTCTTTTAGTTAAATTCTTAATTCATTTACTGTATTTTTTTTATCTTTTCTTGTATTTTAATAAATTCCATTAAGGCTGTAATGTTACTTTGAATACTTATTTTGGTTTCATTCCATCGTTTTAGATATGTAGTCTTTTCATTATTCTCTTCTAAATTATCTCTGATTTTAGTTTTTGTTCTCTTTTACCTAAGTACTGTTAAAAAGGAAGTTTTAAAATTTTCTGGTGAATCCATATTATTAGGTGGGCAAGTGCTGGGAGGGCTTACTTAGCCTTTGTTGCATCAGATAAGAATCCATTGCTGACCTGACTTTTTTCCCTTGGAAAGGAATTTTCATTTGGTTTGAAAGTATGTAAGACTTTTTCTTTATTCATGAAATTTAGAACTCTTCTCAGCCCCAACACTCACTGTAGAATTCCTTCAAAAAAAAAAAAAAAAGTTCTCCTGCTTTAGAAAACTATATGCAGTACTTTGTATAGGGGAAGTGGAGTACTGCTGCCAGAACTGGTTTCTCTAAAGAAAATGACTGGTGTAATTGTTTTCCCTTTAATTAATAACTGCCATTTCTTTTTTGTTTTAATTTCTTTTCCCAGTAGTTCATTGCTATTACATAGAAACACAGCTATATTAATTTTTGTATATTGATTTTGTATCCTGCAACTGTATTGAATTTATGAGCTCTTACAGATCTTGGTGGACTTCTAAGAGTTTTCTATATATAATATCATGTCATCTACAAACAGAGACCATTTTACTTATTTCTTTTCAATTTGGATGCCTTTATTTCTTTTTCTTACCTAATTGTCTTGGATAAGAGTTCTAGTTCTATGTTTAATAAAAGTGATCAAAGAGGGCATCTTCATCTTGTCACTGCTCTTAGAAGAAAATTTTTTAGCTTTTCACCATTAACTATGATGTTAGCTGTGGATGTGTCACATATATAGACTTAATATTGAACTACATTTCTTCCATACCCTACTTGTTGAGAGGTTTTTTAAAATCATTAAAGGATGTTGAATTTTGTCAGATGCTTTTTTCCCATCACATGCTCATTCTCTCGTACTGAGATGATCATAAAATTTTTACCCTTCATTGTGTTAGTATGATGTGCCACATTTGTTGATTTGCATATGTTGAATTATCCTTCCACCCCAGGAATAAATTCCATTTGTTCATGGTGTATGATCCTTTTAATGTACTGTTGAATTTCACTTGTTAATATTTTATTGTGGATTTTTACATCTGTGTTTATCAGAGATGTTGGCCTGTACATTTCTTTTCTTGTAATATCCTTGTGTGGTTTTGGTATGCTAGCCTCATAAAATGAATTTGGAAGTGTTCCTTTCTCTTTTATTTTTTAGAAGAGTTTAAGAAGGATTGGTATTTTTCTTTAAATGTTTGATAGAATTCACTAGTGAAGCCATTTGGTCCTGGATTTTTCTTTGTTGGGAGATTTTTGGTTCCTGATTCAATCTCTTTACTAGTAATTAGGCTGTTCAGATTTTCTACTTTTTCATGATTCAGACTTTTTAAAAATATATTTTATTGATTATGCTATTACAGTTGTCCCATTTTTCCCCCTTCACTCAGCACACCCCCTCCCTCCCACATTCCCCACCTTTAGTTCATGTCCATGTGTCATACTTATAAGTTCTTTAGCTTCTACATTTCCCATACTATTCTTACCCTCCCCCTATTTTCTACCTACCATCTATGCTACTTATTCTCTGTAGGTTGCATGTTTCTAACTATTTATTAATTTCTTCTAGGTTATCTAATTTTTGTCATATATTGTTCATAATGGTTTCTAATGATCCTTGGTATTTGTGTTGTCAGTCCTAATGTCTTCTCTTTCATTTCTAGTTTTATTTATTTCAGTCACCTTTCTTTTCTCTTAGTCTAGCTAAAGGTTTGTTAATTTTCTTTATCTTTGTAAAAAACTAGCTCTTAGTTTCAGTGATCCTTTCAGTTGTCTTTCTAGTCTCTATTTCATTTATTTCCCACTCTGACTTTTATTATTTCTTTTCTTCTACTAACTTTGGGTTTAATTTGTCCCTCATTTTCTAGTTTATTAAGTTTTAAAGTTAGGTTCTTTTTTTATTTGACATCTTTTTTTTTCCTTAAGGTCAGCCTTTATCTGTATGACCCTCTGTGTTAGAACTGCTTTTGCTGCACCCCCTAAGTTTTGGTGTGTTGTATTTCTGTTTTCATTTGTTTCAAGATTTTTAAATTTTTTCTTTTGACCTGTTGGTTGTTCAGGAGCAAATTGTTTAATTTCCACATACTTGTGAATTTTTCAGTTTTTCTCTTCTAATTGATTTCTAGTTTTATACGATGTGATTGGAAAACATACCAGATGTTTGATATGATTTCAGTCTTCTTAAACTTTCTGACTTGTTTTGTGGACTGACATAATACGTATCCTGGAGAATATTTTTTTGTGTGCTTGAGAAGAATGTGCATTCTGCGGCTGTTGGATAAGTGTTCTATGTATGTCTCTTAGATCTGTGTTCTAATCTATAGCTTCAGTACATTGTTTCCTGACTGAGTTTCTGTCCAGCCAATTTGTCCATTGTTGAAAGTGAGGTATTGAATTCCCTTAACTATTATTGTACCACTGTTGTTTTCTCTCTTCAAATTTATTATTATTTGTTTTATGTATTTAGATGTTTTGATGTTGAGTGCATAAATATTCAAAATTGCTATAACTTCTTGGCAATATAATTATCTAATGACCTTCTTTGTCTCTTGATACAGTGTTTGGTTTAAAGTCTATATTGTCTGATATATATAGAACTAACCCTGCTTATTTTGGTTTCCATTTGCATGGAATATCTTTTTCTAGTACTTCACTTTCAGTCTATGTGTCCTTAAAGCTGAAGTCAGTCTCAGATACATATACTTGGGTCTTGGTATTTTTTTATTTTTAATCCATTCATCACTCTATATCTTTTGATTGGAGAATTCTAGTCCATTTACATTTAAAATGCCATTCCTTTTTATGACCCAGTCCTTTCAACTGCCTCTGCTTTGTTGAGTTTTTGTTGTTGTTTTGTTCGTTATTGTTATCATTTTTAGGTTCCATCCAGGAAAACTCACATTTTTTTTTTGAAGTGTCCTGTTTCATAGGTATAGGATGAATTCCTCAGTTCTTCAAGTAAGTCATTTCTCACCTGCTGTCACACTGTTCTGATCTGCTGGAGTGTTCTCTAGGCATTTACCACTGTGATTTATTTATTTTATTTTTTGTTATTTTGTTTGCTTGCATCAATAAATATGTGTGTTTAGTTAATCATTTGAGCTGTTCCATAAGGAAAGTTTTTAATGGGATTACCACTCCCATGTCATATTATACCCCAGGAGTAAATCCAAACAAAAGTTATAATATTGTGTAATGAAATTATTAAAAGAAAAGTTTGTAATGGTCCATTTAAAACTTTGTGTACTTTTAAACATTTTTTTTTCTTTTATTGATTCTAGAGAGGGGGGAGGGGAGGGGAGGGAGAGAGAGTGGGGAGAAACACTGATGTGAGAGAGAAACATCAGCAGTTGCATTTTGCATGTGCCCCAACTGGGGACCAAACCCACAACCCATGCATGTGCCCTTGACAGTCTATGAAATAGCTAGAGAAGAAATAAACTCCTTTGTATTTATTATGTTAATGACATAATTGCAATGAAATCTTGTAAAATTAGTGTTGGAAGTCCTTGAAAACATCCTTTTAGTGAACTGAATGTCACACACTAAGGAGTGGGAGGTAGGAGGGGTGTGTGTGTCACATGATACGTCTCATATACATTTTAAAGCTTTTTAAGTGTAAATCATCTAAGAATGAGTAAATAGATGTTTTGTGCCAAGAATAAATCTTTTGTCCATTTATGTTTTGAAACTATTTCTATATATTTTAAAAATTTAGGTAATTAAATATATCTATATTTATAGCTTCAGGGTTTCATGTCTACTTTGAAAGTCTCTTGTACTCTGAGATTGCAAATAAATTCACCATGATTCTTTTATAATATATATGATTTTATTTTAGACATTTATACATTTGTTTGAGCCAGAATTTATTTTGTTACAAGGAGAGACGTAATAATCCAGTTTTATTTTTTCCCCAGATGGTTAGCCAGTTATCTTCATGCCATTTATTGAATAAGCCTGTTTTTCAAAATGATTTGAATGGTCACGTTTGAATAAAATTAAACTAATTTACATATTTGGATCTATGTCTAGACATATTGTTCTGGGCTATTTATTTGTTCATTTCTCGTTTGGTACAAGACAGTTAATTATTTTAGCTTTGAAAATATTTTATTTTTGGTAGGAATAAGTTTCTCCTCAGATTTTCTCAAATGTCTTCTAAAACCCTATGGATGTTTTAGTTGGTATTACATTGAATTTATAGGTTTACATAGGGAGAGTGAATATCTTTAGAGTATAGATACTGCATATCCAAGAGTTATTTCTTGCCCCTCAAAGTTTCTAGTTTTCTTCATATGACCCTGTTTCTTGGTCATTAAGTTTAACTAGGTATTTTGTTTTTTTGGTTGCTACTACAAATGGAATTAAAAAAATTACTTTCTAACTGGTTATGTTTTTGTATATATTAAGGCCACATGTATTTTATAAATTCTACTTTCTTAATCATGTTACTGTTTATAATAGTTAAGCTTTACTGTTCATTTAGTTGGTTTACTTATGTTTTCTGTAAATCACTATAATTTTACTTGTCATTACCATTCTCATATATTTTGTACTTATTTAATTGCAGGATTTCACAGTTATTGATTTGCTATCCATTGGTGTGATATAGGTTTATAAGTTTCTGTTTTGATACACTCTTTCTCAAGGTGTAGTAATATTATCTTGCTACTTTGCTAAAAAGGATTTGGAGGGGCTCCTGACTAGAGTGGATTCTATACTTAAATTCCCATATATTAAATAACCAGAGTATACCAAAGAAAAGGTTATTAACTATGCTCAATAGGGTGTGAATTAGATTGGGCTTTTGAAAGGATTGTAAAGGTTATTACGGAGAATGTTATTTAGAACGTTGTTATTGAGTTGTACACTTGTCATACGGTTGTCCCTTTGTGTGCATGGGTGATCGGTTCTAGAACTCCTTGCTGATACCAAAATCCATAGATGTTCAAGTCCATGAGATAGAATGACATGGAACAATGCATACAGTCATCCCTCCGCATCCACTGTTTCCAGCTGTGGATCAAAAATACTGTTTCTGATCTGTGGTTGGTTGAATCCACAGATGTGAAACCTGGGTATAAGGAGGGCTGACTATTTATTGAAAATGGCCAACATTCCAATTTATGGTCTGTAATTTCTCTCTATGAAGGTACATTTTATTTTTCTCTTTGATATCTTACTTCCTGCCTTGTGAAACCTTTGTTATAGCTCAGCTAGTATGGCATTGTCCTCTGAATGTTCAGTGCTGTTCCTGCCTTGGAATTGAAATGCATGGTTTCATTTTATTTCCCAATTGAACACCTTTGTTTTCTAAGCATAATGCAAAGTACTGGAGTGACAGTGGTAAATAAAGTCAAGTGTTTCAAGATCATGGGCTTTCTGACGTAAGGGGCTAGCATGATGTACCATGGCAATTAAGAGTTTTGGACTTAGACATGGTTCAAATATTTACTTTGACAGTATGATCTTGGGTATATTTTTTAATATTTCTACACCTTAGTTTTTCATCTCTAAAAAGGAAATATTAAATATTTCTACTTGATAGCATTTCTCTGTAAAGTCCTTGTGGTAAACTAGTTTGCAAGATCATTGGCTCACAGTAAATGCTCAATAATGGTAATGATATTGTTTATACTAGTACTACTTCTACCACAAAAATCATCATATATGAAACATCTGTGGGTGTGTTATCACAATCCATACCACATCATTTTTGAAAGCATAGTGCATGAAGAATCAAACTTTAAAAAGCATGTGCCTCAGTAATTGAAGTAGACTTGTTGAAAGAGATGAAAGATAATTCAATATCCTCTAGTTGCTCTGTTAAACATGACCTCTGTTAATTTTAATAACATTTAACTGAGAATATTTTAATTTATTTGTACTATATTTTAGATTTAGTTTTATAAAATTGTTTCTTATCTTCAGAATAAGAAATAGAGTTGCTTTGTGTGTATTGACTTAGCAGTTAGACACTGCTTTCCATTTTATTGTTTGGCTTCCTTTGCTAAAGAAAGGCTTGTTAAATAGATTATTATTCACAGCATGGTAGTAAACATTTTAAGTTTTCTTACATACATTCTCTGGATCTTGCAAACAGCATTACTCAGTTCTCTGACCTCTTTTAGTATTAAAATGAGTTACTGAACCATTTGATTTACCTTTCACTATCTTGAAGGCCAACAATGACTGTAAGAAATGTCTTAATTTTTAAACCTCTTCTGGAACCTTCAGGTTGCTGTTTCTAAGAAATCTTTAGATACATGCATCTTTGATGAATGACCCCTCAAGTGGAAAACCACTCAAAATGTTCAGATGGAATTTGTTCCAACAATTTTCATCTTGTATTATACAAAAAATGGGAGAGTTGGGGAGATACTATAATTGGGCTTAATTCTTAGAGCCCCAATTTTATATTCGAAAATAGGAAAAAAATGGACGTCACAGCATAAATTCAAAAATACTTTATGCAAATCAAGTATGATGAGAAAGTACTTAACAGTACAAATGATCCGGAAAATAATTTACCATGGCATTATTTAGAACTTGTTTGCTGCCCAATTTTAAGACCTGGAGACTTCAAAAGTTAAACATAAATGAAGTTTAATAAATGAAATTTAATTTAAAAAGTAAAGTACTTATAGTATATGCTTGATAATGGGGCAGGGAAAAGGAACTCTCATATTTAATAAGTTAATCTTGTGTTCTTTTTCTTCTTTCTCTTTCCAAAACAGTAACAGATTTGACATCTTGTAGTTGACAAATAGCATAGCTGAAATATTTCACAGAAGAGAGCGAAGGAGTAGAGTAGTATTGTATTCTTTTGTTGTTGTTAAACTGAAATGGTTCAGTATGTTTAATTGGTTCATTATATCAAGTAGGACAAGTATAAAACTTTAGAAAAGAAACTTATAACCCTATTAAGTATAATAGCTTAGGAGTAGTGGGAATAGTGAGAAATAAAACGTTAAACATTAAAATGGTTGATGACAACAGGATTTAGGGTGCATATAAGAAAGGTCAGTGAAACTTTGAAACATTTGTGTAAAGACTAAACAGAGGTAATTGGTCATTGTGATGAGGACTGCTTTGGCGGAGGTTTAGGGCAGAAGTTGCACTTAACAGTTGAGTTCAAGAGAGGACAGTAGGAAAGTCAGTAGAATTAAATATTGATAACTCCTGAGGATCATTGTTATAAAGGACTTAAAACAATGGAGGAAAACTAGAGAGAAATGTAAGGTTAAAGATGAGGTTTTTCTGGGATTCTTTTTTTAATCCTGGGAAATACTAAAACATGTTTGCTTGTGTATGGATGTTGTCAATTGAAAAGGGGAAACTAATCATGTAGGGGAGATGGCAGGCTATTTCTCCAGCATTGACTTTAGGTTGGTAAGAAGATAAGAGCTATTGTATACATTCAGATTTTAACAGTGCAACCAGAGAATACTGAATTATTTTTCATTTCTTTCAACATAGTGATTAGACATTATAGAACTTACGAAGTGATCACCCTGATAAATGTAGTACCTGACACCATACATAGTTATTGCAACATTATTGACTATATTCCCTATGCTGTACTTTACATCCCCTTGACTTTTTATGACTGGAAATTTCCACATCATAATCTCTTTCCCCTTTTTACCCATCTCCTCAATCTTTCTCCAATCTGGCAACTACCAAAATGTTCCCTGTATGTGTGTGTGTGTTTCTGTTTTCCTTGTTCATTTATTTTGTTTTTCAAATTCCACATTTAAATTAAATCATATCGTATTTGTCTGACTTACTTCACTTATAATACCCTTGAGGTCCATTCATGTTGTTGCAGATGGCAAGATTTAAATCTTTTTTATGGCTAAATAATATTCTATTATATATTTGTACCACTTCTTTTTTATCCATATATCTACTGATGAACATTTAGGGTGCTTCCATATCTTGGCTATTGTAAATAATGCTGCAGTGAACATATGGATGCACTCATCTTTTCAAGTTAGTGTTTTGGGTTTCTTCAGATAAATACCAAGAAGTAATCCATTTTGTCTGATATGAGTATTGGTACCCCAGATTTTTTTTCCATTTCCATTGTCATGAAATATTTTTTCCATCCCTTTACTTTCAGTCCATGTGTGTCTTTCCATCTGAAGTGAGTCTTGTAGGCAGCATGTGTAACGATCTTGTTCTCTTATCCATTCAGCTACCCTATGTCTTTTGATTGGAGCATTTAATCCATTTACATTTAAAGTAAGTTGATAGATATGTAGTTATTGCCATTTTATTATTCATATTTTTATCTTTTTCCTATTTCTTTAAGAAGTCCCTTTAACATTTTTTAAATTACTGGTTTGGTGGTAATGAACTACTTCAGCTTTTTATTGTCTGGGAAGCTTTTTGTCTGTCCTTTGATTCTAAATGATAGCCTTGCTGAGAAGAGTAATCTTTGTTGTAGGTCCTTGCTTTTCATCACTTTGACTATTTTGTGCCAGTTCCTTTTAGCCTTCAGAGTTTCTGTTGAGAAATCAGCTGACAGTCTTATGGCAGCTCCCTTTTAGGTAACTACATTTCTCTGCTGCTTTTAAGAGTCTCTCTCTTTAAACTTTTGCATTTTACTATGATGTGTCTTGGTGTGGGCCTCTTTGGTTTCATCTTGTTTGGGATTCTCTGTGCTTCCTGGGATTGTGTGTCTGTTTTCTTTACTAGATTAGGGAAGTTTTCCATTATTATTTTTTCAAACAGGTTTTCAGTTCCTTGCTCTCTCTCTCCTTCTTCCAGTATCCTTATTATGTGAATGTTGGTATGCTTGATGTTGTCCCAGGAGTCCCTTAAACTACCCTCATTTTTTCGATTCTTTTTTCTTTTTCGCTGTTCTGATTGAATGTTTTCTGAGACCTTAGTTTCCAAATTGCTGATTCAGTCATCTGCTTCATCTAATCCCAGGGTGTCAAACTCATTTTCACCGGGGACCACATCAGCCTCGCAGTTGCCTTTGAAGGGCTCAATGTAATTTTAGGATTGTATAAATGTAACTACTTAACAGTTAAGCGAGAGCTCGGTGCTGCCGCTGGTTAGAAACAAGGTTCTGGACCGGGTAAAACAAGGTGGAGGGCTGGATTCAGCCCAAGGGCCTTGTGTTTGCCACCTTTGATCTAATCTGTTAATTCCCTATAATGTATTCTTTATTTCAGTTATTATATTCTTCATTTTTGACTGGTTCCTTTTTATGTTTTCTATTTCTTTGTTAAAGTTCTCACTGACTTCATTGAATATTCTTATAACCAGTGTTTTGAACTCTGCATCTAGTAGAAAGTTTGTCTCTATTTTGTTCTTTTTTATGGAGTTTTGTCCTGTTCTTTCATGTGGCCATGTTTCTTTGTCTCCTCATTTTAGCTGTCTTCCTGTGTTTATTTCTATGTATTAGGTAAAGCTGCTGCATCTCCCAGTTTTGGTAGAGTGGCCTCATGTAGTAGTTGTCCCTTGGGGCCCAGTGGCACAGTCCCTGGTCACCTGAGCTGAGTGCACCAGAGCTGTGCCTTGTATGGGTTGTGCATGCCCTCCTATCTCAGTTGAACCTTATTTGCTCTTGGGACATCAGTGGGAGGGACTGACCCTCAGGCTTATTGGTTGTGAAGACTGGCCATGATGACTACAATGGGGAAGCTATTGTGCAAAGTCTGAACCTACAGGGCAAGATTTACTTTAGTGGGCATCTGGTGCCTGCTGAGTCTTCCCTTTGAGTGTGTCATTTGTGGAGGTAGTTGGTGGTGCTCTGGGGTGATTTGAAGCTGTCCACCAGGTGTGTTGGTTTCGGAGCCTCGTGGGAGAGGTTCTGGTGCAGATCAAGGTCATCTACTGCCTGTGCTGTGCTCAGGACCACTTGTCATAAGCTATACTTATGCAGATGGTTGACATTTGTGCCAGGACTGGAGGTACCTGGGAGAGGCTAAGCCATGAACTGAGTCCAACTGCTGCTTGGGGCTGCTTAGCAAGAGGTGCTCAGCACACCCAGGCCAGGTGCTGCTTGTTTGGGGTTTGTGAATCTTTGAGAGATTTTAGAAAAATCTGCAGCATGAGCCAAGAAAGATTGTGTGAAAAAGCTATGCAATCAAGCTTTGGTAGGCCTGAAAGTTGGGTGCGGTGGAGTCTCAGGGCATTATTAGTATGGGGTGAATGGCATTAGCTAGTTTGATGGAGGCTCATATATGGCTGTGTGGGTAGAGTGCTCAACAAAGGAACAATAGCCTCTGTCTGGGAGAAAGCTGCTTCTCCAACCCACATCCTGAAGCCAGACAATTCAGTTCCTTCCCATATGTCCCTGGTGCCTTTCAAAGTACTTCCCCAGCACTGGAGCTTAGAGTGAGTGAGTCCATCAACAATAAGTCCATGTGCGTGCCCTTTAAGAAAAATGCCTGAGGCTCCAGCAGCCCTCCAGCTCACTCAGCTAAAATCTTTGCTGGTTTTCACAGCCAAAAGTTATGGGGACTTCTTTTCTGGGAATTGGAAACCTGGACTGAGGAGCTTGGTGTGGGACTGGAACCCCTT
>CM052540.1:71528592-71567919 GCA_028533065.1 Trachops cirrhosus | reverse complement strand
CTAATACTGTTTGATAGACAGCTTTCTGAAAATCTGTTAGAGAACAATACACCATCTGCCAAAAAAAACACAAGGTAATTATTAGTATTTTTTCTATAGCAATAATAATCACAATGCATATCCAATTTCATAGCTTGCAATAGTGAAAATTCTCATAAACTAAATTATTAAATCTTCTAGATAAATGATTATAACAATTTCTCAGAAATCTTGTATATTTTTGCCAACACCCTACCAAAACTATACAAATTGTACCTATTTTCAAATATATCTTGAAGAGTTTGTTTTTTAATTAAAAGGAATCAAAATATGAAGAAAACAACTTATGAGATTTCCTTTTACAGGGTGGGGTAAAAGTATGTTTACAGTGGTCAGTATGCAAATACAGAGTTTATTCTTGCGTTATTATTTATTAATTATCATATTATTTTCCATTCAAGCAATTGTAAACCTACTTTTGCCTCACCCTGTATATTTGTCAAAATTGTGGGTGTTTTCAGGGTTCCACATTATTAGTCTGCCATGCAAATAAATTATTATAATTTAGGTCAAATCAGAAACTAGATTAAGAAACAATGGAAAATTTTAGAACAATGGTAAGAATTATAATTACAGAATTACTTGAAAAACTTAGAATATTAAAAGCTTCAAATTACTGCAAACAAGTTAAACTATTTATATTTAGTATCTTTCTATAAATTTCTAAGATTAGTAATGATAAGAGCCAAGTAAATATCCATAAAAGCAATTGCAAATTGCTATTTTGTACCCAATTTCAAAAAGACAAAAAAGATGATAAAATAATACCATAAGTTTCAGGGGATAAAATTTACATCGTACTTCCAGGAGTACTGGAAATTGATAAAATTCTTCTAGCTATAGCTATATGTAACTAGGATCATAAATCTAAATATACCCATAATAGGGCTTTGAGCAATGTGAATAATAGGGAAAAGCCATTTATTTATATATAGTTATATGTGTATATCACTACAATAAAATATTACTGTCAAAAATGACAAAAATGCGCATCTGAGCAAATATAGGGATGTCTACGTAAAACAATGCTGGATTTAAAAAAAAAAACTACCTTATTTTTTGGACTATAAGATGCATTCCCCCCCCCCCCATTTGGGAGGAAAATGGGGGTGCATCTTATAGTCCAAATGCAGTTTTACATTTACATTGGTGAACTATTATGTTATTTATGTTATTAAATATTTTACCACATTTTCTGTTTCAAAATTTTTTTTCCTGTTTTCCTCTAAAACCTACCTGCGTCTTATGGTACAAAAATACGGTGTATATATAATATATTAGCTATATCTTGACTGTATTGAATACAAAAGTACATATAAAAATAAAAAAGTGGATATAGAAGATGGGGGTTGAAGGGATGAGGATATAGAAGGTATGGAGGGAATTTTGAGTTATTATTTTTCCCAGCTTTATTGAGATATAACTGACATATAACATTGTGTAAGTTTAAGATGTACAATGTCATAATTTCATACATATACATATTATAAAATTATTACCACAACAAGGTTAATTAACACATATATTACTTCACATATGACATTTTAATTTTTTTGTGGTTAGAACATTTAAAATTTATTCACTTAGCAAGTGTGAAATATACACTATAGTATTGTTAACAATAGTCTATGTTATGCAACTATGTTATACATTAGATCCCCAGAAATTATTCACTTTAATAATTGAAGGCTGTACCCTTTGACTAACATCTATCCATTTCCCCTGCCCCTTAGCCCCTGGCAACCACCATTCTTCTCTGTTTCTATGAGTGTGGCTTTTTAAAATAAATATTCTACAGATAGGTGAGATTGTACAGTATTTTCTTTCTTTGTCTGACTTATTTCATTTAGCACAATGACTTCAAAGTCTAGCTATGTTTTCACAAATTATAGATTTTCTTTTTTATAGCTGAATAATATTCCATTATATATCTATATATCACAAATTCTTTATCCATTCATCTGTCAACAGACACTTAACGTTGTTTCCATGTCTTTACTACTGTGAATAACAGCAATAACCATGGGACTTCATGCATCTCTATAAGAGTAATTTCATCTCCTTTGGATATATATCCAAAAGTGGGTCTGCTGGAGCATATGGTAGTTCTAGTTTTAATTTTGGGGGAACTCCCATACGATTTTCCATAGTAGCTGTACTAATTTACATTCCCACAAACAGTGCACCATGCATCACTTTCCTTCACATGATCACCAACACTTGCTATGCTTGTCTTTTTTATATTGCCATTCTAACAGGCATGAGGTAATGATGAACTGTGGTTTTGCTTTGCATTTCCCTGATTAGTGATGTTGAGCCTCTTTTCAAGTACCTGCTGGCCAGTATCTATTAGCCATTGGTATGTATTCTCCGGAGAAAAGATGTCTGTCTATTCAGATCAGATCAGTGTTTAATTAGATTATTATTGTTATTGAGTTGTATAAATCCCTTATATATTTTGCATATTAACTTCTTATCAGATAGATGGTTTGCAAATATTTTCTCCTATTCTGTAGGTTGCCTCTTCATTCTGTTGATTGTTTCTTTTGTGGCACAGAGGTTTTTATTTTGATATAGTCTCATTTGTTTATTTTCACTTGTGTTTTTGGTGTCATATCCAAAATATCACCTCCAAGACCAATGTCAAGGAGCTCTTTCCCGATGTTTTCTTCTAGTTTTATGGTTTCAGGTGTTATATTTAAGTCTTCTATCCATTTTGAGTTAATTTTTTGTGAGTGGTATAAAACAGGAGTCCAACAGCATTCTATTACATGTGAATACCCAATCATTTATTTAAAAGACTATCTTTTCTCCATTGAGTATTATTGGCTCTCTTGTCAAATCTTAGTTGACTGTATATGCCTGGGTTTATTTCTGGGCTCTCAATTTTATTCCTTTGGTCTATGTTTCTATTTTTATGCCAGTACCATGCTGTTTTAATTACTATAGCTTTGTAGTATAGTTTGAAATCATTTTAACAATATTAATTCTTCTAATCCACAAACATGAGATATCTTTCCATTTATCTGTGATTTCTTCATTTTCTTTCATCAATGTCTTATAGATTTTCGTGTACAGGTCTTTTACTTCCCTGGTTAAATTTATTCCTAAGTATTATTTTATTATTCAGTTGGTGTTATTAAAACGTGTAGTAACATTTACTGAACACTTTTTTCATGTCACACATTTTAGAGCAACAAAATGAGGCAGGCACTGTTATCATCTTTCCCATGTAAATGATAAAGAAACCAAGGTTTGAGAGACTTAGCGAATTGTTTAAGGTTATACAACTCATAAGCAGGAGAGTGAGGATTCAAACCTATGGTATTTGATTTCAGAGCCCAATTTCTAACCTTTCTTGTGCAACTTTCTTTTCATACTTTTATGGTTTGTTGTTCCTACTAGACAACTAAATAATATACATTAAATTTCACAAAACAATTTTAAAAAGTGGAGGTTCATGAAGTTTTCCAATTAAATAATATTTGCTTTAAATCAAAAAGTCAAATGTTATATCAGTTTCCCAACTTGAAGATCAGTATCATATTTTTCTTGCAAATCTATGTTTTAAAGTAATGATCAACAGGATATCCTAAGACTAGAGGGTATTGATAGGATTGCCCTTATTTGGGACAACATTAGTTAGATTTAGTTTACAGTAATTTATAGAATCTTTAGTCTATTGTCTAAGCTAGAAGAACCACATAAAAACCATAAAAGAGAACCACTATATTAAAAAAAAATCCTCCTGAGGTCACCTCTTCAAATCTCCTTAAACAATGAGTAGAATTCAATTGTAATTTTCCTACAAAGTTGTAAAATTAGGCTAGTTGTGTCACTGCAAATAGCATTCTATAAGAAACAAATCTATAACAACAAAAAGTTTTCAACCACTTTGGTCTTGTAGCTAGAGTTAAGGTATGAAAGAATAAACTGAGCTGTAGACAGTAGACAATGTAGGAATCACAAAATATGAGCAGAAAACACATTAGGGACAGAAGTTCTTCTTTCTTCATTGAGGAAGAATTACATAGAAAGTATTTTCTTCTAAAATAAGAAAAATCAGTTTAATGGATACTAATAATATACCTGTTAGTGGACAGGTCAGTAAAGTTAGTAAGGAAAATGACTGGGCTTAATTGTGGTTTTCTAAAATTCTGCATAAAGCAAGTTTTTTCACACCAAGTAAAAGGCAAAAAAACTTTATTCAAAAAATATCACAGGAGACAGACTTTCTCTTGAAAATATTTTTTTAAGAAAAAAATAAAACACTATCAGAAATAATATATACAAATGCAGTTCTCACCCGGTCTTCCTTCTTAGGCAACTGATTCTTGATGAGAATCTTGGTACGCCTGAGAAACCATCCAGCCATCTTTGTCGCAAGCCTTCGCATGGCCTTTCGGCCAGTAGCTAGTTCTCTTTTTGTTGCTGTGTGTCTCTGACCATGTTCTACTGGATCAGAAAACTGCTTCTTAAAGTGGATCCTGCTACCTAAAAGTCCTGGTACAGCCCTTTATCAAGGCATTAAAAAATGTTAGGGCTTTATTAAATTATCTAAAAGAAAAACATTGGCTTCTTTTTGCTTCTAAAGAATAGACTAAATCACTTGTTAATGACAACAATAGCAAAAGGCAAGTAAACATAACATTCTTTCTTTATGACATTTTCAATAAATAACTATAAGATGATAATAAAATTGGTAAATTAGTTCAGATATTTAATTCAGGGAACAAGAGTAAAGATAGGTTTTCATAGGACTCTTTTGTATACTACGTTTGGGATCAAGTACTTCTGCAAACAGACAAATAATTGTAATAGTTAGCAAACTAATAGTTAGCAAACAAGGTAACATTATGTTAAAGATGTATTAAATAAAAAAAGAAAGTGTTAGCACTCACCAGTCCATAACACACCACAGTTCTTTCATGTTGTTCTGAAGAATGGTTCCAGTGAGGCCGATGCGAACATTACATTTTAAAGCTTTCATAACTTCTGTTACTCTAGCTTTTGGATTCTTGATTCTATGAGCTTCATCCACAATGACAGCTGACCATTCTAAACTATTAAGTGATAACAAAAAAGAGGAAAGGTTGAGAAAATGTCCTTTTTTCAGCCTATATAATTTTAGAAAGCAGCTCTATCAAAATTTTGGAGGATTTTTTCCTCTCTACTCTGATGATATAATTCTCACCAAGCATTCTCACCTAGTTAGTTAAATGGTTACAGTTTGGAGAATTCATGAAAATAAAATATATATGGAGACAAAAGGGTATAGACAATCTATGTAATTATGGTGAAATTAAAAAAAACCTCATTCAAACATTACTAAAATGACAAAAAAATTAAATTAATAAAAGAAATAAATATAACATATAGGAAACAATAGTTGCAATGTTAAATTTGAATGTAAATGTCAATATAAACTGATGATTTTAAAAGTTATATTTTGTAGCTCTATCTGCTAAAAAGGTTTAGGATTGATTTTTATCACAGTAGCAACCAGCACCCATAGCCATCAATCCACTAAAAGGGAACCAGCACCCCATGGAGAAATGGTTGATTTCAAGTGTGCAGCACAGATGTTCCATGATAAATGGGGGCATGTCCAAAGGATACAGGTTCCAGGCTAATTGGAGATTTTGAGCATCATTAAGAATGATGCTGGAGAGGGAAGATGGCGGCGAGGTAGAAGGGAGTGGATTCCACTTCCCCCTACAAAGGGGAGAAAAACCTAGCCAATCTATGGAGGAACAGAGCAAACAGCCAACAGTACCCCAGCATACATGAAGATAGGAGACCAAAAATTGTAGCGGACATTGAAAAACCAGATGGTAAGGAGAGTGCTTCAGGACAATAAGGTTCCAGCAACCAGGGCAGCTGCAGCCCTAGGCCCAGCACCCACTGGGTCTACCACAGGAGTTGTGGGAAAGAGCCGGGTCTAGGGCTCCCTCCCCGAACAAACAAGGTTTGAGCAGCACCAAGAGAGACCTGGTTGCTTGAAGTCGCAGAGAGGGGAATAAGAACTAAGTGGCAAACACACAGGGACTGTGAGCACCCACGGAGTCTGCAGATGTCGGCTCAGGAGAGTTGAGTTGGGCTGTGAGGGGCCCTGAAACGAATAGTCCCCAGTCTGGTTGGAGAATTGGGCAGTGTGAGAGGCCAGGGCTCTGTGCGGAGTGGCAGGCTTGAGAGGAAGGAATTTCTCAAAAAGAAAAAGTGAAAAAAGAGACACTGTTTGGGGAATTCTCCTGCAGCAGCCACTCTGGCCTCTTCCCCACCCAGCCGGGCAGCGCTCCTGAGGTGGTGTGGAAGGCCCTGCACACACCCATAGCCCTGGGAAGAGTGTGTGCACCAGCCACCCTGGGAGAGTGCACTCTGAGGAAGGCCCTGAGCCCACACCCATAATCCTGGGGAGAGTGTGCTCTGAGGAAGGCCTGGATCCTGCACCCAAAGCCCCAGGGAGAAGCACCCAGCTAGCCCTGGGGAGAGTGCATTGCTAGACCTGGAGAGAGTGTGCACACGAGGCTGACTTAGTGTGGATCAGGAAGGGAGAAAGGTGAAACCGATTGCCACTCAGACTGCTGCAGCCAGCAAGACCACCAAAATGGTTTGGTCAGTTTGAAACCAGCAAGAGTTTTTTTTTTTTTAAAGTAATTATTTTTTTTTCTGTTTCAATTCCTTTTTCCTCTCTTCCCTTTTATCTTGGTTTATTCCTTCTTCCTTTCCAATTTTATCTCTTCTTCCTTCCTTCTTCTTTTCTTTTTTTAAAATCCCACAAGTGACAAAAAAAAAGTGTAACTGTGAAAACACCAGAGTTGGACCCAAAGAGGTGTCTTCCCAACAGCTAAGACAGTGAGACAAATTTGACTTTGCTATTACAGAGAACCCACAAGTTATTACATATTTGTTTTATTATTTTTTCATTATTCTTACATCTTTTATTTTAATACTATTTTGTATTCTTCTTCTTTCTGTTTAGTCTTCTTTGCTTGGTTGGTTAAATGGTATTGTTTGACAGGTTCCCCCTGTTCTCTCTTTCATAGTGTACTACTAATTTAGTGTCCTTCACTTCACTTGTGTTCCATTAGTACACTACTCAAGGTCCTATACTCCCTATTCTTGTTATCCAAATCACATAGATTCTATCATGATTGTTCCTCTAATATTATTGTAAATAACAGCTGTTCCATACAATTATAAATACTACGTAACACCCCTCCCAGATCTTAGCCCACTCCACGGTTTCCTGAACTCTATTATTGTAGTGGTTAACTCTATTCTCTCTCACTACACCTATTTACTACCCTTTACTCTCACCTTACCTCAGAATCTGACCTCCCACAACCTCACTGCTTTCTAGATCCAACTCACAATCCTTCCCTCCCCAATAAGACAATTATCTTCTTTCCATCCTTTCCAAAAAGTAGCTAGTTGGGTGGAAGATCATGGTTAACACTATACATAGCCAAAGGATCTCTTATCTCTTCTCTACTGGCTGCTACTGTAAATATCATAGAATAATCCCTTGCTGTCTTAAACCATTTTGTCTTCCCCATCCAACTGATCACAAAAAATAGTAGGTGGAAGCTGTAAACACCAGGACACCCACTGGAAGAGGAAACCCAACAACAAAGGAACCACCAACAGATAACAACAGAAGAAGGTGAAGGAGGGAGATGAAACCACACAAACCTCAATCAAGGACCTATCTGGAAATACAACTAAACAATGGAGACACTACCTAGTACAAACAACTGAACAAGAGCAAGAGAGAATCCTCAAAACCTTGTACACACAGAAAAACCAACTTCAACACAACCTGCTGACACCTGCACAACAAAATACAAGAGGAGATGGACAGAGTGACCCTCACTTAACAAGCTGGTGAGAAGGACCCACCAAAGAAGACCCAACAACAATCAAAACCCAAAGACAAACGCAGAGCCAACTTAAATGACAGCCCAAGATCAGTGAGATCAGGACATCAAGGAGACGGCACCACTGAATCTGACAGGTATTCTACTATAGAAGTTCACACCATAAACCCAGGGAGCCAGAACAGATCAATTTAAGAGGCTGAGGCTAACAAGAAGAGTCTCACAAAGAATGGGAAGAGAAAGAAATAATCCCCAAATGAAAGGAAAGGAGGAAGCCTCAGAAAAAATGCTAAATGAAGTAGAGGCAACTCAACTATCAGATATTGAGTTCAAACCAATGGTTATCAGGAAGCTCAATAAGCTCACAGAGAATTACCAGAAACTACAGGGAAACTACAATGAACTCACTGCAAACTATATCAACATGAAAAAGGAAATAGAAACTATCAACAAGGACCAAGAGGAAATGAAGAATACAATTTCTGAACTGAAGAACACAGTAGAAGGAAATAAAAACAGACTCGATGAAGTAGAAGATCGGATCAGTGAGCTGGAGGAAAAGGTAGAAAAAAACATCCATAAACAGCAAGAAAAAGAAAAGCGGCTCAGAAAGAATGAAGAGGAATTAAAAGAAATGCGGGACAAAATGAAACATAACAATATCTGAATAACAGGGATACCAGGAGAAGAAGAAGAAGAGCAAGGGATAGAAAACCTATTTGAAAAAGTAATGATGGAAAACTTCCCTAATTTGATGAGACAAAAAGGCCCACAAATCCAGGAAACACACAGAGTCCCAATCAAGAGGAACCGAAAACGGCCCACCTGAAGACACATCATAATTAAAATGGCAAAATTCCAAGACAAAGAAAGAATCTTAAAGGCAGCAAGGGAGAAACAAGAAATAACATACAAGGGAGCCCCAATAAAGTTAGCAGCTGACTTCTCAACAGAAACGTTCCAAACCAGAAGAGAATGGCAAGAAATATTCCAAGTAATGAAAACCAGAGGCCTGCAACCAACCCTACTTTACCCAGCAAGGCTCTCAATCAAGGTGGAAGGCCAAATAAGGAGCTTCCAAGACAAAAGAAATCTAAAAGAATACACCTCCATCATACCAGCTCTGCAAGACATGCTAAAGGGACTGCTTTAAGGAAAGGAAGGAAAAGAGAAAAAGAGAGAAGAACACAGGTACAACAATGGCAATGAATATGTACCTATCAATAATAACCTCAAATGCAAGTGGATTAAATGCTCCAATCCAAAGACATAGATGGCTGACTGGATAAGAAAGCATGACCCACACATATGCTGCCTACAAGAGACCCACCTCAGGACAAAAGACCTACACAGACCAAAAGTGAAGGGCTAGAAACAAATTTTCCAAGCAAACGGACAAGAAAAAAAGCCCGGGTAGCAATACGCATATCAGACAAAATAGTCTTCAAAAAGAGGGCCATAAAGAGAGACCCAGAAGGTCACTTCATAATACTCAAGGGAAGAATTCATCAAGACTACATAAACATAGTAAATATATACACACCCAACATAGGAGCACCCAAATACATAAAGAAAATCTTAGAGGACTTCAAGAAAGATATTGACAGCAACACAATTATAGTAGGGAATTTTAACACCCCACTGTCAAAAATGGACAGATCTTCCAAAACAAAATACCAACTAAGACACTGTGGCATTGAACAATACCCTAGATGAAATGGACTTAACTGATACATATAGAGCTCTTCATCCCAAAGAAGCAAAATACACATTCTTTTCAAATGCACATGGAACATTTTCAAAGATAGACCACATGACAGGACACAAAACAAGCCTCAACAAATTCAAGAAAATTGAAATCATATCAAGCATTTTCTTCAACCACAAAGGACTGAAACTAGAAACCAACACAAAGGAAAAAAAAAACAAAACATTCAAAATCATGGATATTGAATAGCATGCTTTTAAACAATAAATGGGTGAAGAATGAAATTAGGGAAGAAATCAAGGTTTCTGAAAACAAATGAAAATGAATCACAACAACCCAAAACTTATGGGACACAGCAAAGGCAGTCCTCAGAGGGAAGTTCATACGATACAAGCGTACCAAAAAAAGATAGAAACATTTCAAACAAACAACCTAACCCTACGCCTACAAGAACTAGGGGAACAACAACATAGACAGCCCAGAGCAAGTAGAAGGAAAGAAAGAACCAAGATCAGAGCAGAATTAAATGACATAGAGACTAAAAGCACAATTCTAAGGATCAATCAATCCAGGACCTGGTTCTCTGAAAAGATAAACAAAATTGACAAGTGTTTAAGCAGGCTGATGAAGAAAAAAAGAGAGAGGACCCAAATAAACACAATCAGAAATAAAAGAGGAGAGATTACAATTGATACCACAGAAATACAAAGGATTGTAAGAAATTACTATGAAGAACTGTATGCCAAGAAATCTGAAAACCAAGGTGAAATGGGTGAAATGGACAAATTTGTAGAAAAATATAACATTCCAAAACTTAATGAAGAAGCAGAAAGCCTGAACAGACCAATAACAGCACATGAAACTGAAGCAGTAATCAAAAAATACCTGACACACATAAGCCCTGGACCAGATGGTTTCACAGGAGAATTTTACAAAGCATTTAAGGGAGAGCTAACCCCTATCCTTCACAGACTATTTCAAAAAATCCAAAATGATGGAAGACTCCCAAACTCTTTTTATGAAGCCAGAATCATCCTAATCCCAGAACCAGATAAAGATAGAACAAAGAAAAAAAAACTTCAGGTCAATATCGCTGATGAACACAGACGCTAAAATGCTAACAAAATATTGACAAACCGCATCCAACAATACATTAAAAAGATCATACACGTGACCAAGTGGATTCATCCCAGGGATGCAAGGATGGTACAATATTTGCAAATCAGTAAATGTAATACAACACATAAACAAATAAAGCACAACACATAAAGCAAAGACAAAAATCACATGATCATATCAACAGATATGGAAAAAGCATTTGATAAGGTACAGCACCAATTTATGATAAAAACACTCAGCAACATGGGAATAGAGGGAGCATTCCTCAACATAATAAAGGCCATATATAAGAGAGCTATAGCTATCATCATATTCAATGGGCAAAAACTAAAATCTTTTCCACTAAGATCAGGAACAAGACAAGTTTGGCCACTTTATCCACTTCTATTCAACATAGTATTGGAAGCTTTAGCCACAGTGATCAGAGAAGAAAAGGAAATAAAAGGCATCCAAATTGGAAAGGAGGAAACAAAACTGCCACTGTTCGAAGATGACATAATAGTGTACAGAGAAAATCCTATAGACACCACCAAAAAACTGTTTGACCTAATCAATGAATTTAGTGAAGACAGCGAGATACAAAGTCAATATCCAGAAATCAAAGGCATTTTTTTATACCAACAATGAAACAGCAGAAGCAGAAATCAAGAAAAAAATCCCATTTGATATAGCAACAAGAAAAATAAAATACCTAGGAACAAACCTAACCAAGGAGGTAAAATACCTCTACTCAGAAAACTACATAACACTTAAGAAAGAAATCAAGAAAGACACAAACAAATGGAAACATATCCCGTGTTCATGGATAAGAAGAATTAACATCACCACAATGTCCATACTACCCAAAGCAATTTACAGATTCAATGCAATACCTATTAAAGTACCAATGGCATATTTCATAGACATAGAACACTTTGAAAATTTACATGGAACCATAAACGACTCCGAATACCTACTGCAATTTTGAGAAAGAAGAGTAAAGTAGGAGGTATCACAATACCTGATACTAAACTATATTACAAGGCCACTGTAATCGAAACAGCCTGGTAGTGGCATAAAAACAGGCACATAGACCAAAGGAACAGAACAGAGAGCCCAGAAATAAACCCAAATCTCTATGGTCAATTAATATTCGACAAAGGGGGCAGCAGCATAAAATGCAGCAAACATAGCCTCTTCAACAAATGGTGTTGGGAGAGCTGGACAGCTACATGCAAAAAAATGAAACTCGAGCACCAACCAACACCATACGCAAAAGTAAATTCAAGGTGGATAAAAGATTTAAATATAAGTCATGACACCGTTAAACTCCTAGAGGAGAACATAGGCAGGAAAATCTCAGATATTCCATGTAGCAGCATTTTCACTGATATGTCCCCTAGAGCAAGGGACAAAAAGGAAAGAATAAACAAATGGGATCTCATCAAAATAAAAAGCTTCTGCATGGCTAAAGAAAACAGCATTAAAATGAAAAGAGAACCAACTGTATGGGAAAACATATTTGCTAATGATACCTCAGACAAGGGTTTAATCTCCAAAATATATAAAGAACTCACATGACTCCACTCTAAGAAGACAAGCAGCCCAATTAAAAAATGGGCAAAGAACCTGAACAGACACTTCTACAAGGAGGGCATACAGAGGATCCAGAGACACATGAAAAGATGCTCAGTATCGCTAGCTATTAGAGAGATGCACATTAAAACCACAATGAGATACCACTTTACACTGGTCACAATGCCCATCATGAACAAAACAACAAGTGTTGGAGAGGAAGTGGAGAAAAAGGGACCCTAGTGCACTGTTGGTGGGATTGCAGACTGGGACAACCACTGTGGAAAACAGTATGGAACTTCCTCAGAAAACTAAAAATGGATCTGCCTTTTGACCCAGTAATGCCACTGCTAGGATTATATCTTAAGAACCCTGAAACACCAATCCAGAAGAACCTATGCACCCCAATGTTCATAGCAGCACAATTTACAATAGCCAAGTGCTGGAAGCAACCTAGGTGTCCATCAGTAAATGAATGGATCAAAAAACTATGGTACATTTACAAAATGGAGTTCTATGTAGGAGAGAGAAAGAAGGAGCTCCTACCCTTTGCAATGACATGGATGGAACTGGAGAGCATTATGTTAAGTGAAATAAACCAGGTGGTGAAAGACAAATACTATATGATCTCACCATTAACTGGAACCTCATCAACAAAATGAACAAGCAAACAAAATATAACCAAAGACATTGAAATTGTGGACAGGCTATCAGTGACCAGAGGGGAGAAGGGAAGGGATAATAGGGGAAAAGGGTGAAGGGTTTACAGGAACAAGTATAAAGGACACATGGACAATAACAAGGTGGAGTGGAACAGGGGAAAGAGATGGAGGGGGCTGGAGTGGTGGGGAGGGGTTGGGTGGAAAAGGCAGAAAACTGTACTTGAACAATAAATAATAAAATAAAATAATAAAGTAAAACAATAAAGGATTTTTTAAAAATGGTCTTCAACCTCCAGATATATCTAATTTCTGAGTTGTATTTGTTATTATTAACTGAAGTGTCAAAAATCAAAGAATAACACTTTGATATTCTGGATTTCTTTCATTTTTAGAAAATATAATATCACAAATTTTTTTCTTTTAGATGTTCTTAATAGTTGCTCCTCTTTCTGTCCTCTACAACTGGAGGGATGAATTGGACACCTGGGGATATTTCCGAGTCACTATTTTACATGGTAATAAAAAAGACAATGAACTGATTCGTGTAAAGCAGAGGAAATGTGAAATTGCTCTAACAACTTATGAAACGCTACGCTTATGTCTGGATGAACTTAACAGGTAATGGCAATGGAAATGATTGCGTTATTATTCTGCTCACATCAATTGTGTTTATCCCTTTATATTGTAACTTTTTAAAAGCTCTAAATATTCTTTTGCATGATTTATTTTTAAGTGTATTTTATTAATTATGCTATTACAGTTGCCTCATTTTTTTCTCCCCTTTATGCCCCTTTGCCCTGAACCCCCCTTCCCACCAGCATTCCTCCCCCTTAGTTCATGTCTACGGGCCATACATATAAGTTCTTTAGCTTTTCCATTTCCTCTTAACCTCCCTTTGTCTATTTTGTACCTACTATTTATGCTTCTTATTCTCTATACCTTTTTCCCCATTTTCACCCCTTCCTCTCCCCACTGATAACCCTCCATGTGATCTCCATTTCTGTGATTCTGTTACTGTTCTAGTTGTTTGCTTAGTTTGATTTTGTTTTTGTATTTTAGGTTCATTTATTGATAGTTGTGAGCTTGTTGTAATTTTCTGTTCATAGTTTTGATTTTATTTTTCTTAGATAAGTCCCTTTCACATTTCGTATAATAAGGGCTTGGTGATGATGAACTCCTTGAACTTGACCTTATCTGGGAAGCATTTTATCTGCCCTTCCATTCTAAATCATAGTTTTGCTGGATAGAGTAATCTTACATGTAGGTCCTTATCTTTCAAGACTTTGAATATTTCTTTCCAGCCCCTTCTTGCCTGCAAGGTTTCTTTTGAGAAATCAGCTGATAATCTTTTTAATCTTGGGTAACTTAATGATGATGTGTCTTGGTTTTTCCTCTTTGTTCCAATTTCTTTGGGACTCCCCGAGCTTCCTGGACTTCCTGAAAGTATATTTCCTTCACTATATTGGGGAAGTTCTCCTTCATTATGTTTTTCAAATAAGTTTTCAATTTCTTGCTCTTCCTCTTCTCCTTCTGGCACCCCTATGATTCTGATATTGGAGCATTTAAAACTGTCCCAAAGGTTCCTAATCCTCTCCTCATTTTTTTGAATTCTTGTCTCTTCATTTTGTGCTAGTTGTTTATTTCTTCCTTCTGTTCAAAATTGTTGATTTGATTCTCAGTTTCCTTCCTGTCACTATTGGTTCCCTGTATATTTTCCTTTATTTTACTTTTCATAAACTTCACTTCTTCCTCTCTTTTGTGACCATACTCAACCATTTCTGTGAGCATCCTGATTACCAGTGGTTTGAACTCTGTACCTGATTGGTTGGCTATCTCCTTATCGCTTAGTTCTTTTTCTGGAATTTTGAACTGTTCTTTCATTTGAGCCATATTTCTTTGGTGCGCCTGTTATGTGGTAAGGGGTCGAGCCTTAGGTATTCACCAGGGTGGGTCAAGCCACTTGGCTGCGTCGTGGTGCTATATGTTGGGGAGGGGTCAGAAAGGAAACAGTGCCTCTTGCTCAGGTCTTACTTGCTTTCAGTCACTTCCCCTGCTACCCACAAGCAAATTGAGCCCTTCTGGTGCTGATTCTTAGATGGGTGGGTTTATGTACATCTAGGACCCCATAGGTCTCTCCAACAAACACTCTGTGAGGCTGGGAGTTTCTCCCACTGCTGCTACCCCCACAGGTTTTTACAGCCAGAGGTTTTGAGGTTTTAGCTTCCCACGCTGGAACCCTGGGTTGTATGGTTTGTCTTGCTCCCCAATTGTTCCTCCCAGCTTATCCACACTTGAATATGGACCTCCTGGTCTGCCAACCACTGCCTTGCCCACCCGATCCTCCAGCCACAACCTTGCCGAGTGTCCTGTCTGCCCCGGCTGCCCATCTCTGCCCTTCCTACCAGTCTGGATGAATGTTTCTTCTTTAACTCTCGACTTCCATACAGTTCATTTTCCTGGCAATTCTGGTTGGTTTTTGTTTTTAAATTGGTGGTTGTCTTTTGGTTGTGTGAGGAAACAGAGTGTATCTACCTATGCCTCCATATTCTCTTTGGCATGATTTAATTTCTTTTCACTAGTATTGATATTGACAATCTATAATAATTAAATTATTTTCTAAGAAAGAAAAAACTGCATCAGGCTTACCGGTTTCTTATTCTGTTTCCTCTATTACCTCTCCAAGTGCCTGTTAAAAGAATGGTAAGTAAGACTTATTCCAAATCTCATACACAACCTTTTATGCGTATGATGCCTGAAGACTAACACATTCATTTTCATGAATGATTTTAATTAGATGAGTCTGGTGTGAATGAAGAGTAGCAAAAATGCATATGAATATTGAAAAGCACTGCTCCAGTTTCCCTATATTTTTGTCAACACTTGATATTGTCAAATCATTTTTATTGTAGCCATTCAAATGGCTGTCTAATGACTGTTGATGTTGATATGCTTTTTATGTGCTTGACATTTGTATACCATTGTTGGTGAAATAGCTATAAAAATCTTCACTCAGCTTTTAAATTGGATTGTTTCAGCTTATGTTGAGTTCTAATGGTTTTTTATAATTTCTGTATACAAGTTCTTTACCAGGTTATGATTTGCAACTGTTTTCTCCCAACCTGTATCATGTTTTGGCATTTTCTTAATGGTGTCTTTAAGACCAACAGCCAAAGTTTTTCTTTGCTGAAATCCAACTTATCAACATATCTAAGAAATCTATGCCTAATCCAGAGTCACAAGATTTTTTCTTACATTTTACCTCTTATATTCAGTTTTATGATCTCTTTTGAGTTAATTTTTATATAAGGTGTGAGATATGGGAGTACAGAAAATACCTTCCCTCCCACCTGCTAAATTCTTCTAGCTGAGTTAATACTGAAATTGACATGAGATATATCAATAAGAGAAAACATCCAAAATTTATGGACGTACATTTGGAGATACCATAAAATATGAAACCTGAAGACACATTGGGCAGTTGAGATTTATATGTCATTTTCCACAAAGGAGAAGGAAGGCAGGGGTCTGCAATTTCAAAGGGAAATTGGGCTATTTACAAGTAGACAAGAAAGAGCAAACATGGTAAACAAACTTGCTGGACCACCCAGAAACAATGGGTCATGAAAGGGAATATGGCAAACAGAATTTTGTTGCATCCTCCCTGTTTCTCACATTTGATTCATTTGTACGAAGGTGAATATGCTAAGGTTCCCTTCCTGAACTAGGTTTTTCTATCTGAATTCCTTTTGTTTCTTAATAACCAGTTTAAAATCAATCTCCTAAAGGCATACTTCGGGGTGGCAAAATTTTGACTCCCCTCAGAGATAAGGGTCTAAATTATTTTTCTTTCATAGAAGTTCCTGGATTGTTACTTATTCAATGTTTTATACTCAGTCATAGTTATTCTTTGCTGTACAGTCTAGCACTCAATCCACTGAGCCATACCAGCCAGAGCATCATTCTTTTTTTTTAAATTATTATTTTATTTTAATTGTTATTCAAGTACAGTTTTCTGCCTTTTACTCCCATCCCAGCTCACCCCCCCAAGTCCTCCCCACCTCCCTCCCATTTCCACACCCTCCTTGTTCTTGTCCATGTGTCCTTTATACTTGTTCCTGCAAACCCTTCCCCTTTTCCCCTGAAATTCCCTCCCCTCGCCCCTCTGGTCACTGTTAGCCTGTTCTCAATTTCAGTGTCTTTGGTTATATTTTGCTTGTTTGTTTCTTTCATTGTTTAAGTTCCTGCTAAAGGTGAGATCATATGGTATTTGTCTTTCACTGCCTGGCTCATTTCACTTAACATAATGCTCTCCAGTTCCATCCATGTCATTGCAAAGGGTAGGAGCTCCTTCTTTCTCTCTCCTACATAGAACTCCATTTTGTAAATGTACCATAGTTTTTTGATCCATTCATTTACTGATGGACACCTAGGTTGCTTCCAGCACTTGGCTATTGTAAATTGTGCTGCTATGAACATTGGGGTGCATAGGTTCTTCTGGATTGGTGTTTCAGGGTTCTTAAGATATAATCCTAGCAGTGGCATTACTGGGTCAAAAGGCAGATCCATTTTTAGTTTTCTGAGGAAGTTCCATACTGTTTTCCACAGTGGTTGTCCCAGTCTGCAATCCCACCAACAGTGCACTAGGGTCCCTTTTTCTCCACTTCCTCTCCAACACTTGTTGTTTTGTTCATGATGGGCATTGTGACCAGTGTAAAGTGGTATCTCATTGTGGTTTTAATGTGCATCTCTCTAATAGCTAGCGATACTGAGCATCTTTTCATGTGTCTCTGGATCCTCTGTATGCCCTCCTTGTAGAAGTGTCTGTTCAGGTTCTTTGCCCATTTTTTAATTGGGCTGCTTGTCTTCTTAGAGTGGAGTCATGTGAGTTCTTTATATATTTTGGAGATTAAACCCTTGTCTGAGGTATCATTAGCAAATATGTTTTCCCATACAGTTGGTTCTCTTTTCATTTTAATGCTGTTTTCTTTAGCCATGCAGAAGCTTTTTATTTTGATGAGATCCCATTTGTTTATTCTTTCCTTTTTGTCCCTTGCTCTAGGGGACATATCAGTGAAAATGCTGCTACATGGAATATCTGAGATTTTCCTGCCTATGTTCTCCTCTAGGAGTTTAACGGTGTCATGACTTATATTTAAATCTTTTATCCACCTTGAATTTACTTTTGCGTATGGTGTTGGTTGGTGCTCGAGTTTCATTTTTTTGCATGTAGCTGTCCAGCTCTCCCAACACCATTTGTTGAAGAGGCTATGTTTGCTGCATTTTATGCTGCTGCCCCCTTTGTCGAATATTAATTGACCATAGAGATTTGGGTTTATTTCTGGGCTCTCTGTTCTGTTCCTTTGGTCTATGTGCCTGTTTTTATGCCACTACCAGGCTGTTTCGATTACAGTGGCCTTGTAATATAGTTTAGTATCAGGTATTGTGATACCTCCTACTTTACTCTTCTTTCTCAAAATTGCAGTAGGTATTCGGAGTCGTTTATGGTTCCATGTAAATTTTCAAAGTGTTCTATGTCTATGAAATATGCCATTGGTACTTTAATAGGTATTGCATTGAATCTGTAAATTGCTTTGGGTAGTATGGACATTGTGGTGATGTTAATTCTTCTTATCCATGAACACGGGATATGTTTCCATTTGTTTGTGTCTTTCTTGATTTCTTTCTTAAGTGTTATGTAGTTTTCTGAGTAGAGGTATTTTACCTCCTTGGTTAGGTTTGTTCCTAGGTATTTTATTTTTCTTGTTGCTATATCAAATGGGATTTTTTTCTTGATTTCTGCTTCTGCTGTTTCATTGTTGGTATAAAAAAATGCCTTTGATTTCTGGATATTGACTTTGTATCTCGCTGTCTTCACTAAATTCATTGATTAGGTCAAACAGTTTTTTGGTGGTGTCTATAGGATTTTCTCTGTACACTATTATGTCATCTTCGAACAGTGGCAGTTTTGTTTCCTCCTTTCCAATTTGGATGCCTTTTATTTCCTTTTCTTCTCTGATCACTGTGGCTAAAGCTTCCAATACTATGTTGAATAGAAGTGGATAAAGTGGCCAAACTTGTCTTGTTCCTGATCTTAGTGGAAAAGATTTTAGTTTTTGCCCATTGAATATGATGATAGCTATAGCTCTCTTATATATGGCCTTTATTATGTTGAGGAATGCTCCCTCTATTCCCATGTTGCTGAGTGTTTTTATCATAAATTGGTGCTGTACCTTATCAAATGCTTTTTCCATATCTGTTGATATGATCATGTGATTTTTGTCTTTGCTTTATGTGTTGTGCTTTATTTGTTTATGTGTTGTATTACATTTACTGATTTGCAAATATTGTACCATCCTTGCATCCCTGGGATGAATCCACTTGGTCACGTGTATGATCTTTTTAATGTATTGTTGGATGCGGTTTGTCAATATTTTGTTAGCATTTTAGCGTCTGTGTTCATCAGCGATATTGACCTGAAGTTTTTTTTTCTTTGTTCTATCTTTATCTGGTTCTGGGATTAGGATGATTCTGGCTTCATAAAAAGAGTTTGGGAGTCTTCCATCATTTTGGATTTTTTGAAATAGTCTGTGAAGGATAGGGGTTAGCTCTCCCTTAAATGCTTTGTAAAATTCTCCTGTGAAACCATCTGGTCCAGGGCTTATGTGTGTCAGGTATTTTTTGATTACTGCTTCAGTTTCATGTGCTGTTATTGGTCTGTTCAGGCTTTCTGCTTCTTCATTAAGTTTTGGAATGTTATATTTTTCTACAAATTTGTCCATTTCACCCATTTCACCTTGGTTTTCAGATTTCTTGGCATACAGTTCTTCATAGTAATTTCTTACAATCCTTTGTATTTCTGTGGTATCAATTGTAATCTCTCCTCTTTTATTTCTGATTGTGTTTATTTGGGTCCTCTCTCTTTTTTTCTTCATCAGCCTGCTTAAACACTTGTCAATTTTGTTTATCTTTTCAGAGAACCAGGTCCTGGATTGATTGATCCTTAGAATTGTGCTTTTAGTCTCTATGTCATTTAATTCTGCTCTGATCTTGGTTCTTTCTTTCCTTCTACTTGCTCTGGGCTGTCTATGTTGTTGTTCCCCTAGTTCTTGTAGGCGTAGGGTTAGGTTGTTTGTTTGAAATGTTTCTATCTTTTTTTGGTACGCTTGTATCGTATGAACTTCCCTCTGAGGACTGCCTTTGCTGTGTCCCATAAGTTTTGGGTTGTTGTGATTCATTTTCATTTGTTTTCAGAAACCTTGATTTCTTCCCTAATTTCATTCTTCACCCATTTATTGTTTAAAAGCATGCTATTCAATATCCATGATTTTGAATGTTTTGTTTTTTTTTTCCTTTGTGTTGGTTTCTAGTTTCAGTCCTTTGTGGTTGAAGAAAATGCTTGATATGATTTCAATTTTCTTGAATTTGTTGAGGCTTGTTTTGTGTCCTGTCATGTGGTCTATCTTTGAAAATGTTCCATGTGCATTTGAAAAGAATGTGTATTTTGCTTCTTTGGGATGAAGAGCTCTATATGTATCAGTTAAGTCCATTTCATCTAGGGTATTGTTCAATGCCACAGTGTCTTAGTTGGTATTTTGTTTTGGAAGATCTGTCCATTTTTGACAGTGGGGTGTTAAAATTCCCTACTATAATTGTGTTGCTGTCAATATCTTTCTTGAAGTCCTCTAAGATTTTCTTTATGTATTTGGGTGCTCCTATGTTGGGTGTGTATATATTTACTATGTTTATGTAGTCTTGATGAATTCTTCCCTTGAGTATTATGAAGTGACCTTCTGGGTCTCTCTTTATGGCCCTCTTTTTGAAGACTATTTTGTCTGATATGCGTATTGCTACCCGGGCTTTTTTTCTTGTCCGTTTGCTTGGAAAATTTGTTTCTAGCCCTTCACTTTTGGTCTGTGTAGGTCTTTTGTCCTGAGGTGGGTCTCTTGTAGGCAGCATATGTGTGGGTCATGCTTTCTTATCCAGTCAGCCATCTATGTCTTTGGATTGGAGCATTTAATCCACTTGCATTTGAGGTTATTATTGATAGGTACATATTCATTGCCATTGTTGTACCTGTGTTCTTCTCTCTTTTTCTCTTTTCCTTCCTTTCCTTAAAGCAGTCCCTTTAGCATGTCTTGCAGAGCTGGTATGATGGAGGTGTATTCTTTTAGATTTCTTTTGTCTTGGAAGCTCCTTATTTGGCCTTCCACCTTGATTGAGAGCCTTGCTGGGTAAAGTAGGGTTGGTTGCAGGCCTCTGGTTTTCATTACTTGGAATATTTCTTGCCATTCTCTTCTGGTTTGGAACGTTTCTGTTGAGAAGTCAGCTGCTAACTTTATTGGGGCTCCCTTGTATGTTATTTCTTGTTTCTCCCTTGCTGCCTTTAAGATTCTTTCTTTGTCTTGGAATTTTGCCATTTTAATTATGATGTGTCTTCAGGTGGGCCGTTTTCGGTTCCTCTTGATTGGGACTCTGTGTGTTTCCTGGATTTGTGGGCCTTTTTGTCTCATCAAATTAGGGAAGTTTTCCATCATTACTTTTTCAAATAGGTTTTCTATCCCTTGCTCTTCTTCTTCTTCTCCTGGTATCCCTGTTATTCAGATATTGTTATGTTTCATTTTGTCCCGCATTTCTTTTAATTCCTCTTCATTCTTTCTGAGCCGCTTTTCTTTTTCTTGCTGTTTATGGATGTTTTTTTCTACCTTTTCCTCCAGCTCACTGATCCGATCTTCTACTTCATCGAGTCTGTTTTTATTTCCTTCTACTGTGTTCTTCAGTTCAGAAATTGTATTCTTCATTTCCTCTTGGTCCTTGTTGATAGTTTCTATTTCCTTTTTCATGTTGATATAGTTTGCAGTGAGTTCATTGTAGTTTCCCTGTAGTTTCTGGTAATTCTCTGTGAGCTTATTGAGCTTCCTGATAACCATTGGTTTGAACTCAATATCTGATAGTTGAGTTGCCTCTACTTCATTTAGCATTTTTTCTGAGGCTTCCTCCTTTCCTTTCATTTGGGGATTATTTCTTTCTCTTCCCATTCTTTGTGAGACTCTTCTTGTTAGCCTCAGCCTCTTAAATTGATCTGTTCTGGCTCCCTGGGTTTATGGTGTGAACTTCTATAGTAGAATACCTGTCAGATTCAGTGGTGCCGTCTCCTTGATGTCCTGATCTCACTGATCTTGGGCTGTCATTTAAGTTGGCTCTGCGTTTGTCTTTGGGTTTTGATTGTTGTTGGGTCTTCTTTGGTGGGTCCTTCTCACCAGCTTGTTAAGTGAGGGTCACTCTGTCCATCTCCTCTTGTATTTTGTTGTGCAGGTGTCAGCAGGTTGTGTTGAAGTTGGTTTTTCTGTGTGTACAAGGTTTTGAGGATTCTCTCTTGCTCTTGTTCAGTTGTTTGTACTAGGTAGTATCTCCATTGTTTAGTTGTATTTCCAGATAGGTCCTTGATTGAGGTTTGTGTGGTTTCATCTCCCTCCTTCACCTTCTTCTGTTGTTATCTGTTGGTGGTTCCTTTGTTGTTGGGTTTCCTCTTCCAGTGGGTGTCCTGGTGTTTACAGCTTCCACCTACTATTTTTTGTGATCAGTTGGATGGGGAAGACAAAATGGTTTAAGACAGCAAGGGATTATTCTATGATATTTACAGTAGCAGCCAGTAGAGAAGAGATAAGAGATCCTTTGGCTATGTATAGTGTTAACCATGATCTTCCACCCAACTAGCTACTTTTTGGAAAGGATGGAAAGAAGATAATTGTCTTATTGGGGAGGGAAGGATTGTGAGTTGGATCTAGAAAGCAGTGAGGTTGTGGGAGGTCAGATTCTGAGGTAAGGTGAGAGTAAAGGGTAGTAAATAGGTGTAGTGAGAGAGAATAGAGTTAACCACTACAATAATAGAGTTCAGGAAACCGTGGAGTGGGCTAAGATCTGGGAGGGGTGTTACGTAGTATTTATAATTGTATGGAACAGCTGTTATTTACAATAATATTAGAGGAACAATCATGATAGAATCTATGTGATTTGGATAACAAGAATAGGGAGTATAGGACCTTGAGTAGTGTACTAATGGAACACAAGTGAAGTGAAGGACACTAAATTAGTAGTACACTATGAAAGAGAGAACAGGGGGAACCTGTCAAACAATACCATTTAACCAACCAAGCAAAGAAGACTAAACAGAAAGAAGAAGAATACAAAATAGTATTAAAATAAAAGATGTAAGAATAATGAAAAAATAATAAAACAAATATGTAATAACTTGTGGGTTCTCTGTAATAGCAAAGTCAAATTTGTCTCACTGTCTTAGCTGTTGGGAAGACACCTCTTTGGGTCCAACTCTGGTGTTTTCACAGTTACACTTTTTTTTTGTCACTTGTGGGATTTTAAAAAAAGAAAAGAAGAAGGAAGGAAGAAGAGATAAAATTGGAAAGGAAGAAGGAATAAACCAAGATAAAAGGGAAGAGAGGAAAAAGGAATTGAAACAGAAAAAAAAATAATTACTTTAAAAAAAAAAAAACTCTTGCTGGTTTCAAACTGACCAAACCATTTTGGTGGTCTTGCTGGCTGCAGCAGTCTGAGTGGCAATCGGTTTCACCTTTCTCCCTTCCTGATCCACACTAAGTCAGCCTCGTGTGCACACTCTCTCCAGGTCTAGCAATGCACTCTCCCCAGGGCTAGCTGGGTGCTTCTCCCTGGGGCTTTGGGTGCAGGATCCAGGCCTTCCTCAGAGCACACTCTCCCCAGGATTATGGGTGTGGGCTCAGGGCCTTCCTCAGAGTGCACTCTCCCAGGGTGGCTGGTGCACACACTCTTCCCAGGGCTATGGGTGTGTGCAGGGCCTTCCACACCACCTCAGGAGCGCTGCCCGGCTGGGTGGGGAAGAGGCCAGAGTGGCTGCTGCAGGAGAATTCCCCAAACAGTGTCTCTTTTTTCACTTTTTCTTTTTGAGAAATTCCTTCCTCTCAAGCCTGCCACTCCGCACAGAGCCCTGGCCTCTCACACTGCCCAATTCTCCAACCAGACTGGGGACTATTCGTTTCAGGGCCCCTCACAGCCCAACTCAACTCTCCTGAGCCGACATCTGCAGACTCCGTGGGTGCTCACAGTCCCTGTGTGTTTGCCACTTAGTTCTTATTCCCCTCTCTGCGACTTCAAGCAACCAGGTCTCTCTTGGTGCTGCTCAAACCTTGTTTGTTCGGGGAGGGAGCCCTAGACCCGGCTCTTTCCCACAACTCCTGTGGTAGACCCAGTGGGTGCTGGGCCTAGGGCTGCAGCTGCCCTGGTTGCTGGAACCTTATTGTCCTGAAGCACTCTCCTTACCATCTGGTTTTTCAATGTCCGCTACAATTTTTGGTCTCCTATCTTCATGTATGCTGGGGTACTGTTGGCTGTTTGCTCTGTTCCTCCATAGATTGGCTAGGTTTTTCTCCCCTTTGTAGGGGGAAGTGGAATCCACTCCCTTCTACCTCGCCGCCATCTTCCCTCTCCAGCATCATTCTTAATGATGCTCAAAATCTCCAATTAGCCTGGAACCTGTATCCTTTGGACATGCCCCCATTTATCATGGAACATCTGTGCTGCACACTTGAAATCAACCATTTCTCCATGGGGTGCTGGTTCCCTTTTAGTGGATTGATGGCTATGGGTGCTGGTTGCTACTGTGATAAAAATCAATCCTAAACCTTTTTAGCAGATAGAGCTACAAAATATAACTTTTAAAATCATCAGTTTATATTGACATTTACATTCAAATTTAACATTGCAACTATTGTTTCCTATATGTTATATTTATTTCTTTTATTAATTTAATTTTTTTGTCATTTTAGTAATGTTTGAATGAGGTTTTTTTTAATTTCACCATAATTACATAGATTGTCTATACCCTTTTGTCTCCATATATATTTTATTTTCATGAATTCTCCAAACTGTAACCATTTAACTAACTAGGTGAGAATGCTTGGTGAGAATTATATCATCAGAGTAGAGAGGAAAAAATCCTCCAAAATTTTGATAGAGCTGCTTTCTAAAATTATATAGGCTGAAAAAAGGACATTTTCTCAACCTTTCCTCTTTTTTGTTATCACTTAATAGTTTAGAATGGTCAGCTGTCATTGTGGATGAAGCTCATAGAATCAAGAATCCAAAAGCTAGAGTAACAGAAGTTATGAAAGCTTTAAAATGTAATGTTCGCATCGGCCTCACTGGAACCATTCTTCAGAACAACATGAAAGAACTGTGGTGTGTTATGGACTGGTGAGTGCTAACACTTTCTTTTTTTATTTAATACATCTTTAACATAATGTTACCTTGTTTGCTAACTATTAGTTTGCTAACTATTACAATTATTTGTCTGTTTGCAGAAGTACTTGATCCCAAACGTAGTATACAAAAGAGTCCTATGAAAACCTATCTTTACTCTTGTTCCCTGAATTAAATATCTGAACTAATTTACCAATTTTATTATCATCTTATAGTTATTTATTGAAAATGTCATAAAGAAAGAATGTTATGTTTACTTGCCTTTTGCTATTGTTGTCATTAACAAGTGATTTAGTCTATTCTTTAGAAGCAAAAAGAAGCCAATGTTTTTCTTTTAGATAATTTAATAAAGCCCTAACATTTTTTAATGCCTTGATAAAGGGCTGTACCAGGACTTTTAGGTAGCAGGATCCACTTTAAGAAGCAGTTTTCTGATCCAGTAGAACATGGTCAGAGACACACAGCAACAAAAAGAGAACTAGCTACTGGCCGAAAGGCCATGCGAAGGCTTGCGACAAAGATGGCTGGATGGTTTCTCAGGCGTACCAAGATTCTCATCAAGAATCAGTTGCCTAAGAAGGAAGACCGGGTGAGAACTGCATTTGTATATATTATTTCTGATAGTGTTTTATTTTTTTCTTAAAAAAATATTTTCAAGAGAAAGTCTGTCTCCTGTGATATTTTTTGAATAAAGTTTTTTTGCCTTTTACTTGGTGTGAAAAAACTTGCTTTATGCAGAATTTTAGAAAACCACAATTAAGCCCAGTCATTTTCCTTACTAACTTTACTGACCTGTCCACTAACAGGTATATTATTAGTATCCATTAAACTGATTTTTCTTATTTTAGAAGAAAATACTTTCTATGTAATTCTTCCTCAATGAAGAAAGAAGAACTTCTGTCCCTAATGTGTTTTCTGCTCATATTTTGTGATTCCTACATTGTCTACTGTCTACAGCTCAGTTTATTCTTTCATACCTTAACTCTAGCTACAAGACCAAAGTGGTTGAAAACTTTTTGTTGTTATAGATTTGTTTCTTATAGAATGCTATTTGCAGTGACACAACTAGCCTAATTTTACAACTTTGTAGGAAAATTACAATTGAATTCTACTCATTGTTTAAGGAGATTTGAAGAGGTGACCTCAGGAGGATTTTTTTTTAATATAGTGGTTCTCTTTTATGGTTTTTATGTGGTTCTTCTAGCTTAGACAATAGACTAAAGATTCTATAAATTACTGTAAACTAAATCTAACTAATGTTGTCCCAAATAAGGGCAATCCTATCAATACCCTCTAGTCTTAGGATATCCTGTTGATCATTACTTTAAAACATAGATTTGCAAGAAAAATATGATACTGATCTTCAAGTTGGGAAACTGATATAACATTTGACTTTTTGATTTAAAGCAAATATTATTTAATTGGAAAACTTCATGAACCTCCACTTTTTAAAATTGTTTTGTGAAATTTAATGTATATTATTTAGTTGTCTAGTAGGAACAACAAACCATAAAAGTATGAAAAGAAAGTTGCACAAGAAAGGTTAGAAATTGGGCTCTGAAATCAAATACCATAGGTTTGAATCCTCACTCTCCTGCTTATGAGTTGTATAACCTTAAACAATTCGCTAAGTCTCTCAAACCTTGGTTTCTTTATCATTTACATGGGAAAGATGATAACAGTGCCTGCCTCATTTTGTTGCTCTAAAATGTGTGACATGAAAAAAGTGTTCAGTAAATGTTACTACATGTTTTAATAACACCAACTGAATAATAAAATAATACTTAGGAATAAATTTAACCAGGGAAGTAAAAGACCTGTACACGAAAATCTATAAGACATTGATGAAAGAAAATGAAGAAATCACAGATAAATGGAAAGATATCTCATGTTTGTGGATTAGAAGAATTAATATTGTTAAAATGATTTCAAACTATACTACAAAGCTATAGTAATTAAAACAGCATGGTACTGGCATAAAAATAGAAACATAGACCAAAGGAATAAAATTGAGAGCCCAGAAATAAACCCAGGCATATACAGTCAACTAAGATTTGACAAGAGAGCCAATAATACTCAATGGAGAAAAGATAGTCTTTTAAATAAATGATTGGGTATTCACATGTAATAGAATGCTGTTGGACTCCTGTTTTATACCACTCACAAAAAATTAACTCAAAATGGATAGAAGACTTAAATATAACACCTGAAACCATAAAACTAGAAGAAAACATCGGGAAAGAGCTCCTTGACATTGGTCTTGGAGGTGATATTTTGGATATGACACCAAAAACACAAGTGAAAATAAACAAATGAGACTATATCAAAATAAAAACCTCTGTGCCACAAAAGAAACAATCAACAGAATGAAGAGGCAACCTACAGAATAGGAGAAAATATTTGCAAACCATCTATCTGATAAGAAGTTAATATGCAAAATATATAAGGGATTTATACAACTCAATAACAATAATAATCTAATTAAACACTGATCTGATCTGAATAGACAGACATCTTTTCTCCGGAGAATACATACCAATGGCTAATAGATACTGGCCAGCAGGTACTTGAAAAGAGGCTCAACATCACTAATCAGGGAAATGCAAAGCAAAACCACAGTTCATCATTACCTCATGCCTGTTAGAATGGCAATATAAAAAAGACAAGCATAGCAAGTGTTGGTGATCATGTGAAGGAAAGTGATGCATGGTGCACTGTTTGTGGGAATGTAAATTAGTACAGCTACTATGGAAAATCGTATGGGAGTTCCCCCAAAATTAAAACTAGAACTACCATATGCTCCAGCAGACCCACTTTTGGATATATATCCAAAGGAGATGAAATTACTCTTATAGAGATGCATGAAGTCCCATGGTTATTGCTGTTATTCACAGTAGTAAAGACATGGAAACAACGTTAAGTGTCTGTTGACAGATGAATGGATAAAGAATTTGTGATATATAGATATATAATGGAATATTATTCAGCTATAAAAAAGAAAATCTATAATTTGTGAAAACATAGCTAGACTTTGAAGTCATTGTGCTAAATGAAATAAGTCAGACAAAGAAAGAAAATACTGTACAATCTCACCTATCTGTAGAATATTTATTTTAAAAAGCCACACTCATAGAAACAGAGAAGAATGGTGGTTGCCAGGGGCTAAGGGGCAGGGGAAATGGATAGATGTTAGTCAAAGGGTACAGCCTTCAATTATTAAAGTGAATAATTTCTGGGGATCTAATGTATAACATAGTTGCATAACATAGACTATTGTTAACAATACTATAGTGTATATTTCACACTTGCTAAGTGAATAAATTTTAAATGTTCTAACCACAAAAAAATTAAAATGTCATATGTGAAGTAATATATGTGTTAATTAACCTTGTTGTGGTAATAATTTTATAATATGTATATGTATGAAATTATGACATTGTACATCTTAAACTTACACAATGTTATATGTCAGTTATATCTCAATAAAGCTGGGAAAAATAATAACTCAAAATTCCCTCCATACCTTCTATATCCTCATCCCTTCAACCCCCATCTTCTATATCCACTTTTTTATTTTTATATGTACTTTTGTATTCAATACAGTCAAGATATAGCTAATATATTATATATACACCGTATTTTTGTACCATAAGACGCAGGTAGGTTTTAGAGGAAAACAGGAAAAAAAATTTTGAAACAGAAAATGTGGTAAAATATTTAATAACATAAATAACATAATAGTTCACCAATGTAAATGTAAAACTGCATTTGGACTATAAGATGCACCCCCATTTTCCTCCCAAATGGGGGGGGGGGGAATGCATCTTATAGTCCAAAAAATAAGGTAGTTTTTTTTTTTAAATCCAGCATTGTTTTACGTAGACATCCCTATATTTGCTCAGATGCGCATTTTTGTCATTTTTGACAGTAATATTTTATTGTAGTGATATACACATATAACTATATATAAATAAATGGCTTTTCCCTATTATTCACATTGCTCAAAGCCCTATTATGGGTATATTTAGATTTATGATCCTAGTTACATATAGCTATAGCTAGAAGAATTTTATCAATTTCCAGTACTCCTGGAAGTACGATGTAAATTTTATCCCCTGAAACTTATGGTATTATTTTATCATCTTTTTTGTCTTTTTGAAATTGGGTACAAAATAGCAATTTGCAATTGCTTTTATGGATATTTACTTGGCTCTTATCATTACTAATCTTAGAAATTTATAGAAAGATACTAAATATAAATAGTTTAACTTGTTTGCAGTAATTTGAAGCTTTTAATATTCTAAGTTTTTCAAGTAATTCTGTAATTATAATTCTTACCATTGTTCTAAAATTTTCCATTGTTTCTTAATCTAGTTTCTGATTTGACCTAAATTATAATAATTTATTTGCATGGCAGACTAATAATGTGGAACCCTGAAAACACCCACAATTTTGACAAATATACAGGGTGAGGCAAAAGTAGGTTTACAATTGCTTGAATGGAAAATAATATGATAATTAATAAATAATAACGCAAGAATAAACTCTGTATTTGCATACTGACCACTGTAAACATACTTTTACCCCACCCTGTAAAAGGAAATCTCATAAGTTGTTTTCTTCATATTTTGATTCCTTTTAATTAAAAAACAAACTCTTCAAGATATATTTGAAAATAGGTACAATTTGTATAGTTTTGGTAGGGTGTTGGCAAAAATATACAAGATTTCTGAGAAATTGTTATAATCATTTATCTAGAAGATTTAATAATTTAGTTTATGAGAATTTTCACTATTGCAAGCTATGAAATTGGATATGCATTGTGATTATTATTGCTATAGAAAAAATACTAATAATTACCTTGTGTTTTTTTTGGCAGATGGTGTATTGTTCTCTAACAGATTTTCAGAAAGCTGTCTATCAAACAGTATTAGAAACAGAAGATGTGACTTTGATACTTCAGTCTTCTGAGCCTTGTACCTGCGGTAGTGGCCGAAAAAGGAGAAATTGTTGTTATAAGGCAAGCATTTTAGTTTGATATCTTTACTATCTTATTTTGATTACATAGTATTCTATTGTAAGTAGCAGATAAAATAAGTTTTCCACAGAGAGTTCTTTACTTTAGAAGCCATAAGTTAATGAAAAGAGATAGTTTTAAAAAATATTTTATAATATCAATAGTAATCATGGCAAAATACAAGATTCAAATATATTTTCAAAAAGTGACTTTTTTGACCCTGGGCAGCATGGCTCAGTTGGTTGGAGCATCACCCAGTAGCTGAGGGTTTGGGGATTCCATTCCTGGTTGCGGTAGGTACCAGTGTTGCAGGTTCGATCCACAGCCCATCCGGGCATGTGTGAAAAGCAGCCAATCAACGCTTCTCTCTCACATTGATGTTTCTCTCTCCCCCTTCCTGTTTCCCCTTCTTACTCTCTAAAAGCAATGAAAAAAATGTCCTTTGGTAAGGATAAAAAAAAAAAATCAAGCAAACTAGTTTTTAAAAGTAGCTTCAATATGATATCCTCCTTTTCAGCTTTTACTGGGAAGTATCCTACATTCATCTTGAAATTTTATCACTTTCAGGAAGTCTTACTATCCACTAAATAATAAACTTACTCTTTCATCACAAGTTCAAAATATTATTCTGATATGAGATATAGTATTATTTTAATAAAAACTGTGTACAATTTAGAAAGCATTTTATTTTCATTCAGAATCAAATATGTTTTACTTTCTATCTGTATTTCCCTTTTTCACCTCTATTATCAAGTTACCTGTCACATAACTTTGCACACAGAGGGACCCTACATAAATATTTATCTAGATTGATATTTATTCTCACTGTCATTTATTTTGCTGTTTTTAACTACTTCAGTTTTTTTGTGATAGCCCAGATTCGTAGGAACCCTTGGAATATAACTGAGAGGAGAGAGGAAAGGGGTCCGTACAACACTGCCCCCCTTACCACATAGTTTTGTTACCAAGAACCTCTTACGCCGCATTTCTGTGATTGTGTCAGGAGGGTGAATACTTTTGGAATGAGGACATTCTCCCCTCTTTGGTTAAAAACATCACTATGTTATGGTTCACCAAAAGTATGATGTGATGCATGGATATTTGGTATAAAATGTTGACCATCATTTTCTCAGAATGTATTGTGCCAATAGTTAACCCAATAAAGAATATTATTGCAAGTGATATATTTTGTGATGTAAGTAGTTACATAGTCATGTTAGTCCTTTGCTTGTTTTTATTTTCTGTATTTCTCTGCTTATAGACTAATTCACATGGTGAAACAGTGAAAACCCTGTACTTCAGTTACCTCGCAGTCCTTCAGAAGGTAGCTAACCACGTCTCGCTACTGCAGGCTGCTAGCACCTCCAAACAGCAGGTTTGGGTTGTCTTTTAAAATGTCTTTGTGATGCTATCTGGTATAAATATTTATACTTGATGTGAAATTACCTCTCCAAATATCTTTAAGTTTTTTTCTATGAAATTCTGACTTGTTCATTTTTTAATTTACATGTCAGGGAAGTATATGCACTTAAGTTTTTAATCAAAGTGAGAAAATTTAAACAAGTTAAAATAACTTTTTTTATAATTTTGCACTCAATTTATATAGGTTTAAATGTATTAAGTTAATATTTCATCTTCCTCTTCCTTTAAAGGAAACACTCATCAAAAGGATATGTGATCAGGTATTTTCCAGATTCCCAGATTTTGTGCAGAAAAGCAAAGATGCAGCCTTTGAAACACTTTCTGATCCAAAATATAGTGGAAAAATGAAGGCAAGTGTTCTTCTTTCAGTTTGCATACATATAAGAATGATACACAAAATATTATCAAATGGTATGACAGGAACACCAGCTAATCATTACAGAGGCTGAATTATTCAGAAGAGGTGGTAGCCAAAGACAAATGGTCTAGGTGTATCTGTACTCTCTAGCTCACTATGAACTTGCATCTGGTGGGTTCTCAATTAGAAGTAGTTATACCAGACATATTTCAAACGTTCCTACAGTATTGGATTCATATCCTCTTAAAAAAGTATGCTGTTTGCCACATGTGTAATAATTTGTCTTCCAATTTTTAAGGAGATAATCTACCAGATATACAAATGCAAATGCCAAGAGGATAAGAATAGGTAGGAGCTCAGAATCGGAGAAAGAAACTTCCTGAAGAGTTCTCTAAGTTCTCTATTAGATCTCTAAGGGTTTTCAAGACCTCTATGTCTAGACCAAACTTTGTGTCTCTTGTTTTTACTTGCCAACCTAGATCACAAGATTGCTATATCTCATTTATGCAAGAGAGCGTTTGCTTTATACTGGGACACCGACCTGTTGGTGCACTCTTGGTGATGAATTGAGAGACAGTTCTGAAAAGTAATGCTAGTTTCTCCAACAGGACCCCTGCCGCTGGGCATTGCCTGTCAGAGGTGCATGAAATACTGACAGTTCTAGCCTCCTTGTAGCAGAATTCAGTTGTTTAACCCCTTAGTAACTATCAACAATCTTTATTTATGGAATCAAAGATTTTTACAGAGCAATTTCCAACTTAATGTTTTAATTAACAAAGAGCAATTTATTTCTTTTGGCAAAAAAAGGAAGTAATTCAAAGTAGGTTTTTTTTTCTTTGAAAATTCTGGAAATATTTTTAGCAGTTAATCTATATACACTCAGCATAGTTTAGTTTGCCTGGACTTCTAAATCAATGGTATAAAATGTAAGCTAAGGAGATTACCCTAAAACCTTGTGAGTGTTTTTTTTTAATGGAGATACAATTGGCATGTAATATTGTATTAGTTTAGGTATACAACATAATGATTTGATACATGCAAATATTTTGAAATAAGTACCACAGTAAGTCTAATTAATATCCATCACTTCACAAAGTGACAATGTTTTTTTCTTGTGAGGAAAACTTTTAAGATCTACGCCCTTTTAAATATACAATATGGTCTTGCTAACTACAGCCACCATGCTGTACAATACATCCTCAGGATTTACTTATCTTGTGGGAGCTTGTACTTTTTGACTACCATCACCCATTTCACCTGTCCTCTACCCCTTGCCTCTGGCAACCACTAATGTGTTCTCTGTACTGGATGAGTTTGATGTTTTGTTTTCTTTTGTTTTAAAATTCCATATGTCACTGAGATCATATAGTATTTGTCTTTGATTTATTTCACATAATTCCCTCAATGTCTGTTCATGTTGTAGCAAATAGCAGGATTTCCTTTTTTTTTTTTTTAAGGGAAGGGAGGGAGAAAAAGAGGGAGAGAAACATCAACGTGAGAGAGAAACATCAACCTGTTGCCTCTCACACATGCCTGACTGGGGACCAAACCCATAACCCAGGCATGTGCCCTGACCAAGAATTGAAATGGCAACCTTTCACTTTGTGGGATGATGCCCAATCAAGTGAACCACACTGGTCAGGGCAGATTTCCTTCTTTTTTATGGCTGAATAATATTGCTATCCATTCATCCATTAACAGACACGTTGTTTCCATGCCTTGGCTATTGTAAATAATGCTGCAGTGAACATGGGGGAGCTGATATCTTTTTGAGATCACTTTCATTCTTTTGCATGTGGCTGTCCAGTTTTTCTAACCATTTAATAAACAGTCTGTCCTTTTCCCATTGTAAATTCTTGCCTCCTTTGTTTAAATTAATTGACTATATATATGCGGTTTTATTGCTGGGCTTCCTAGTCCATTCATTGATTTTTGTGTCTATTTTTATGCCAGTACTGTACTGTTTTGATTATTATTGCTTTGTCATATAGTTTTAAATTGGAAAATGTGATGCCTTCAGCTTTGATTCATTTTCTCAGATTGCTGTGGCTATTCAGGGTCTTTTGTGATTCCATTCAAATTTTAAGAGTGTTCTATTTCTGTGAAAAATGCCACTGGAGTTTTGATAAGGATTGCATTGAATCTATACACAGCTTTAGGTAGTATAAATGTTTTAGCAATATTAATTTAATCCATGATCACAGAATATCTTTCCATTTATTTGTGTCTTCTTCAGTTTCTTGCATCAGTGTCTTAACAGTTTTTAGTGTACAGGTCTTTCATCTCCTTGGTTATATTTGTTCCTAGGTATTTTATTTTTTATGTAGTTGTAAATAGGATTGTTTTCCTAATTTCTCTTTCTGATAGTTGTAATTAGTATATAGAAATGCATCTGATTTTTCCACATTGATTTTGTATCCAGCAACTACAGGGAAGAGCAAAAATAGGTTTACAGTTGTGAGTATGCAAAACACAGAGTTTATTCTTGTACTGTTATTTAGCAATTATTGTGTTATTTTCCATACGAACAACTGTAACCCAATTTTGTCCCACCCTGTATACTAAATTTGTATAATAGTTCAAATAGTTTTGGGGGTTTTTTTGGGTGTAGTCTTCAGGTTTTTTCTATATGTAACATGTATCTACAAATAGAGGCAGTTTTACTTATTTTTCCTGATTTGATTTTTGGTTGCCTTTTATTTTATTTATTTATTTACTTGCCTAATTGCTATGGCTAAGACTTCCAGTATTATGCTGAATAAAAGTGGCAAGAGTAGGCATTCTTATCTTTTCTTGTTCCTGATCTTAGAGGACAAGCTTTCAGTTTTCACCATTAGGTATGTGAGCTGTGGTACTGTCATATATGGGCTTTATTATATTGAGGTATGTTTTCTTTATACCCACTTTTTTGAGAGCTATGTATTTTTTAAGATAAATAGGTTTGTGCTAGTGAGAATGTTCTATGATTTATTTTTACAATATATATTTCAAATCTAATTATATTTCCTAACAATAGTAAATCTATTTTTGTCATCTATTTTACTGACTTTTATTTAATTATTTTAAGTTAAAAATATAAAAAGCCCCATTAATGTAGAACTGAGCATGCATAATTTTTTTAAATCTTCACCCAAGAGGATATGTTTATTGACTTAGAGAGAGAGAAAGGGAGGTGAGAGAGAGAGAGAGAAACAGATGCAAGAGAGAAACACCAATGGGCTGCCTCTTATATGCGCCCCAACCGGGGATTGAACCCACAACCTAGGAATGTGCCCTGACTGAGAATCAAACCTACAACTTTTGGTGTATGGATGATGCTCCAAACAACTAAACCACCCACCCAGAGCTAATTATCCCATAATTTAAGCCAATAGAATATTTCCAAATATCATGGTCTCCTTTGAAAACTACATTATCTATTGCTATTTATTTGGATTTTATTCATTTTGACTCTTAACAAAAAAGTTAGCATTCCTGAAATTAAATGAAATTTTATAACTGCACTTTATATTCTTATATATCCATTAAATATGATTTAAAACATACTGTTAATTAGTTATACATTTAGTAAAATAGTATCTAATTAAGATAATTATTGCATTTACATTTTATTAAGATTTTTAGAAGGGTAAAAGCAAGCATGAACTGTTGCTTGAGGCTAAGTGTCTTTATATGTGAAGGAAGCATGTAATTTACTTGTTTTGTGAGAAAGCACCAATGAATCAGAGACTGATAATAATAAGCAAGGATTATATTTTTCAGGCTGTATTTCATTATTTGATTAGCAACATCATGTGGTGATTTAGTAATTGAAAACCTACAGGCTTATTGTGGAATTGCCTAAGTGGTTAAGGACTCCAAGTTGCATGTACTTCTTTAATTTGGGTGATAAAAGATCCTAGTTCTATTTGTCTTATTATAGGTTAGCCTGCGGGTACAATTTATTTGTGCACATAATGTCCACTGTACCCTTCATAGCCTCAAAGTTACACTCATGAACTCCAACTCTTTCTCTTAAGTATCAAGATCTTTGTTGACCTCAACTACTATTCAAAGGGATGGTCATAAGTTGCAGTTATTTCCCTGATGAGAATACTCATTTTTCTTTCCCTTGGGAAATGCCACAAAGCCACTTACTGTGGGGGGTGGAAAAAGACCAGGGCACCCAGTTTAGTGCTGCTGGAATCATACAAGGGTCATTTTAATCTCTGTGCGTCACTAATCTGAATCAAGTTAGATCCAAGAGTCCTCAGCTGTGAGCAACCCAAATTAAGATTCCTTTTTAGGGGAATTTTCTGGGTATGTGAAGGATAAGTGAGTGATAATACATTGGGCCTGTATTGTTAAGACACCAACCTATAGTGACTACACTGCCATTTTTGAAATTTCTAATAAAGGATGTTAGTTTACAGTTATTTATTTCATTAATGAGTCTGAGGTTTTATTTTTTAACAAGCCTAATAAATACCTTCAATCCAAAAGCATTCGATTTTCTTTTTACTTGTAAGATATTCAAGAATACCTAAAAATGCAGTAGGTATATTATCCCAACAATCAGAGTGGATTTCGGTGCACTCTTCTTTTTTTTATACTTCTATTTTTTTAGAGAGTTTTTTTTATTGTTGTTCAAGCACAGTTGTCTCCATTTTCCCTCTACCACTCCCCCCACCCTACCCATCACCACCTCTCACCTGCAATCCTACCCCCTTTGGCTTGGTCCATGGGTCCTTTATACATGTTCCTTGATGATCCTTCCCCTTTTCTACTCCATTATTCCCCTCCCTGACTCTGGTTGCTGTTAGTTTGTTCTTTATTTCAATGTCCCTGGTTATATTTTGCTTGCTTGTTTCTTTTGTTGTTTAGGTTCCACTTATGGGTGAGATCATATGGAATTTGTTCACCACCTGGGTTATTTCACATAGCATAAGGCTCTCCAGATCCATCCATGCTGTCGTGAAGGATTAGGAGCTCCTTCTTTCTTTCTCCTGCATAGTATTCCATTGTGTAAATGTACCATAGTTTTTTGATCCACTCATTTACTGATGGGCACTTAGGTTGCTTCCAGCATTTGGCTATTGTAAATTGTGCTGCTATGAACATTGGGGTGCATAGGTTCTTTTAAATTGGTGCTTCAGGGTTCTTAGAGTATAATCTCAGCAGTGGAATTGCTGGGTCAAAAGGGAGTTCCTTTTTTTAGTTTTTTGAGGAAATTCCATATTGTTTTCCACAGTGATCGTACCAGTCTGCAATCCCACCAACAGTGCACTATGGCTCTCTTTTCTCCACAACCTCTCCAACACTTGTTGTTTGTTCATTTGTTTATGATGGCCATTCTCAACAGTGTGAAGTGGTATCCCATTGTGGTTTTAATTTGCATCTCTCTGATGGCTAGTGATGCTGAGCATCCTTTCATATGTCTCTGGGCCCTCTGTATGTCCTCCTTGGAGAAGTGTCTGTTCAGGTCCTTTGCCCATTTCTTAATTAGGTTGCTTGTCTTCTTAAAGTGGAGTCATGTGAGTTCTTTATATATTTTGGAGATCAAACCCTTGTTTGAGGTATCATTGGCAAATATATTTTCCCATATGGTTGGTTCTCTTTTCATTTTAATGCTGTTTTCTTTAGTCGTGCAGAAGCTTTTTATTTTGATGAAGTCCTATTTGTTCATTCTTTCTGTTATGTCCTTTGCTCTAGAGGACATATTGGTAAAAATATTGCCACATGGAATGTCTGAGATTTTCCTGCCTATGTTCTCCTCTAGTACTGTTATGGTATTGTGACTCATATTTAAGTCTTTTATCCATCTAGAGTTTATTTTTGTGTATGGTGTAAGTCGGTGCTCAAGTTTTATTTTTTTGCATATAGCTGTCAGGATCTCCCAGTACCATTTGTTGAAGAGGCTACTTTTACTCCATTTTATGCTTCTGCTCCCTTTATTGAATATTAATTGACCATAGAGACTTGAATTTATCTCCAGTCTCTCTATTTTGTTCCATTGATCTACATGTCTGTTCTTATGTCAGTACCAGACTATTTTGATTACAGTAGCCTTATAATATAGTTTGATGTCAGGTATTGTGATGACTCCTACTTTGTTCTTCTTTCTCAAAATTGCTTTGGCTATTTGGGGTCATTTATGGTTCCATATAAATTTTTGAAATGTTTGTTCTGTATCTGTGAAATATGTCATTGGTATTTTAATAGGGATTGCATTGAATCTATAAATTGCTTTGGTTAGTGTGGACATTTATATGTTAATTCTTCCCATCTCTGAACACAATATGTGCTTCCATTTGTTTGTGCCTTCCTTAATTTCTTTCTTCAGTATTGTGTAATTTTCTGAGTACCAGTCTTTTACCTCCTTGGTTAGGTGTCTTCCTAGGTACTTTATTTTTCTTGTTGCTCTATCAAATGGGATTTTTTTTCCTGATTTCTAATTCTGGCATTTCGTTGTTGGTGTACAAAAATGCATTCAATTTCTGAATATTGAAATCCTGCTATTTTTGTATCCTGCTCTTTTGCCAAATTCACTTATTAGGTCGAGTAGTTTTGGTGGAGCCTATAGGGTTTTCTGTGTATACTATCATGTCATCTGCGAACAATAACAATTTTGCTTCCTCCTTTCCAATTTGGATGCCTTTTATTTCTTTTTCTTGTCTGATCAGTGTGGCTAGGACTTCCAATACTATGTTGAATAAGTGGTGAAAGCAGGCACCCTTGTCTTGTTCCTGATCTTGGCAGGAAAATTTTTAGATTTTCTCCATTGAGTATGATGTTGGCTGTAGGTCTCTCATATATGGCCTTTATTATGTTGAGGTATGCTCTCTCTACTCCACTTTGCTGAGTGTTTTTATCATAAATTGGTGCTGTACCTTATCAAATGCTTTTTCCACATCTGTTGATATGATCATGTGATTTTTGTCTTTGCTTCTGTTTATGTGATGTATTACATTTATTTATTTGCAAATATTGTACCACCCTTTCATTCCTGACATGAATCCCACTTCATCATGGTGTATGATCTTTTAAACAAAGTATCAACAAAGATATTGTGGCATTGAACAATGCCCAACATCAAATGGACTCAACTGTTATGTATAGAACCTTTCATCCCAAAGAAGCAAAAGTCACATTCTTTTCAAATGCACATGGAACATTTGCAAAGATAGACCACCTGATAGGACACAAAACAAGCCTCAACAAATTCAAGAAAATTGAAATCATGTCAAGCATTTTCTTGGACCACAAGGGCTTAAAACTAGAAACCAACCTCAAGGAAAAAAACTCAAAGACACTCAAATTCATGGAGATTGAATAGCATG
>CM052540.1:71472448-71528092 GCA_028533065.1 Trachops cirrhosus | reverse complement strand
TTCTGGCTGTATGTTTTTTTCTTCTCTCTGGTCCACTCCATTGATGTGAGACCCATCTTTCATTCCATCACTATTGGTTCCCTGTGCATTTTTCTTCATTTCACTTATTGTAGCCTTCATTTTTTCATCTAGTTTGTGACCAAAATCAACCAATTCTCTGAGTATCCTGATCACCAGTGCTTTGAACTGTGCATCTGATAGGTTGGCTATCTCTTGGTCGCTTTAAAGGATGGGTTCTGGGGCTTTCAATTCTTCTGTTTGAGCCATCTCTTTGCTGTTTTTTTTTCTTTTGGTCTTGTCGAGCACCTGTAGTGAGGGTCAGGGCCTTAGGTGTTCAACAGGGCTGGGCACCCCAGTTGCTGGGTTGTGATGCTGTATGTGGGGGCGGGGTCCGAGAAGGAACAGTGGTGCTTGCTCCGCTCTCCTAGGATCTCAGTCCCTTCCACCGCTTTGCGAGAGCTAACTGGGTCCCTCTGGTGCCAATTCTATGTGGGTGGACCTGTGTACCCTGCGGGACCTTCCTTTTCAGTTAGTGCCCCAAAGCTCTATTTCCTGGTGCTGGGACCCTGAGTTGTGCGCAGTGTCTTGCTTCACAATGGCCACCTCGTTGGGTCTGCCAGTCACCACCCTCCGCCTGGGGCCCACCAGCCACCGCCACTTGTGTGCCCAGGGTCTGCCCACTGGGGTCCTGCACACCACCCCGGTTGCTCTGCTCTCTGCTCCGCGTCCCCCACCCAGCCTGACTCCACCCCTCCTACCGGTCTGGATGAACATGTCTAATTTTAACTCCTTGGGTGTCCAACTTCCATACAGTTGAATTTTCTGTCAGTTCTTATTGTTATTTTGTTTCTATATTTTTGTAGTCCCTACCTTGGTTGTGCGAGGAGGCACAGTATGTCTACCTATGCCTCCATCTTGGCCGGAAGTCCCTAATGGTCAAATATTTTAGGGATAGTATGGAGTGATAGAAAAAGAATATTTCATAGCTATTTCATATCTATTTCATTTGTGACATATTTGTGTTTTAATCACCTTGCTTTTATTATGTGAATGCAATATCATGTTGATTTCATTGTAGAAATATGGTACAGTTTAGTTACAGGATAAAAAATTTTGTTTTTACTGTTTTAATGTGCTCTTTCTGTTTCCTCTAGGGCCGGTGGACTAGGCCTCAATTTTATTGGTGCCAATGTTGTTGTATTATTTGATCCTACTTGGAATCCAGCCAATGATCTTCAAGCCATCGACAGGTATAATACTGACAAAATGTAAAGTGACCTGCAAATACTTTTGATCTAAACATTTTTCTGAATTGGTTAGGTTGTTTATCACATGACTGTGATTAGAGGATAGGGAAAATGTTGTTTAAAAAAGCTATTTAAGATAACCATGGAGTTCTGGATCCAAGAGGATTCTTTATATCTGAGTCCAAGAGGAGAGAACTCTTTATTTATTTACCTAAATAAATAATAGGTATTTATTTTTCATTCATATCAAAATCCCATTGTTATGTCAGAGTTGATTTAAGGAGAAAAAAATAAGTCCTTAATGCTTCAGGAAAATAGGAAAAGTCACTACTAGTAGATCAGAAGTATCAAGAAACTCCTGCAGTACAGAAGAAAACAGAGTCTGTGTGGTCAAGAAACTAGCGGAGTAAAATGACAATCAGTAGTTGATTGAAGAGCACAGAGGAAGAAATGAATATTTTAGAACATAAATAATGACTTAAACAGGAAAGAAAACATACATGCATGCATCTTGGTGATATTTCTAAGTTCCATAGATAAAGAGAAGGGTTAAAAGATGCCAGAGTGAGAATGAGGGAGAGAAAATTATTTGTAAAAACAAAGACAAAAAACCCAATTTATCACAAAGAAATTTGTGTTAATGTACGTGTGATACATAAAGCAATTATATGTGACATCAGTAACATACAAGTGGGGCCAGAGCTTTTAAAAACAAAGCTTTTTAATGCAACCGAAGTTAAGTTGGTATCAATTTGAAATAAATTGTTATAACTTTTGGATGTTATATGTAATCTGCAGGGTAACCACAAATATGTATATAACGTATGCAAAAGGAAATGAGAAAAAAATTAACATATGTCACTTAAAATCAGGTAAACACAAAGGAAGACCCTAATGGATGAAACGAAGTACAAAAAAGCTATGAGTTATGCAGAAAATAAATAAAATGGCGAAAGTAATTCCTTGCATATCATTAATTTATTTAAATGCAAATGGATTAAATTCCCCAATCAAGAAACATAGATTGGTAAAATGGATTAAAAATGGTATTCAACTATATGCTGTCTGTGAGATTCTTGTAGGTCTAAGGACATGCATGATTGAAAGTGAAAGGATTAAAAAGAGATTTCATGCAAAGAGTAACCAAAAGACAAGAGAGGTGGTTACACTAATATCAAACAAAATAGACTTTCAGTTGAAACCTGTTGCAAAGGCAAATAAGGATATTATATAATGAGAAAAGATTCAGTTCACCAAGAAGCTGTAACAAAGAAAAATGTTCCAAATATATAAAACAAACATTGACTGTATTAAAAGTAGAAATAACTAGCTCCACAATGATAGTATGAGACTTCAATACTCCACTTTCAATAATGGATAGTATTTCCTGTCAGAAGATCAATAAGGAGAGGACTTTAACAACGTTTAAACAAATTGGACCTCATAGACATATATAGAACTGGCCTCAAAGCAATAGCATAATATACATTTTTCTCAAGTACCAATGGAACATTTTCCACAATAGACCCTATGGATCACCAAACAAGTCTTAATAAATTTAAAATTAGTGCAATTATAAAATTTTTGCCAGTTACAATAAAATGAAAATGAAATCGATGGTTGAAAAAATACAAGAAAATTCACAGGTATATTGAACTTAAACAACACACTCTTAAGCAACCAGTGGCTCAAAAGGAAATTGCAAAGGAAATTAGAAAAGAGCTTGAAAAAATTAAAACACAACATATCAAAAGTTATGGGATGTAGCAAAAGCAGTGCTAAGAGGGAAATTTATAGCTGTTATAAATGTTTACATTAAAAAAAGTCTCAAGTTAACCATCTAACCTAACACCTTAAGGAACTAGAAAAGGGAAAACAAACTAAACTCAAAAGCAGCAACAGAAAGGAAATAAAGATTAGAGCAGAGATTAAAAATAGAGACTAAAAAACAAAATAAAACAACAAAACCAGGAATTGTTTTTTTCAAAAAGATCAACAAACTGGAAAAACCTTTAGTTAGATGAGAAAAAAGAACACTTAAATAACTAAAATCAGAAATGAAAAGAGAAATATTACTACTGACTTTACAGAAATATAAAAGAATTATAAGACAATACTATAAATAATTATATACTGAGAAATTGTACAGCCTAGTAAAATGGACAAATTCCTAGAAACATGCAAACTACAAAGACTGAATCATAAAGAAATAAAAAATATGAATACATCTACAACTAGTAAAAAGATCAAATCACTAATGAAAACTGCCAACAAACAAAAGCCCAGGACAAAGATGGCTTTACTGGTGAATGCTACAAACATTTAAAGAATTAATACCAATCTTTTTCAAACTTGTCCAGAAATTGGAAGAAGAAAGAATACTTCTTAATTTATTCTATGAGACCAACATTACATTGATACTAAAGCCAAAAAAAGACCTATAAGCAAAGAAAATTACTAACCAATATTTCTTACAAATATTGATGCAAAAATCCTCAACAAAATACTAGCAAAGCAAATTTAACAGCATATTAAAATAACAATACACCACAACCAAGTGGGATTTATTCCAGGTTAACATGCAAAAATCAATCAGTGTAATACACTACATTAACAGAATGAAGAAAAAAGATACATGATCATTTAATGGATGCAGAAAAGGCATTTGACAAAATTCAACATATTTTCATGATAAAAACACTAAACAAACTGGGGATAGGAGGAACTATCTCAACATAATAAAGCCCTTTTATGAAAAACCCACAGATGAATTCATAATTAATGGTGAAAGAATGAGTGCTTTACTCTAAGATCAGGAACAAGGCAAAAGTGCCTGCTTTCACCACTTCTGTGAACATAGCCAGTGCTGTTAGGTGAGAAAAAGAAATAAAAGATGTCAAAGGTGGAAAGGAAGAAAAAGAATGATCTCTGTTTACAGACGACATGATCTTATATGTAGGAAACTCTGAAAGTTCCACATGCAAAAAAAAAGAAAGCTAGAGCTAATAAATTGATTTCAGAAAGTTATAGGGTATAGTCAACATTAAAAAATCAGTTGTATTTTCATACACTAGCAATGAACAATCTGAAAAGAAAATTAAGCAAACAATTTCACTTAACAATGGCATCCAATAAAAAGAAGAACCACTTAGGAATAAATTTAACGAAGGAAACAAAAGACTTGTACACTGAAAACTAAAAAACATTGCTGAAAGGAATTAAAGAAGGCACAAATAAACAGAAAAATACCCTGTATTCATTAATTGGAAGACTTACTATTAATTAAGGTGTCAGTACTTTTCAAAACTATCTACAAATTCAGTGCAATCCCTAGCAAAATGCCAATGATGTTTTTGCAGAGATAGAAGTAAAAGGTTTTAAGAGACTACTATGATGAACAATTGTATGCCAATAATTGGATAGTTTAGATGAAATGGAGAAATTCCTAGAAACATACAACCTACCAAGACTGAATTATGAATCGAAAAATCTTAATAGACCTACACTGACTACTCAATTGATGCAGAGAGGGTTTTGAATCAGTAATCAAAAGCCTCCCAATAACCCTGGGCAGCTCAGTTGGTTAGAGCATCTTCCTCATACACCAAGGTTGTGGTTTCCATCCCAGGTCATGCAAGAATCAACCAGTGAATGCATATATAGGTGGAACAACAAATTGATCATCTCTCTCCCCCTCTCCCCTTCTGCCCATCTCTCCCTCTTTCTCTCCCTCTCCCTTCCTCTTTCTTTAAAATCTGTCAAGCAATCAGTTAAAGAAAAAACAATAAACAAAGGACTAGGACCACATGGCTTCACTGGTGAATGCCACCAAACATTCAAGAAGAATTAAAACCAATTGTTCTCAAACTCTTCCAAAATATTAAAGAGGAGGGAATACATCCCAACTTAATTGGTAAAGTCAGCATTACTCTGTTACCAAAACCAGGCAAAGATACTACAAAAAAAATAATAACAACAATAATAATAATAATGAACTATCAACCACTATTTTTATGAATATTTATATAAAAATCCTTAATAAAATACCAGCAAACTGAATTAAATAACATGTTAAAACAATGATACATTATAACCAAGTTAGATTTATTCCTAAAATGTTAGGATGGTTCAACATTCTATAAAATCAGTGAGTGAAATACATCACATTAACATGATCATCTCAATTGATGCAGAGAAGGTTTTGACAAAATTCAACACCCTTTCATGGTAAAAGCACTCAACAAACCATAAATAAAAGGAAACTACCTCACCATAATAAAGACCATTTATGGAAAACCCACAGCTCACTGGTGAAAGATTAAAAGTTTTTCCTCTGAGAATAGCAATAAGGAAACAATTCCTGTTTTCACCACAAATAAAAAAAATAGGACTGCACTAATATGAGGTACCTAGCCTTGTCAAATTCATAGAGATAGAAAATAGAATAAATGTTACTAAGGGTTAGGGGTGGGAAGAGAAAGTTATTGTTCAATAGGTACTATGTTTCAGTTGAGGAAGATAAAAAGTTCTGTAAGTAAATAGTCATGGTGGTTATACAGTAATGTCATGGTGCTTAATGTCCCTGAACTGTACATTTAAAAATAGTTAGGAATTTCTAGTCAAGATAGCAGTGTAGGTAAACTTGAAACTCACCTCCTCCCACAATCACATCGAAATTACAACCAAATTACAGAATACCCATCAATCAGAACCACAAGATATCAAGCTGAATGAAGTCCTACAACTATAGAATTAAAGAGGAAACCACATCAAGACAGGTGTGTGGGGGGGTGGGGGCCAACAGGGAGATGTGGAATGGGCTGGTTCCACACGCAGAGGGATAAAAATCCAGAGGGATAAAAATTCAGGTCCCCATGTGAAGCAAGGGGTCACAGCTCTACACCAGGTGCCCAAGCCAGAGTTCCAGTGCCAGGAAGGGAAGTCCCCATAACTTCTGACTGTGAAAACCAGCCTCAGTGCCTGAGGCTGAGGAAAATGGAAACTTGTGGAGTCCCAGGCAGTCTTCTTAAAGGGCCCATGCAGGAACTTATTCGGATTCGCTCCCTCTGAATTTCAGCATGGGGGCAGTATCTTGAGTCTTGAAAGGCGCCAAGGACATGCCAGGAGGATCTGAATTGTTTAGTATCAGGGCAAGAGCTAGAAGGGCAGTTTTCTCCCAGACAGAAGTACTAACAGAGGCAATTGTTCCTTTGCTGAGCCCTCCCCCAAAAGACTAGCAGGTGGGCACCATATCTGAGTCTCCATCAACCTGGCTCACAATCTTTGCCCCACCCTAGTGATTCCCTGAGGCACTACCCCACACAACTTTCAGGCCCACCCAACCTGTTTTCCAGTGGCTTTTCCATACAAATTGCTTTTCCTGGCTCATGCTTCAGATTTTCCTAATTTCTCTCAAAAAAGCTGCATCTGGTCTCAGCGGGCCCCACACCTCTTGCTAGGTGGCCCCAGGCCTACCACTAGCACAGCTCACCTTGGTGCGCAGCTTGGCTTTGCCTAGGCACCTCCAAGCCCAGCACAAGTAGGTGCCATCTGCAGATTGCTTTGTAGCTTATGCAGGTGGCCCCACACAAAACACAGGCAGTAGCTGACCTTGGCCTATACTTCCTGGGAAGCTCCAAAGCCAGTGCACACCATGGACAGCTTCAGGCCAATCTGAACTCTACAAGAGACTCATTCAAGGGGTAGACTCAGTGGGCAACAGAATCCTGCTGAACTAAGTCCTGCTTTGTGGAGTGGGCCACTGCACAAATTAGCCTCTGATCCTTGACAGTGGTCAGAGGCTAATGGTCAGTGGTCACACCTCATCCTTGAGCTGATCGGCCTGAGTCAGACCTTCCCGTTGACATGCCAACAGCAATCAAGGCTCAGCTACAAGAGGAGGGTGTACACAGCCCATGTCGTAGGCACATCTCAAGTACACAGCTTGGGTGATAGCGGGGAGGCTATGTCACTGGACCCTACAGGACACCTACTATGTTAGGCCAGTTTACCAAACATGGGATATGTAGCAGCTCTACCTAATACATAGGAGCAAATACAGGGAGGCTGCCAAAATGAGGAGACAAAGAAACATGACCTAAATGAAAGAATGGAACAAAACTCCAGAAAAAGAACTAAACAAAATGGAGACAGGCAATCTACCAAATGCAGAGTTCAAAACACTGGTTGTAAAGATGCTCAGTGAACTTAGTGAGCACCTCAACAGCATAAAAATGAACCAGTTAGAAATGAAGCATATACTAATGGAAATAAAGAATAACTTACAGGTAATCAACAGTAGAGTAGATGAACTCAAGAATCAAATCAGTGACTTGGAATATAAGGAAGCAAAGAACAATCAATTGGAACAGCAAGAAGAAAAAAGAATTAGAAAAATGAGGATAATGCAAAAAGCCTCTGGGACATTTCAAGCATACCAATATTCACATCATGGAGGTGCCAGAAAAAGAAGAGAGAGGGCAAGAAGTTGGAAACCTATTTGAAAAGTAATGACAGAAAATTTCCCTAATTTGATGAAGGAGATAGACATACAAGTCCAGGAAGCACAGAGGATCCCAAACAAGATGAACCCAAAGAAGCCCACACCAAGACACATCATAATTAAAATGCCCAAGGTTAAAGACAGAGAGAATCTGTAGCAAGAGAAAAGCAGTGACCTACAAGGGAGCTCCCATAAGACTGTTAGCTGATTTCTCAACAGAAACTTTGCAGGCCAAAACGGATTGGCAAGAAATATTCAAAGTGATGAGAAGCACAAGAAAGATTACTCTACTCAACAAAACTATCATTTAGAATTGAAGGTCAACAAAACTATCTTTAGAAAAGAACTTCCTGGACAGGGAAGAGCTAAAGGAGTTCATCACCACTAAACCAGTATTATATGAAATGTTTATAAGTTTTCTTTAAGAAGAAGAAAAAGATTAAAAAAATATGAACAATAAAATGGCAATAAATGCATACCTATCAAATTATTGAATCTAAAAACAAACCAACAAGCAGAGTAAAAGCAGAATCATAGATACAGAGAACATTTTGGTGATTGCCAGATGGGAAGAGGGGTGGGAGAATAGGTGAAAAAGGTGAAGAGATCAAAAAGTGCAAATTGGTTGTTACAGAATAGTCATGGGGATATGAAGTACAGACAGCATAGGGGATATAGTCAATAATAGTCTAATAACCATGTATGGTGCCAGATGGGTGTGAGATTTGTCAGGATGATCACTTACTAAGTTCTGTAATGTCTAATCACTGGGGTGTACACCTGAAACTAATGTAGTGATGTATGTCATCTGTAATTGAAAGTAAAAACCATCTTAAAATAATAAAAATAAAAGCTTTGTGCCTTCAAAAATAGTTAAAATGATTAAATTTTGTTATGGCTATTTTATAACAATAAAAAAATGAGGAAATAAGAGAGAAAACAGACTACTTAGAAATAAATAACAATGAAAATACTATGAATCAATATTTAAGTTCTGTTGCTAATTTAGAGTTTTAAATTTATTTCTTAAAAAGAAAGACAGAATAAGTGAAAGAAGGATATCATTTAGAAAAGTAGAAAAATTAAAAACCTAAGGAAAATAGAGGAAATTGTATAAATTATCAAGTTATTAAAATAAAAGCAAACATAGCAAATCAAATTTTTACATTATTCATTAAAAAGAGTAACATAGACAAACTTCTGAAAAATCTAATCAGAGGGAAAAAGGCTTAAGGAAAGCTTAAGAAGCAAAAAGGCCAAATGAGCATCAAGAATATTTATTTATAATGTCTAACATTTTCTAGATGTAAATGATTAAGATTGACTAAAGATAACATGTAAAAATATTTAAAGAATCTCAGAAGAAGCTGAAAGTAGAATCAAAGGTATACTACTTTGTGAAGGACTACTTATTCCCAGTTGTTTTTGTGTTTTTTTTAATGGAGATATTTCATTTATTTTTCAATGCTATAGAGATAAATATCAAAAATATTTATTGATCACTCTGTATTTATTACATATCATATTAGATATAATGTCAAAGCAAATCAGATATGAATTTATTTTGTTTTCATAGAAATCAAAATTATCCATTACTATTTGCTTAATAGATGTAATTCAGCTTATAATATACTGTGTTATTAATATCACCCCAGTTATAATACTCTTAATACTGTGCTGGGTATAAAACAAAGCAAATTAGCCTCAGTTTTTTTAAAGGGCGGTAAAAATAAGGATAAATAAATAACAGCAAAATTTATTGCATATTTACTGTAAGTCAGGAATTGTTCTGTTCTTATTTGATTATCTCATTTAATACTCACAATATCCTTATAGGCTAAGAAGAAGTAGTGTAAATTATTAACTTAGTAAAGTAAAAGCAAAAACAATAAGTAATTGCTCAAGTCCCAAGTCAGAATTGACAGGTCAGGATCTGAATCCACACATTTTTAACACAGAGCCTGCCTCTCACCACTGACAGCTGTCAAGTAAAATGGTCAAATGAAAACCACAGAAAATTCTCCATTTTTCTTTGTCCTATGATATTCGTTGTAATTTTGTTCTTCTTCATGTAGGCCATCAAGTCGTACATGATGTAGTATCTTATTTATTGCAGTATTCCCTTAAAGTACAGTGCTGTGGTACACAATGGAAGTTGGCAATAAACTAAAGAAGCAGCATTCCTCTTCTTTTCCCTCCCCTTTCATTGACTCTGTTAGGAAGCAACAAGAAAAGAAATGAGGTTCTTGATCTCCCTACCATGTAACAGTCTCTCAACACTTGTCTCCACATGGTAAAAGACTCATCACGTTACATATCCCTTCTGCTTTATTTACCAAGAAATTGGTGAAACGTAAGTCCAAAGAAACATGTGTACAAGGCTTTTGTCTGTAAAGACTAAAGAACATGTATTCTAACAGAATCTATCCCGTTCACCAAATAATTGGATGACTATACATTCAAAAGGCTTTTGTTAATCCATTTTTAATTTTTTTAGACCACAAATCCACTGTGGGAGAGAAAGGGATTATGAGCACCTCTGTATGGAGGCTGCAGGATGAAGTGACAGTGCAGTAACTTACCACTCTCCGTGCTGTGTCACTGGAGCCCCCATTCTCCTGTGGAGGTATAAGGTTGTTGGAACTCCATGATATCCTCTTCTAAAGTCTTTCTCTGTGTGGAGGAATGGGTGAAGGAGGCACAAGGAACACCAACTATAATAACAGAGTAACTTTACAAGGTCAAAATTAAATGTCCCCCAAATTGTAACATTTTCCAGCATGAGGCAGTATGGCCTTGCCCTAGATCCCCCTGGTGACTGTAACAGGTATTTAGAAGCAGGTGACCTCATTCTGAGCATCCAATAAAGCCTCCACCTGGGAGAAGCTCAGCAACTAGAACCATAGTTAACCAGTGTTGTGAGTCAGGTTAAAGTTTTAATTAGTACTGTGGTTCCTATCAAAACACCTGGGGTACTAGTCAACTAAGTGATTCAGTCAGAGCCCATAGAAATCTCTGTAGATGAGGACTATAAACCTGCACTTCAATAGGCTTACTAGTTGATTAACTGCTTTTCCCCAGTTTCTTTAAAAACAACTTTACTGATGTATAATTAATACATAATAAACTACACATGTTTGAAATGCACAGTTAATAAGTGTTATATGTTTACAAATGTGAAGCCATCACCACAATAAAAATAGTGAATATATCCATCACCTCCCAAATTTTCTTGTGCTACTTTGTAATCCATCTCTCCTGCACCTCCCCTGTTCCCTATTCCCAAGCAACCACTGATCTGCTTTCTATCACTATGGATTAGTTTGCATTTCTGAGAGTTTTATATAAATGAAATCATTTGGGAACATTCATACGCTTAGGCTTAAAACTACCATAAAGGAAAGTCTGAATTTAAGAAAAGTTTTTGGACAATGGAAGGTGATATTTATAACAAAAATGAACAAGATATGTACATTTTCTGTAATACTTTTCTCCTTCATGAGTGGACTTTTTATATGAATTTCTATTTTGCGTTATTATTAAATAGTATAGCATGTCTAAACATAATTTTTTAAAAATTAATTAAAATTTTACTAATGTTCCATTTCTATGTTGAAAAGATATTGCCTGAACCCAAAGTTGTCTCACTTGATTTTTGTTTGCTTTTGTTTTTAACATTTTTGCAGAGCATACAGGATTGGGCAGTGCAGGGATGTCAAAGTGTTTAGGCTGATATCTTTGGGAACCGTAGAGGAGATCATGTACTTACGACAGGTGTACAAGCAGGTAAATATATTTCCCTTCTAATTAAAAAGTAAATGTTTCCCTGTTTTTAGGAACAAATTTTTGTAAAAATATATTTTAATTATATTCTGACTGTAATATGGCATTTAATAAGATTATGAAATATACTCCAGAATACACTTCTATAAAACATTTTTAGGTTCATTGAATTTTAGAGCTGAAAATTTCTTAGAGCAGTACTTCTTAAACTTTAATATGCACATGAATCAACTAGGGATCTTTAAAATATAGATTTGGTCCTGGCTGGGTGGCTTAGTTGGTTGGAGTATCGTCCCATGCACCAAAAGGTTATGGGTTTGATTCCCAGTCAGGACATATACCTAGGCTGCAAGTTTAATCTGCAGTGGGGGCGTGTACAGGAGGCAAACAATCCATGTTTCTCTCTCACATCATGTCTCTCCCTCTCCCTCTCTGCCTCTTCCTCTTTCTTTAAAATCAATGAACATATCCTTGGGTGAAGATTAAAAAAAAATACAGATTCTGATTTAGCAGATTTGGGTGGAGCCCAAGATTCTGCATTTTTAACAAGCTTCAAGGAGTGCCAAACACTACTAGTCTGTAGACCACAATTAGAATAGCAAGGTCACAGTTTCCCAATCTGTGGGCCAAACATAACGTTGTATTACCAATGGGATCCGGGTTCACTGAAACATTGATCCCACAACTCAGAGCAGCAAGATTATCTAAGCCGGTGTCCAACCTTGAGTAACAACCTCTGTTTACTCCAGGTAGATGTTATCATATTCTATATGTGCCATGCCATAAAGAAGAGTGAGGAGAAATGCCTTAGAGATAGCTAAAGCCACCATTTCAAAGCCATTCCAGTAAACAGAATTACAGGAATCAAATGCAAGTGCCCTACTGTGCTGGTACTGTTAGTATTCATCTAAAATTCCATTAACTCTTTAGTATCCTTAGGGTATCAATTACTATTCCATTTCTGCTTCTAAATAGAGTTTATTTAGTTTAGAACTGCTGACTTGAGAAGATCTGGAATGAGGTTCAAGTTTAATTATAAATGTTAAATTTGAATTACTCCCTATATATTGAGTTGGCATCTCTTTAAGAGCAAACATCTGCCACATGTGGTGGTAGTTAACCGAAGAATGATCCAGTCTTAAATTAATGCTGTTTTCTTAATTCTAAAAATAGAATTGTACACAGCAGTTTTTGTTTTTTCTTGAAGCATTTAGTTCTGTAAGAAGCCTTTCATCTTTTTGTTCCTTGGTATAACAAACTACTTAAAAATTACTTCTTTAGACATATTTAACAAATCTTGCAAAAAATAACATATTATTTTTTCAACTTAGGAGCAGTTCTTTAGAATAGTATTTTAGCCTATCACAAGTAAGAGTTTTTCCTCAATCATGTAATTTTTCCCAGTCCCATTACTGTATATATACAGGGTGGGGGAAAGCAGGTTTACAGTTATTGTGTGGAAAATAATACAATAATTAATAAATAATAATACAAGAATAAACTCTGTTTTGTGTACTCACAACTGCAACCTACTTTTGTTCTACCCTGTATATACTTTTTAATTACTCATTTCACTCTAAGTAAAATAATGGCCTGTTATATAATGTATATTATATAATATATAATCAAAAGACTTCAGAAGATGATGGTGATTTAAGTTTTCAGAACTTTGTAGGATCTAGTTACTTATTAAAATATTTCTTAAATATGAGTACTTGGGGAACATTCAGCCATACAACTTGGTAGGCACAAATAAAAATAAGATGGCAGTCATGTGAGGAAAAGACATTAAATGTGATTTAAAGATTGATTTTAGTTTGAACCAAGGATATGTGTGCTGTGCACACTCTAGCCTCCCAAGTGTTTCTCAGATCTTTTGGGGAAAATAAGCATCTAAAAATGACATTTAGGGAAAAGAACTATAAAGATGTTGGGAACCAAGAATTTTCTATGTGATCCAGAAATTAAAAGGAACCCTGAAAGACAAAAAACAATTGGGATTGGATTAGAGGAAGAAACTAAGCTAAACTCAGTCAGGAAAAGGCTACTGAAAAAGGTAGGTGTTACTTCTGAATAGTCTAAGGTTAGAGTTACCAGATAATAAAAATATAAGGAAGCAGGGTGGTAACTGTGGTATTCATTCTTTAGGGTATCATTGCAACCTAACAAGGTGGTTTAACACTTAACAATATTATCCCACTGTACCAAAAGACAGCCATCAGAGGTGTCTGCTCTCAAGAGGAACAAAAATTAGAAATATTGGAAGCAAAGAAGCAAGGCGGAACTCCAAAGTTTTGCTGGAATCAGAAAGGAAGTTCCTCCTATTGCCTAGAAGATGAATTACTTGCAGATCCCCCACTTTGAATTATTACTTCAGTGGACTGAGATAAACATGTAAGATATTTACCCAACAAAAAATAATTATTTAATGATTTAGGAAAATAAACACTGAAAATGGCATTCAAAGATAATCAGGTTCTAATCCCTAGAACCTTTTTGTGTTACTTTATATAGGAAAAAGGTGTCTTTGCAGCTGCAGCTGGCAGAGCAGTTGGACACACATTTGGGTGCAGAATTATAGGATTGAGACAGACCACCAACCCAGGGTTCCAGCATAGGGAAATAAAGCCTCAAAACCTCTGACTGAAAAAAACCTTTGGGGGTTGAGGTGGCAGGAAAAACTCCCAGCCTCACAGGAGAGTTTGTTGGAGAGACCCACAGGGTCCTAGAATGTGCACAAACCCACCCACCCGGGAATCAGCACCAGAAGGGCCCAGTGTGGTTGTATGTAGGGGAGGAAGTGACTGCAAGCCAGCTGAGAGCTAAGCCAGAGGCATTGTTCCCTCTTGAGTCCCTCCCCTACATCAGCGTCACAATGTAGTGACATGGGTTGTCCCACCCTGGTGAATACCTAAGGCTCCACCACTTACTATGTAACAGGTGCACCAAGACAAACAAATATGGCCCAAATGAAAGAACAGATCAAAACTCCAAAAATAGAACTGAGTGACAAAGAGATAGACAACGTATCAGATGCAGAGTTCAAAACACTGGTAATCAGAATGCTCACAGAAATGGTTGAGTATGGTCACAAAATAGAGGAAGAAGTGAAGTTTATGAAAAGTAAAATAAAGGAAAATGAACAGGGAACCAACAGTGAAGGGAAGGAAACCAGGACTCAAATCAATGGTTTGGAGCAGAAGGAAGAAATAAACACTCAACTGGAACAGAATGAAGAGACAGGAATTCAAATAAATGAGAAGAGGCTTAGGAACCTCTTGGACAACTTTAAACGTTCCAACATCCGAATCATAGGGGTACCAGAAGGAGAAGAGGAAGAACAACAAATTGAAAACATAATGAAGGAGAACTTCCTCAGTCTGGCAAAGGAAATAGACTTCCAGGAAGCTCAGAGAGTCAGAGAGTCCCAAAGAAGTTGGACCCAAGGAGGAACACACCAAGGCACATCATAATTATGTTACCCAAGATGAAAGATAAGGAGAGAATCTTCATAGCAGCAAGAGGAAAGGAAACAGTTACTTACCAAGGAGTTCCCATGAGATTATCCGCTGAGTTCTCAAAAGAAGCCTTGCAGGCAAGAATGGATAGAAGTATTTGAAGTCATGAAAGGCAAAGACTTACATCCAAGATGACTGTATCCAGCAAAGCTTTCATTTAGAAAGGAAGGGCAGATAAAGTGCTTCCCAGATAAGGTCAAGTTAAAGGAGTTCATCATCACCAAGCCCTTATTCTATGAAATGTTAAAGGGACTTATCTAACAAAAAGAAGAAGATAAAAATATGAACAGTCAAATGACAACAAACTCACAAGTATCAACAACTGAACCTAAAAAAACAAAAACAAACTAAGCAAACAACTAGAACAGGAACAGAATCACAGACATGGAGATCACATGGAGGTTTATCAGCTGGGAGGAAGAGGGGGAGAGTGGGGGAAAAGGTACAGGGAATAAGAAGCATAAATGGTAGATACAAAATAGACAGGGGGAGGTTGAGAATAGTATAGGAAATGGAGAAACCAAAGAATTTATATGTGGGGACATGAACTAAAGTGGGGGAATGATGGGGAGAGTGGGGTGCAAGGCAGAAGGGAATAAAGGGGAGAAAGAATGGGACAACGTGTAATAGCATAATCAATAAAATATATTTTTTAAAAGGTGTCTTTCCAGATAAGATTAATGATTTTGAGATAGGGGAGATTAGCCTGGATTATCCAGGTGGGGCCTAAATCACAAGTGGCCTTGTAAGAAAGAAGCAAAGGGAAATCTGACACAGGAGAAGAGAAGGCAGTGAGGCCACAGAGGCAGAGATTGAAGTGATGTAGTTTTAAACTGAGGAATGCTAGAAGCCACTGGAAGCTACAGAGGTGAGGAATGATTTCTACCCTAGTGCATGTGGACAAAGTACAACCCTGCCAAACCTTGATGTCAGCCCAGTGATACTGATTTTAGACTTCTGACCTTCAGGCTGTAAGAATATATTTCTGTTTTTTTAACCCACCAAGTTTATGATAATATTAAGGAGCTGTAGGAACTAATACAGGCACTCAAAATTAGAATTCTCCTCAGAGAAAAGAGAATTAATAGAACAGATTATGAAAGAAATATAACTAATACTCAAATGGTAAGTTGAGGTTGTAGGACCCTGGAAACAAGAACAGAGTAGTTGGAAAAATAATCCATTAGAAACCTTGTAAATAAAAAACTTCAAAGATAGGCTGAGTAGCAAAAGCAAAGTTTTTATCTAAAAGAAAGACCCAAGCAATTCTACATTACAGAGCAAAAAGACAGCGATACAATGCGTGGAAGAAAAGTTAGAGGAAATGAAAGCTATATCTAGAAGTTCCAGTATCAGCCTTTGAAATTTTTTTAATTTTTATTTTATTTAAAAAAATTTTATTAAAAAATATTTAATTAGTTTACATTCAATATTATTTTGTTTTACTTTCAGTTGTACACCACAGTAGTAAGCCACCATTATCAGTCTTATAGTTGAAGAAGAGAACAGAAGGAAACGAAGGCCCAAATAAAAGAAACATGTAAAAAGAGAACTAGTCCACGAATTATATGGACCCAGCAAGTGCTAAATGGGATGAATGAAAGTAGATCCACACTTAACACTATCTTTCTATAATTGAAGAAAGCAAAGATAAAGCAAAAATCCTTAAAATTTTCTGAGATAAACTTTCTTAAGAGAAAAAAAATTATGTACAATAGTAGTAGATTTAGATGGATATTTTAAGTTCTTTTTTTTAATCCTCACCTGAGGATGTTTATTGATTTTAGAGTGAGAGAAGGAGAGAGAAACATTGATGTGAGAAAAACATTGGTCAGCTGCCTCTCACCTGCACCCTGACTGGAGATCGAACCTGCAACCTAGGTATGTGTCCTGACCAGGAATCTACCCCACAACCCTTTGGTGTCTGGGATGATGCTCCAACCAACTGAGCCACCTGGCCAGGGCAACATCTAACTTCTTATTAATGATACTTGATACTTAGGAGCAATCACTTTAAATAAGGAGAAATAATAGCCATGTATTGTCAAAGAAAGTAAATTATTAATTCAAAACTTTCCACAAAGATTCTAACCTAGGTGACTTTAGCAGTGAATTCTATCAAACATCTAATATTGTCTTTGGAAACAGAAGAGTGTTCTTTTTGGAACACTTACAACTTACTTTAGAAAGATAGATGAATCCTGATACCAAAACTGGACAAAGATATTTCAAGAACGGAAAGTTATAGGCCAGTATCTCTCATAAACATAAATGTAAACATCTCTAACACAGCCTTGGTTAGAAGTTAAATTGTGCCCTTCCCTCCCAACGCCCCAAAAAAGATACATTAAAGTTCCAACCTCTGGTACCTGGAATGGGATCTTTTTTAGAGGTAAGGTCTTTGCAGATATAATCAAGTTATGATAAGGTCACACTGGAATAGGGTGGGTTCTAATCCATTGACTAATGTCCTTGTAAGAAGAGGGAAACTTGGACACAGGCGAACACAGAAGAAGAATGCCATGTGACAAGGGAGGCAAAAATTGGAGTGGTGCAGCTGTAAGCCAAAGAACACCAAGGATTGCCAGCCACCACCAGAAGCTGGGAGAGTAAGAAAAGGATCTTTCCTTAGAAACTTTAGAGAGAGCATGGCCCTGCCAACACCTTGATTGCAGATTTGTAGCTTCCAGAACTGTGAGAGAATAAATTCCTGTTGTTTCAGGGCACGTAGGTTGTGGTACTTTGTTGGAACAGCCTTAAGAAACTAATGCAGCCTCTAATGTATTGTAAATTTGACTATATTTTTATATGAAACTTCTGTATGATAAAGGAACTATAAGCCAATTTAAAAATGAGACTAGGAGGAAATATTTGCATGCATATATATATATAGCAAAGGATTAGTATTTACCACATATAAAGAACTTCTACAAAACAATAGAAAAGTTATGATTAGGTATTTCACCAAAGAAAAAAATATACAAATAGTTATCACCTGTATGAAAAGATGCTTAACCACAGTTGTAATCTAGAAATGCAAAATAAGATAAGATTGTATTCCATACTTTCTGCCAAAGGCTTTTTGTTTTGTTTTGTTTTGTTTTGTTTTGTTTTGTTTTGTTTTGTTTTGTGAGGTTTTTGTTTATTTTTTTAGAGAAATTGGGAGATTGGTGCTGTTCATTGTTGGTGGGTGTATTGTGAAGAGATATTCATGTCTTGTTTTTGAGAATACAAGTTTATACATTTAGTTAAGAGGCTAATTTAACAGTATTTTAAAACACGTAGCACCTTCTCCCTATCTACCTGACAGTAACACTCTCACATATAAACAGCTAAGGATGTTAAGGATTTATATTCACTGTCGTTAGTATTTGCTTTAAAAAATGAAAAATAAACCGTCTAAGTGCCCAATAGTAACAGAATAAGAGCATAAATTCTTGTATACCCATATTATGGAATATATTCTGCAACAGCAACAAAAAAATATATAGTCAGAGCAAATGTGCTAATGTGGCAAGATCTCTAAGACATTTTTAAGTGGGGCAAAAGAAGCAAGTTACAGAACATGTGATCAATTGTGTTTGTGCATAAAACTACTCAATATTTCTATTTGTATATACTAATAGCATTGAAAGAGATCTAGAAAGATACACTTTACCATCTCACTGTTAGCTACACTGAAAAGGGATGATCTGTATTGTTCAAAGGAGACTTCCACTTTGACATGTTTTGTTGGGGTAATGCATGCAGATATTTTATACTTTTAAAAAATGAAAACATCACCTATACAGCAACTTTACTCCTCCAGGTTTGGAACATTGCGTGTAATCTACAGTTTGGCATTTAGAAATTCATCTTTTGTATGTATATAATTTGTTTAGTTTGTATTTACAGAAGAGTTGCAAGAACAGCACAAACAACTGCCAATGAACTTCACCCAAATTTCCCAGTTGTTATCATTTTGCTTCATTTGCTTTCTCTTTCTCTCAGTGATGATGTTTATTCTTTTTATGAACCATTTGAGAGAAAGTTGCAGGTTTATCACCTCCAAATTGTCTAGTGTGTATTTCCTCAAAGCAAGAACACTCTCCTATTTATGTGTACGTATAAGCATAGTTTTAGGCATTATAAACACTCAATTCTGCAGCTTGCTGCCCCACTCCCCACCACTGTCCTCTCAAAAATTCAGTTATCCAGTTCAAGAAACTAACTGATATATTACCTATAATCCATAGAACCCACTGAGATTTCACCAAATTGCTTAGGAATGTTTGCTTTTTCCTTACTGGTTCAGGATCCAAACCAAGATCATAGTTACATTTCTTTTTGTGCCATGTCGGTTTTCTAACACCTGCAATAAGCTTTTTTAGTCTTTCATGATCGTGATAATTTTAAAGAATAAATCCACTGATGTTTCCTCATGTTCAGACTCAAGCCAAGAAGCCTTGGCGTTAATAAGTATGAAACAGTGCAGTGTTCTACTCATTGCATTTGTCAGAAAGCACATGGTGGTACCCTGCCCCATTGTTGGTGATGTTAACCTTGATCACCCAGCAAGTTGTGTCTGTCAGCTTTCTCCACTGCAAAGTCACCATTTTTCCCCTTTGTAATTGATAAATATCTTATGGAGAGATCTCTACCACTATGCTAATGTCCTGTCCCTTATCCAATCTATACCCATTGGCCTTAGCATTATCTGATGATTCCCACCGAATCAGTACCACTATGATGGTGGTCAGATGGTGATTTTTCTACTTCCATTATTCCTGCTTTTTAAAAATTTTTTGGCCTTCTGCCATAAGAAAGAGCTTCATTTATTGAAGCCCCCCCCCATTTATTTAATCTGTATGTTCTCATGGGATCCTATTTTAATAACATTACAACTCATTGAATATCACTATTTATATTGATATTCAAACTACCTCATTTTTTGGCCAATGGGAACCCTTTCAAAGTGGCTTCTGTGTCATTTCGACAAGCCGCCGTAATTTTTTTTGCAATCCTTACTGTGGTGAAGTGAATAATGGTCCCCAAAGATGTTCACACCCTAATCCCCTAAACCGCCTGGATTATCTGGGTGAGCCCAGTGTAATCACGAAGATTCTTATGGGGGGAGGGGCAGGAGGATCAAACAAAGAGGAGAAGTGACGGCAGAAGCAGAGTCAGAGAGAATGATATGAACATGCCACGCTGCTCTTGAAAATGGAGGAAGGTGTCATAAAATTTTTAACATGAAGAACGTTCCTTCTTTTTACTTCTTGCATATTTGATATGTTGTGAAGAAATCCAAGCATTTTGTAGTCTTGTGTGAGTTTTCCTTAAGATGGAAGCTAAGCTACATTTTTCAGTTACCGATTTTTTCCCCCTAAGCTCTTGAATTCAATATGATTTTAAATATATATATAGTTAGCCTACAGATAGATGCATCTGGCCTTCACTTTTACTGGAACTACTTTGGAATACTTATTTTAAGTACAAAATAATCTGCCTTTTATAAGTTTTGTGATAAAACTTAATGAAGATTCAGATTTAATGCTTACAAATTATTTTGGTAGTTATATTCAGTAGTTCTACAGTCTGACAATACAGTGTTTAAGGTAAAGTCAGTAGCAAGGGTAAACTCATCAGGTAACCAGGCCATCAGGTGCATCAACTGTTATTGTGATTCTACATTCCCAGGACTGTGGCCCATGCTCCTGGGACATTGATATCGACCTGATTAAGCCCATATGTTGATCCATAACTTCTTCAAAGTAAGGTCCAAAAGATCGTGTTTTAAGGGGAACATCCTGGAATTGAAAAATTAATGCAAGTATAAATTTTGAATTTGGCCCAACCCAGTTATAAATCTAAAAATGACATTTCCTAGCAGGGTAGCTGTGGATAAGCACTTAATTTCTCTAAACTTAAGTTTCTTTATTTCTAAACTGGAGCAACCCCAGTTTGTTTGTTTGTTTTTATTTCTGAAAGGGAGATAATAATATCTTACACACTTGCAAGGGATTAAATGAGAGAATGTAAAAATGCTACACATGCAGTAAGTGTTCAGCAAATAGCAGCCATTGTTAAGAATAACTTTAGTCATCTAGAGTAATTTTATTACAGCGCAAACCAACCCTGGTGATAATCACAATAACCTATGATTTCTTTTTAATCCTTCTATCAACAATAGACTATAAAGTTGGTTTTCAACCTGTGCATTCTTTGTTTCTTCCAAGAAATTTTGAAGTGTACATGAGATTAATCAGATTGTATTTACATTGCACTTTGTAAAATATCCAGTAAATACAGAGACACTTAAATATTGGTATGACAGTGGTAAATGTCCTTAAGGGTTCCATGTCAATATTTTCTCTACATTCAAAATTGTTTCAGAAATGCAGTGTTTCTAAACAGCAATTGAATTCTTGCTGTTACTTGACAATATAACCATGGCCACAGTTAGTTTAACAACAATATGGTTATCATGTAATTACTTTAGATTATAATTTAACTTCAGTAGTGTGGTGATTATTTCTACCAGTTTTGGTAGTACTTATTGTAATAAAAGTCTAGAAAGGAGAAAAGTGTATCCAAATATATGCCTATGTTATTAAACATTTTAATTAGGTGGATAATCCTTAGAGATGTGATCTTGACTGACTTGGTAGAAACAGATAAAATAGAAAATATAAGATCTCTTCTTCAATAAGATTGGCCATTATTTCATCTTTGTGGCAACATCTGCTGGGGAAATTAAAATAAAATTTCCTCTCTACGGAGAATCTGCCTGCTCCAGCTACAGCAGTGTGTATACATGGAATGCCAGGAAATTCTGACATATTTTTGGAGCAAACACTTCAAAAATATCTTGTGTTTATTCTTTTTTAGCAACTTCACTGTGTGGTGGTTGGAAGTCAAAATGCCAAGCGATATTTTGAAGCAGTTCAAGGATCAAAAGAGCATCAAGGAGAGCTTTTTGGCGTCTCTAATCTCTTCAAACTACGGTCCCAAGGGTCTTGTCTTACGAAGGATATCCTGGAGGTGTGTAATTGTTCTCTGACCTTTTCAATAACATTTAAACATGGTTTTCTCTTGTTTAGGAAACTTGAAATGTAATTGCTGATCCCTTTACAGAGAAATTTTTGGTTTTCTTTAAAAAATGCCTTATGTTTAGAATTTCTACTTTTTGAAAAACAAGAAATAAATTATTGTACCTCTAAACTAAGATTTTCCCATGCATAGTTATAAATAATGTACATACACAAATACATACACTTATACTAGATAGTGTGACCTCCCGTGCCATTTTCAGACTGGGAAAAAGAAGTTTATTATTTTGAAACAGCTGTTGAAGTCAGGAACTAAAAAAAGAGAATTTGCTAAATAAACAAAAATATAAAATGTGTTTTGATTAAGTTACCAAATACTCCCTGAGATGCACTCTCATGTCTCATGGAGATTTTTGTTTTCTGTTCCCAATAAAAATTCCACACTAATATTCCAAACTCTCCCAGTTGTGTTCATCCTCAACTTACAGATGTTTCTTATTCTTCAAACAGGGTATTTAAAGCCTTTAAATTTTTTAAAATTCTAAAATATACCAGACTACTAAAGATATTAACCTATATTCTGGCTGATATTGATGAGAATCATAATATCCTGGACTATTATCATCTTTTTAAACCTCCCCCGCATCATTGGAGGAGGAAACTGAGTCTTGGAATTAAGGATATTTTCCTTAACTTCCAGGACTTTGTAATACTGAAATATATACTTCATTTATTCATTAGGTACTATAAATCAGTTCAAGGAGCAATTTGGCCCCTATCCTCAAGGAACTTAGACCATCTTGATGGGAGGTGGGACAGAACATTCACATAGTGAACATGTAACATCAGAAAGCACTTGTAAAGCAAGCAGCAGTGTGACTCTAACAGACTTAACAGGACGGCGTGTGTTACTTGTATCCTGTGAATATTGCAACTGCTACACAATGTCTGGTGTTTACTGCTGTGTTTTTATTTTATAGTAACTGTTTGATTCTGAATTGAGTGGCCCATTTACAGTCCCCTTTCGTTGATCTCTTTCATGTTTTTGAATATGCTGCTTCTTATTATGGACTTCTTTTTGCCAGTTCTTTTCTCTAACCTATTTGATTAGCCTTGTTTGCCCTCCAGGACCCCCTCAGATCTTATCTCTGTCTCAGAGTACTGCACAACACACTAGCCTCTATTCATGGTTCTCATTTGAAATCATTACCTATAAAACATATATAAGCATTATATTACTTATCCTGTTTTCTGCTGTAGTTTAGTTCTCTATTTTATGAGAATAGCCACTTTATTCCTTTGTTAAACAAGTGCTAGGTAAGACATATCAGTATGACAGGTTATTAAATGGAAATTTCTCTTTTTGCTGGTTGTCCTAAGTATATCTTGGTTCCTCTCCAGGAGTGTTTGTTTATGAATGGCAGGACCCTCCATGTCTGCTTTTGTTTGCGGTTCTTGCTAGATGTATCATTGGCACTCAGTTACTAAATATTGAGTTAAAATTGCTCACTTGTTGTCAACCAGAATATGAAATTATTCAGGCTTGTTTAAATTCATGTTGCTTTTGGCCAAACAATGTTTTAAAATATTATTATTCCAAGCCCTGTATAATGAAAGTATATATCACAACATAAAAGAAGAATTTCACTTCTTGTGATTCATTTTAATTTTTAAAGGCTATAAAAAATCTCTTTTAAAATGTTTTAAGATGTGGAAATTTGAATTCATAGGACATTTAATCTGATGATTTCTAAGCAGCTTAGTTCTATGTTTCATTAACTTTTTTAATCTATATCATAGTTTCTCATTAGAGTTATATTGAGAGTTCACTTCACAAATATTAAGTATATACAAAATATCAGGTACTGTTCCTAGAGCTACACATACAGAAATTAATAAAATTCAAAAAAATCCTGCCTTCAAAAAAATTTACATTCTATTTAGGGGACACAAACAATAAGCAGAAAAAAATAAATGAAGTATAGTATGTATTATGATGACAGGTTCCAGTGCTACAAATAGAGCAGGCAGAAGATGAGTAAGTTCTGGAGACCTAATGTGCAGCATAGTGATTATAATCAACAGTACTATATTGTATACTTTGAAATTGCTGAGGGACTAGATCACAAATGTTCTTACCACAAAAAAGTATAATTTTGTGGCATGATAGAGATGTTAGCAAATGGCTACGGTAGTAATCATATTGCAATATATAAATGTATCAACATGTTGTACACCTTAAATGTGTAAAGTGTTATATGTAAATTGTACCTCAATTTAAAAAAAGAGTGGGAAGGGAAATAGGGAGACCATCAAGGAAACAGCATTTCATTTATAAATGGAGTAGCCAAGGAAGAGCTCACTGTGAGATTGCATGTGATCCTTTGAAGAGACTGGGGAAGAAGATGCAATTTAGACATAGGAACAAATGCTAAGGCCATGAGGGAGGAGAATGCCCAGCATGATCACAGAATGGCAAGGAGGACCGAGTGTGTGGAGTGGGGTAAGCAAGAGAGCAAGTGGTGGGGCTAGAGAGATGACACAAAGCAGGGCATGCAAGGACTTTGACTTCAACTTTGGGGGAGACCAAAAGCAATTGGAGGGTTCTGAACAGAACAAAGACATAGTCTGACCTATATTGTCTAGATTAAATATTAAGAATTAGATTGTAGCCCTGGTCAGGATGGCTCACCTGGTTAGAGCATTGACCCATAAACCAGAAGGTCAGGGGTTCTGTTCCCACTCAGGGCACATGACTGGGTTGGGGGTTCCAGCACCTAGGAGAGGTCCCAGTTGGAGTGTATATGAGAGGATACCGATGGATGTTTCTCTCCCTCTCTGTCTCCCTTCCCCTCTCCCTAAAATCATTAAACATGTCCTTGGGTGAGGGGAGGGGGGCGGAAAGAATTATACTGAAGTACAAGAGTGGAAGCAAGAAGTGAAATAGGGGGATAATGCAATAATCCACCCTAGAGATGACAGAGGTTTGCACCAGGGGATAGTGGTGATGGATGGGATAGAAGGTGCAGAAAAAGAGGAGTTAATGATGACTCCAAGGTGCTGAGCTGCACTGTAACAAAAGACTGTGGTGCCATTTATGTACCACAGAGGGGTTCTGATCACTTGAAGGATTTGGGGTTCTGATCACTTGAAGGATTTGTGGTCCTGCCACTTGGATCTGTTATAGCCATTTAGCTTCTGTTGAAAAGATGAAAGGCAGTCCCGGGAAGGAGGCTCCTCAGTCCCTTGCAGTAATAGCCTCTAGGCATTGGAAGAAAAAGTCCAGCAATTTAGGAACTGTTTGTCATTCTCTAGCCATCGTTAGGGGAAACTCTCCGTTGTTGTCCTGGATACCAGGTGGCTGGAGCCATGCCATTGGTATGTCTGTACATTCATAAGTCGGACATTTGTAACTCTGGTGATGGTAGTACTATTTCTCCTTCTTCTATCAACAAATAAAGCCTTAAAAAAAGAAATACATTAATTTCCTTTTGAAGGAAAATTTAATATTCTAGAATTTAGACAATTGAATGTTTATGCTTTAAATGTATAAATATTGTTCCAAAAGATGTAGCAATCCTATTACATAATTAAGACCTTTTTAAATTTCATATTAAGATGAACCTTTTCATTTTGATGTTTACTACACCTAATGAATCAATAAACATTTCAATAAATATGAACAATAAATACACTAGCAATGTAGGCTAGAATATCAAGTTCCCAATACTCAGCATTACCTGTGCTGTTTGAAACGTAGACAGTCTGTCCTTACTGTAGTTATTATATAGGCATGCTTATTATGGAGTCATTACTGTGAATAGATATAGCATTTTCCCACCCTCTGTCACCTACTAGAACTTTTAATAGAGTTGGCTGAAAAGTATTATTAGTGTTATATCTGAAAAAAATAAGCTTTAAAACAAGAAATAAGAGTATTTTATGGGCCCAGCATGCTTTCGTTGTGCCCCTCCACTACCTAAGAATTAAGATTATTTTAAAATCTTATATAAAGTGTATATGAACTCCTTAATTAGCAAATTGAAAAATAACATTGAGAGTTAAAGTAAGCTACACTCAGTTTTTCTTTCGTAACTCCAAGTTTTAGTGTGCCACTGCTGTTATCTGGTTTTTCTTTAAGCCCATATTTTACACATTTGTTTGCATTATTTATAGAGAGAAGGCCAAGTGGAAGCAGGGGTCATGACAGCCAGAACATGGTTGAAAGAGGAACCTCAAGTGCACAAACTAGAAACAGTAAGCAATATTTTAATCTATAGCCCAGACCTCCTAGAAAACATGTACTGTGACAATTTTAAGTTTGCTTTCTTTTTTCCTTCATTTTTCAATGTGTAAAGAAAAAGTCTTTTTTAAAAAGACATTAAGGATACAACATCAGAGGACTGTAAGTAAAATTAATAACTTAGGCTAACTTAACATCTTTTTAAGTTTAATTTTTATTACATTCTTTTTCTATTATCATTTAGTCACCTGGAGCCCCCTCCCCGCAGCAGTCCGCACACTGTGGTCCATGTCCATGAGTCCGAAGAACAAATTCAGGAGCACTCATCTGGCATTTATATCCAGACTGGAATTTTAGCTGTACCGAACTGTAAATGCAAAATTAAATACCCTATGTAGGTGACCAATCCAAACTAAATAAATAACTTTTACTGAACAACAAATGAAATGGAAACATAGCAATCTAAGTGTATTTAAGATTATTAAATCCAAACATCAAAATTATTCTCTTATTTAAGTAGATATGTAATTTTGAATCCTTGATCTAATAATCTTTTTAGTAATCTGTCATCTCACATACTGCAAAATATATTTGTTATCAAAGGACCTTTTTAAAGTAAAAAGTAAAGGACATTTAAAAGTAAAGAAGATGTGTAGAATTTTTTCTTATTGTAGTTTCTTGTTTGTTTTTAGAGGTTTAATAAATTTTTACTAGCCCAATGATTGGGAATATGGAGTCAGTATTTTTCTAAATTTGTAGAAATACATGAATATTGAATTGTTGACAGAAGTACTGCTAGATAATATTTTCCCCAAAACTCTTACTAATGAAGCCTCAGTCTTAGGAAACTAAAGGATATACTGAACTCTGACTGATGTGAAAAAATTAAATATTGGTTTTAAATTTCTACCAAAATTTGCTTCAAAATATCTTCAGTATTTTTTTATTTCTGGTTGTCAAGATCCTATTAATCTTATTTTTATTTTTAATTCATTAGAACGACTTTCCAGCTGCAAATTCTTTCCTTTGTTAACTCCTATTTGTTTCTTTCTCAAAGCAGGATTAGAAATGTCTGCCAGACTACAGTGAGCTTAATAAGTTGTGTGCTTTTCACTTTTGAAGCCAGAATGGGTCCCTGCCTCTGATAAGCTGACTATTGGGCTCTATCTTTTTCTTATAAATAATTTGGTAATGTGGTTATTTAGTTTAAACTTTTATTTATTTTGGACAGTTATCCAACTTGAAAAGAGAAGAGTGTACCAAACTATAATATTAAATCCTTTACATTTGTTTATTAAATGTACTTTTACAAAATACCAAGTAATATACTTGTACAAATTATCTGCCCAAGTTTAATTCCTTTCCAGTACGATAGATGTGATGTCATTATCTTGATGTCTAATATTTCTGTCGTTGCTTCCTATATAGCCTGGAGAGCCTGACTATCAAGAACACAGAGGGCCAGAGCAACCTGCCTGTGGTCTATGCGGTGACTTTAGTGATGATGAATCAGTGGAAAAGTCAAGAATAAAGTCTACTAAAAACAAAGCATCTGACTCAAGTAAAGCTTCAGGTTCTCCTGGACAGCTTACCTTACTCCAGTGTGGTTTCTCTAAATTGCTTGAGACAAAATGTAAAGCAATTGATGATAGTGATGAAAATATTGCATCTGATGATAAAAGTTCTGATGAACAGTCCACATGCCTGTCAACAGAAGCCAAAGATGTTGGTTGTCAGAAAAGTCAAGTCTCTCTTGGTACTTCAAAACATCAGAAATTAGCCAACATCCTATATCCAAATGAAAAATATATTTTTGATAAAAGTGAAAAGATTTTAGAACAGACTATTTCTTATGAGTCTGATGATAATAAAAATTTCAAAAATACGACTGACCACCATTGCAATTTACAGAATGTCACAGAATCAGAAGATAGTGATGTCATCTTTCCCACACAATATACAACACAGAAATTCCCTAAGAATAGTGTAAGACTTAAAACAGCCAAGGATAAATTTGAAGATTCTAAAACAGAAAGCCCTGTAAAAATAGCAAATAATGATGATGATACAAAGACTGATGTCAGAGAAAGTGGACTAATTTCAAAACAATTAAATCCTGTGAACCTGAAATCTATTATGAAAAGAAAAGGTAGTAGTGATATTAGTGATGAGTCTGATGACATTGAAATTTCCTCTAAGTCAAGCGTAAGAAAACAAAGAGCTACTAGTTCTTTGAGGTTTAAAAGAAAAAAGGGAAATAAAAGGGAACTTTACACTTTTCCTAAAACAATGACGAAAGCAAACCAACTGTATGCAACAGATGAAGATTGTAATTCTATTGATGATTTTACATCCTCAGATGACGATTTTTCTGTTAGCCACATCGGTTTTTCTAAACAGAGACATAGACCAAAAACTTCAAAAGATAGAATTGGTTTCTCTTCAGAATTTCCTAGCCATAAGAAAAATAGAACTTTTGTACCAAGAACACCAATGAAATTTTCAAATGAGAGCGCTGTCAATCAAGAGCAGATGTATGAATCAATGGATAAATTTTTAGGTAACTGCAGATACTTTCTGAGAACTTTTTAAAAATGTATTTGCTTTGTGAAATCAAGTAGTTCTGTAAGTTCTGTAAGTAGTTCTGTAAGAGTAGTTCTTGAATTAGCTTGTAAAATAGCTCTCTACAATCAAGATGCTACATTGAGGCACAAATGAGGAACTGGGTGGGCAGCAGGGAAAAGGGAAGACCACCTAGGTCAAGATAAGAGAACTTTGTCTTGCCCCCAGGACCTCCTACACATGCCCTATTATTCTAACTTTTCTAGTAATTACTTTTTTTGCATTTTTGTAACTTTAATCAAACAAATGTGTATCCCTACACATAGTTTGGTCTCTCTTTTTTTAATTTTATAGAATCTCTTTTATTCTATAGTATTTTTCTTCATCTCTTTCATTTCTATATGATTTATCTGTTGATTGACAGGCTATCTATAGAGTTTTCCTCAATTTGAATTTTGCTAATTATGTTCTTTTGGTGCAACAGAACATATTCCTCTGCCCTCTATATTTCCTGCAAATGAGCAGTATCTGGGACTGTGTCAGACTCAGGTTAAATCCCTTTGACAAGACAAAAGTTACTGTTTGGGAAGTCTATGGGAGGCACAAAATGTTTGCTGATCTCTATTTATTTTTTTAAACCTCATCGGAGGATTTTTTTTAAATTAATTTTAGAGAGAGAGAAACATCTAATGGTTGCCTACTGTATGCACCCTGACCGTAGATTAAACCTGCAATCTAGGTATGCGCCCTAACCAGGAATTGAACCTGCAACCTTTGGTGTACCTGACTATGTTCCAACCAACTGAGCCACCTGGCCAGGGCACTGATCTCTTGGCAACCATTGATGCTTAATGCCTATAACTATTTATTCATTCAGAGTAGCAGAACATTTTCTACTTTTATTTCTATTTTATTTGTTAGAATGTCTCTGTAAGGAGACACTTGCATTTACTGTTACCCAGTGGTACAGTTCATATAGAGAAGGCAGGGAACATAAGTCCTTCTTTACTAGTTTTTAATATAATAAATTAATCCCCTATCATCCCTAGAGAGAATGATATTTCTAAAAATCATTATGAATAATTGATTGAAACACATTTAATGGGTCTCAATACATTGTAATTAACATCATTATTGAGGCTCAATTGTCTCATCTTTGCACAGTGAGAGCCTTTGTATGTGAGCATTTTGGTTCCCGAGACCCTTTGACATTATGCTTGCCATCTCTGATTGCTATCTGATATTACAGAGTGTTCTGTGATCAGCTCATATATTTTCTGTTCCAGGCAAGAAGTCTTGGGTTTTTTTAATGAGAACTCGTGTTTCAAGACCACAGTCTTGTGCTAGGAATGATCATTGCTACTACTAGCTTGATTATTATTTCTGGGCCTTTTCAGTGGACAGAATGTATATGTGTACACACACACACTCACTACACGTTTATATTTATATGTATATATAAGTATATATTTATATGTATTTGTGTATGTATTTATATGCATGTTTATCTACACATATGTATTTTTATGTACGATGATAAAATACTTCATAAGTTTCTATTGATACTTCCATATTTATATTGATAATTTGAGACTATAGAGTTTTTACTAAACCTCTTCAATATTACATTTGTATACCATTTTATCTTTAATGTTAATTCTGGTTCTTAAGCATATAGGGATTTAATTATAATGTTTCATGATTACTCATTTGTTTTATTCCATACTATATAAAAGTCATAAAAGTAAAAATACCAACACTGCTACTTTATGATTCCTGGAAACGTGCTCTTCTGTTTCTTCCTATTTTAAAAGTGGATGTACTACATCTGTAGTGTCAGAGCATGCAGACATTGCTTCATATAGTTTCCCCTTCTTAGACTTAATTTACTTTTGGTTTGCAGGTAACTCACAATTTAATGCTCCCCATTAGTTCTTATGGCAATGTTTCTCAAGTCACTTTGGTTGTCTGAAGCTTATTTTCTAGCAGATCCCTCAGGAAGTGCTCATGAGAATAATATTCCCTGAGATTCTTGTTAACAGTTTGTACCTTTTATACTTAAAAATCATTTTTACTAGATATAAAATCCTTGGCTCATACTTTCTTAAGTATTTTAATTATGTAGTTTTATTTTTGTTCTGGTATGAAGTGTGTTTGTGTGTGTGTGTGTGTGTGTGTGTGTGTGTGTGTTTTCTTAATGTCCAAAGGGTATTTTTCTTTTCATTGATGTCCAGTAATTTTACTGGGTTGTGTTTTGGTGTTTGTCTTAATCAGTTTGGGCTGCTATAACAAACTACCATAGACTGGATGATTTAACATTTATTTCTCACAATTTCAGAGGCTGGGAGTCTAAGGTCATGATGCCAGCATGGTTAGGTTCCTAGTTAGGGTGCTTTCTTATAAGGGTACTAATCCCATTCATTAGGGCCCCACCCTCAAGACCTAATTGTCTTCCAAAGTTGCAAGTGCAAATACATCACACTGGAGACTTCAATTTGGCTGGGGGGCAGGGTGGGGGGCACGCTCAGTCCATAGCAGTGTTGGTTATTCTGGGTTAGTATTCTCATAGTGTAGTTTCAACTTGGTTTTCATTTTAGGAAAACTTTCTTGTACTAGGGTTTTTAGTTACTTGTTTTATTTCTGTGTGTTGGCTTTCTTCTCAGGAACTCCTCTTATTCAAATTTTCAGTCTTCTTTACCTGTCCTCAGAATTTGTCACATTTTCTCAAATCCTTTTTTATATCTTTTTCATCTCTTTTTGCTTTTAAAATATTTCTTCTGTTTCCCTTAAAGCATTATGTTCATTATGTATGAACACTTAAAGCATTGTGTTCATTCTGTCTTATGTTCCTTCTGGTTTAGTCTTTATTTCTGAAATAATATTTCTAATTTCTAATTCTTGAGTTCTCTCACTCATTTGTAAGTTATTTTCATTCTGATTTATGTTGCCGGTCCTATGTTTTATCATTTTCTGAAAGTCTTTTTACCTCATTTTGAAATCAGTTATAATTTTAATCTGTTTTGTGAGCACATATATCAGACATGCTTTCATTGTAGGGATAAATTCTGCTGCTTACTCTCTTTTATAATAATTTTTATGAGATTTGACTCTGACTTATTTTTATAGAAAAACTTTCCGTGAATTTTTAAATGAGGCAGAATGTAAGAAATTTTTTGTAACTTCACAAGGATCCATGTCTGTGATTTTTCTATAGTGTTCCTCACTCTATCCCGCTTCCCTGCTTTGCGCTACACCTTCTCTTTTCCTCATTCCTGTTCTTCCAATCCTGGATTCTGCTCGTTTTGACTCCCCTCCAAGAGCTTTTCCTCATTGTGTGGCCCTGACCTGAGGGTCCTCGTGGGTCAGTTTGGAAAGTTCCAGAGTGCTGCTTGTTCCAGCCCCTCAGGCTTCTTACCTCAGCCCATGTACCCACTCAGCTTTGGAGAGTAGAAAACCTTCCCAGATTCACTACTACCTCCTGTTGGCCCATTGTCCTTCCCACTGAATACCTGTTGGCTATTCTGGGGTCTCCTGTTCTCAGATCTATCAGATGTCATTCTGTTGCTTCCTTCTTCCTGCACACTAACCCTGATGCCATGCAGAGTGTGTAGCTGTTGGGTTTTCCCTACTTGCTTGTATTTTTGGGCTCATAGGAATATCTTGTCATCTGACTTAGTTGTTAGTGCTGTCCATGACTTTTGGTTCTGCTCTCTAACTGCTATTTGTTCTCTGGTAAGGATTCAGAAACATTGAAGAACTGCTTCCCCTCCCACCAGCTTGTGCCGAGAATCCATTTAGTGATGTTAAGAGTTAGCTCAGAAGTATTTGACTCATTCCCAAAGAGCTACATGAAAAAAGCTAGTATATAAGCAAGGATACAATGATATAGAAACCTTAATTATTGTGATTAACTTATTTGCAAATGAAGCTTTCCTTTGCAGTTATTAGTAGTCTCATTTGATCATGGTGATATGTATTTTGATACCCTTGTAACTAAGTACTGGGCTATTGTGCTACAACTAGAGTTTAGATTTAAGGAATTATTGCATAAACTATTTTTTTAATCAGCTAAGGGGTTTTTTTTTGTTTGTTTTTACTGTCCAAAAGGTATCAATAGTTAGTGTGGAACTAGTGCTATTTTGAGTAAGGCATGAAATCTATCATCAAAATGAAGAAAAATCTTAGTTAATTTTCTACCAGAAGAATCCTTCTGAAGGTTTTAAACTGTTGCCATATGCACTCCCTGGTGTTTTGAAATTTAAGGAGAATATTATCTTAGTTGCTCTTTCAGTCATTTTATTTAACATCTTGTTTTCACACGATTGGCGATATCAGTTGGGAGAGGTTTAGGACTGAAACAGCACAAGTGATGAAGGTCATAATCGAGGGTCATTGTCAAAGCTGTTTGAGAGAGCTGTTACAGACCTCAACTTTAGCCTTCTTTTTTATGACCAGAGCTTAAAAGTAAATTGTAGGTGCCTAGAAACAAAGCAATAAAGAAGTAGCCATCTTTAAACTTTTTTCAGATAAAAGCTGTAAGTTCATCTTTTTTCATTTCCTAAAAAGCTTCCAATTTTGACATTCTCCGGACATATGTAAAAAAAGACAGAATATAAACGGTAAAATTGAACAAAGTTAACCAAACGAAACTCCCTGGTCATAAACCCTTTGCTTCCACTTCATCACTGTAATTAAGTACATGTTTCAAGAAACAGATGAGGCTAGCACTGCTCTTTAAATTTGTAAATAATCTTTTCAAAAACAACTGGAACAACAAATTCATAGAAACGACCCTCCACCATGACTTTTCTGCTGGCCAAACTCTCATTTCTGGTTTAAGTCTAAAGATTGTTACCTAATCTTAGATACTGTCATATTGATGAAAGGGAAAAGTCCTTTCCAAGTTAACCTAGACCAACATATTTAAATAGTTTTTCTTTTTAATTTTTTGAAAAGAATATTATAATGTTAATGGGCAAACTGAATGTTTTTCTTGAGGATTAAAAACAAAACAAGCATAACTTATTTAGTGTATTGCTGATGATTTTTAAAATATACATGGAGCCATATTGCATCATAATGACACATCACTTAATAAACATTAATTACCTCCTAGATGGTGTTCAGGAAGTGGCTTACATTCACTCAAACCAGAATGTGATTGGATCAAGCAAAGCTGAAAATCATATGAGCCGATGGGCAGCACGTGAAGTATTTGAATTGAAGCAATTTTCCCAGCTTCCTGCTAACATAGCTGTTTGCATTTCTGAGGTAAGAAGCATAGAGGGTACTGTCATCTTTAGTTTTTATCTCATTTTCACAGAAGTTACTCAACAGGATCTTCTCTTAAGTACTCTCTTCAAAAGTAGCTGCTAAGATTATAAGTGACATACAAATAAGTGTTAAAAAAACATTATTTGGGCCGTGGCTGGTGTGGCTCAGTGGATTGAGTGCTGGCCTGCAAACCCAAAAGTCACTGGTTCAGTTCCCTAACAGGGCACATGCCTGGGTTGCGGGCCAGGTCTCCAACTGGGGCATACTAGAGGCAACTGATTGACATTTCTCTCACACATCAATGTTTCTCTCCCTCTCTACCTCCCTTCTCCTCTCTCTGAAAATAAATAATTTTTTAAAAAACATTATTTGGAGTCACTGAAGATGTTTTATAGTACATGACAAATCAATATCTAAATGTCTAACAATTTTGGGTTGCTTAATAGTTTCCCTCAATAAAAGTTTGCTAGAAATGAGGAATTTGAAGGAATAAGGCAGTTAAATGAAAACCAAAACAAGATCTCCTTCCAAAATTTTTCATCTAAAATGGAGACACACAAAAACTAGCTTCCTATAGAATTTACTTTTTTAGGAAAAAGATGTTTATAATGTTAAAATTAAGAAATACTTTCTGTGGGCTGTTCTCATTTAAATTGCTGTTATATAGAAATAAGTCTTTATATAAATATGATATTTACTTATACGTAGTCACTTTCATCAAAGGTTTTAAAAATATTTTCTCTCTTTGGCTTATTATCCTTTATTAATTCCTAAGAACTAACTGTGTGAGGAATAGTTTTCTACCACTCTGCATAGGAGTTTAAAATGCATGCTGTATAAACCAGTGGTGCTTAGTTTCAAGTTAGTATTACTTTTAAGAATGAAGGGAAGAAAATGCTTCTGAACTGCCAGCTTTCTTCATTTATTTATAGCTCATCTGGTTCAACAAAGGATTTGGATTATCTTAACAATAAAATCAGAATAGTAAATGAAATTTAGGACCAAGACAAATATAAATTAAACTGAATGTTGAAGAGTGGGAGAAAGTTAGAATGCAGATATATAGGACATAATGTTCTTACCCAGATATTTTTTTAAGGACAAATTTGATTGAGTTTCTGGTAGACAAAACAAAGGAAGTAAACTATTTAGTGTGTTCTCAACTAGTGCATTTGGAAACGTGTGTGGGCAGTTTGGGTGGTCACAATGACTGTGTGCCCTTTGGCATCAATGTCTGAAGGCCAGGGATACTAAATGGGGCATGGGGGTGGGCTGGGGAGGGGGACATCCTACTTGCCAAGAATTGTTTTGCCCAAAATGCCATAACACCCTGCTGAGAAATACTGAATGGTTGTCCTTAAAGGAGGGGAGGGCAGGTTGGGGGGTGGTAATACCATCTCTGCTAAAGAAGAGAAGAGCTTTTCTAGCACTCAATATGAAGGAAATTTGTCTCCGGGATCTTATATGAGTACCACTGAGTGATCTGGTGAATAGTCAGTTGTCTTTAATGTAGCGTATATGAGATAACAGACTTTGAAAAGCTGTGCTTTTAGTATTTTTTAATATTATCCAAAGTGCCAGTGCCAAAATTCAACTCATGGAAAGTCATACTGCTTTTTTATATTCTAGAAATATACGGTCTCTCAACCAACACTGTAGACAGCATTCCTACAGTTGGAGCTATCTGGAGAAGATCAGCAGAAATACACTGGGTTTGCCAGAAATTTGCTTTATTAGAATAAAGAGCATATTTTTAAATAGATAGCCAATTTTTATTCATTTTTTTAATGCTCTTTTCTAAACAAACAAATTTTAATGGGAAAAAAGTAAGATAGCTTGGGAAACCTTTGTAGTAGGTGTGAATGACATAATATAACTGGATATTAGGCATTAGCTTTTATTTAAATATTTTTCAGAGAAGAATTTTACAGGCATATAATTTCTCCCAAAATGGGCCTGGGAAGGAAACCTTAGATATAGAAACAATAAAAAATCCCTTTGGAACCTTCTCAAGTAACGTTGTAAAAATGAAAGTGCTGCAAATTCACTTTGTCTTTAATTGGCAGGGAGCAAGGAAGACAGAATGGAGTTTCTCTATCCTTATATATTATATATTAGCAATGCCAATAGTTGTCAACCTTTTCCAGCCACAACATTCACAATCTTATCAGAAATTTTGTTTCTTCACAGTGATATTCATAATAACGGATATTTCTTGCCAGGAAACAAATTGGAGTTTCCTCCCCTGGGATTTCTAATACATCGTTTGAGGCCATGCATCCCCCCTCCCCCGCATCACACATAGACCAACTTAGGAGATCTTTTTCAGGAAATAGGAAGAAATTTATTGTTTAATGACTAAATCATGGTTGGTATAACATACTCAGGGAAGTTTGAAAGCCATAAAGCAGGAGGCCCAATCTCATGCCACAAGTGCTAGCAGGCCAGGGACTGTGTGTGCAAACATGCTCATTTCAGTGGCTGACTTCTGTAAATCAATACTTGGTACAGTGATGGTCCAACAGAATAAAATGCAGTCCTTCGGGTTTGACCTATACCATTTAATGCATTGGGTAAATAGTATTTCCGTACTGTAATACCTTGAAAGTTGTAATGTATTACTATATACAAAAATTACTCAGGAACAATGTTATAAACTTACCATTAAGTTTTGTCTGATTTGTTATATGAAAATCAGAGTTTTCAAAATAGATAATGATCATACCTAGTTGCAATGTTTTTAGGTTTTCACCAATGTCAAAAAGTAAAGCTACTGAATTTTTGATATAAAAATATAACCCGACATACCTCATTCTTTTTTCCTTGTGTATTAATTGGAAATAAATAAAAATAAATATAATGAGTCCATCTTCAATTTGTTGAACTCTATAATCTTCCTGAGGCAGAAGGAATTTTGATGATTATAACTAGCCTATGGCATGGACTATACTCAGAATGTCAAAGAATTTGAATTCTAGCTCTACTTCATACTCCTTGTGTGACAATGAGAAAGTTACTTACCTTCTCTGTGCCTCCATTTCCCTGCATTTAAAATACAAGTAATTATACTTTTTACTTCAAAAAGTTTTTATAAAAACTAAATTAATACCTATAAAATGCTCTGAACAGTTCCTGACACAATATAGCACTCAGTGAATAATAATAAGTATTGTTATTACTACCACTGGATAAGACTGTCTTTTAATTCCCCTAGAGTTGTTGACCCCTGGGGGATCAACAAATTAAAATCCAGAAACTGTTGTATGCAACCACATTTAACTATAAGTAAAAGAATGGGTGATACTAGGGAAGCTGGAGATTTGGACTCCCTTTAAAAAACAGACAAGAATGTTCATTTGAAGAGTATTTTTCAAAATTTTGCATGTGACTATTAAGTTTTGCTTATGAAACTAGAAAGCCAGTCAGCACTCTATAGTTTATTTTATGATAGTCTATATTAGAATTGAAGTTATTAGTAATGCTTTTCTTTAAAGCTGATAGATTTATTTTCTCTTTAAATCCATCAATTGACATGACTGCTCCTAATTTATCTCCATAGCTGCTGACTGACATTCAGTGAGTGAGATATCACTCTGCCATCATTCTAGTCCTATTGCATTATCTTTACACATAATATTCTGGGTTTTCCTCATTATAATTCTTCTGGAAACTAAATACTATTTCAGTAATGTCGGGAGATAGAAGATAGTCATGTTGTTTTTCTCTTTACTGAAACTATTTGTAAAGATGGTTAAATTAAGGGTTTCTGAAGAAATTTTTAAAATATTATTTACATAGATGAGATACGACATTCTGATGTTCATAATCACTGATTTCATTGTATCTGGTCAATAGTACTTCAACACTTCTAATGAGTAAATCATTGAAACATTGGTTAGGGATATGTATCTCACTCACTGAAAGGTTTTGCAACTTGCTGAATGGTGGTGGATGGCAATAATGAATTAGCAGTTTTGAAAAATATTAAAAATGGTTATGGGAAGAAAGAATAAAGTAAGGTGAAGGGACATGAAGCTGGGTGAAGACAAAAGAGACTCATCCATAGTGTTAGAAAAATTTGCAAACCTCTTGCTTCTGAAGACTCCAAAAACCCCTACCTCCAAAAGACCTCCCACCTATAGTACTGTGTCTTTCATCTGGGACTCACATCAAGAATCTTTTGATTACTGAGAATCCTTCTGAGTGCTTCATGTCTGTCACCAAAGTTTTATTAGAGACCTTTATTTGTATTTGAACGATTTTGTGTCCGTGTGTGTGCACGTGTGCTTCTGCAGCCAGATGCTCGTGTTGCCTCACCTCCTAAGAAAACAAATCCTATGACTTTGTACGGCGGCAGTGCACGACTGACAGCGATCACAATTTGCAGGTATTTCACTTTCCAAGGAAAGTTGAAAATAAGTGAGTCTAAGTTAAAGCCTTTAACTAAATTGCTCAGGAATATACTAAATGGAAAACTTACAAAAGAGAAGTAATGCATATGACAATCCTAGACAAAATTCTGTGGTCTTTCAGTGCCACAGTTTTTCAGTCCTTTTAATGTAATTCTTGATAACCAAAATCACAAAAGCTGTGAACCCGCTTTTCAAATTCAACTATGTATTAAGAAAAGGCCTAATATATATACTACTATCTTTTCTATCTTTCCTTTGGTCTCTTGTAGTTCATACTTTTATAAATAATTTTTACTTATGGGACACACTTTATAGATGTCTTGAATGAAAACCTATCACTCTTAATATAAATTTCTAATTATACCTTTGTTATATAGTATTACAAACAATATAAAATAAGAGATCATTTTGCCTTAAATTGTACTTGGATATTTTACAACCATTTCTGAAGACAGCTTATTTGAAAAGATGAGATGTCTGATAACAAGAGAAAACCTGTGTTATTTAGGGTTCAGCTCAGACAAAAAAAATGTTTTAAATATTTGAAGGAACTGATAATACCTTTATTAGAGTTCATTTATTCTTTTGACATATGGAACTATGTCGCAAAACTTAGCTATACCTGTTTGTGACGTGCTGTGTGCCTCACTTTCTCAATCAACTGCATGTTTTCAACTTAAGTTTACTTAAAGTTTTCTGAAAAGAAATGTACAAAGACAGCATTCAATTAAGGATTAATCACTATGGCAACTGAGATGTGGTGACTGAAAGGGGGAGGATGTATTCTCCCCTCAGTTTCCTGCCAGCTGTCATAGTCAACCTCTGCTGCCTGAATCCAAGCCAAATATAGACTGTGACCAACTCTAAGAAACTATATCTGTATTTTTATAAATTGGTACAAGTATCAGACTATAAAAGAAGACTTAATCCTCTGAATTGGATGACAGACACTTGGCACTCTCGCCAGTATTTGACAGAGAAATAACGGGCCGCTTTGTAGTAAAACCTGGATTAATAGTAAACCCTTCTTTATGTTATTGCAGTGTGGTGTAAATGAGAGAACTAAGCGTGCTGTCAGCCCGGGGGTTGTGGGTGGCATGGGAGAGAGTGCCTTTTATATAACCAGTGCAGGTTTAAGCTCTGTTCATAATACTGTAAATACAAAATATTGTGTTAATAAGAACTTTTCTTTCTTGTATTTGTATTAGATTGGCATTTTGTAGATGACTTAAAGAAAGGATTTCATGAGCTATGGTGGATTTGATTGCAGTATGTTTATACAGCTTTCGGAGTCTGCAAGGAAGGATGGACTGTTTACAATAAGCAGACTTGGGGACGATACAGCATTCCATTATCCTATTTTTCAGGACAGTGAATGGCATGATGGTTTAAAGTAATTGTTCACAAATGACTGGTTTATGAAGTAGTTCAGTAAGTCAGGTTTATGGTTTCAGCATGTAATGAAATTAACTCTTACTGGGTGGGATTTTTCTTGGGCTTAGCACTTTCCTTCCTATAGCTAGATGTTGATGTTATGGTGTTTGTATCAAAAAGTTCTTTCAAGTAATTTTAATAAAGATCCAGTTTTTTTAAATTGTGTGTATATACAGAGTGGGGGGAAAGTAGGTTTGCAGTTGCTCATGTGGAGAATAATACAATAAATAATACATCCCAAAGGAGAACATGAGTACAATAAAACAATACAATAATCAATAAATAATAATACAAAAATAGACTGTTTTGTTTACTCACAACTGTAAGCCCACTTTTGCCCCACCCTAAATGTCTAAAATTATGTGACTAGTGGCATAAAAAAAGGCTTTTATGTTTCTACCTTTAGAACTAGGATTGATTCAAAAAGATAGTTTGTCATTTGTGAAGTGCACCTGTTTCCTCGTCAAAGGAAGGAGAACCGGTGTTAACTGTAAACATGCATACCTTTTCCCTCCTGGCTGGTGGCTCTGAGAAGCTGTGGCCTCCTTGCTCACAGCACCGTTACCACAATTAGTGGAGTAATGTGACTCCATAACATTCCACTCCCCTAACATGAATGTGACTCATAACACATTCCACTCCCCTAAAGAAAGATATTAAAAGTACTCATAATATAATATACACTTTTATTGTATAAAATTTATAAATAAATGCTTATTTATTATCAGCAGAGGTAATGAGTGAAAATCCCTCTGTTATTCTCTACAATGTCCCACTATTATTTTTGTTGTTAACAGTACCAGTAATAGAGTATGTTAGACTACCATAAAGGATATCTAGTCCAGTCCCCTAATTGTATAGAGGAAGGACTGCCTTGAACTATGGCTGATTTGTCATGGAGAATACTATAGAAAAACACTGTATTTGAAAGGAATCATAAATTAGTCAATGGACCAGACTAACAAAAATAATCTTTAATTATTAGGAAACAGTTGATTCTAATTCTTCTTCTAGCTGGTCACTGTTCCAATTGCATACAAGACAGATACGGCTCCTTTAAACAATTTCTCTGTTTAGAACAGCTGCAAGATTCTAGATAGTTAAAACAATACTGTTTCTTCAAATAATGTCTTCTGCAAAACAAGATAGAGATATAAGGCCTTGTTGAACTCTGATTGACTCCACCTGGTGACTTAAAGAATGTTAAGCACTTAGCCCTTTTTCAAGTTATATTTTATCCCTTTATGAAAACCATGGTATCAATTGGACATGGCCACTTAATGGAAACACCTATTGCCCTGTCATCTGAGAATCCTGCCTCTGCACGTTATAAGGGTAAGGAATCATAGTATTTTAGAACTTGAAGGATTTCTGGAGACTATTTATTTAATGCAAACATCTTATTTTACTGATTTTTTTAAAAGACTGTAAGTGGCTTCCATTAGGCTCAACCGTGGCGGTTAGCTTAAATCCCTATAGTGTCAATCCCTCAGTCTTCTCTTGGGCATTTTCCCCATTTCCTTTGGTTTCTGTTTTGTGTGGGAGGTTTTACCTTTTTTTAAAACTCCATTTTACTTTTCAAATATGACAAATCAACCTAATTTTCCAAGATAACTTGCCTGTGAAGAATTACTCTCACTTTAGCAAGTAAAAAAATTTTAAGTGGTTTAAACTGTCTTTTCCATGAATAACTTTCATAGTTTTCCTGATAATTTGATAGTGTTCAGGGCTCCCACTGAATGTATTTAATCGGCCAGAGGGAGCAGTCCCCTCTTATCTGAATGAGAGATGTTCTCAGGTGTGCCTGGCAGTCATGTCTTTGATAAATTCACCCAGTCTGCACCTCCAGTCATATCATCTACTGTCTGGTCCTCCATTCTAGGTGAACTCAATTCAAGTTTTGCTCTCTCTCCATGTATTTTACAAGCTGCTGAGGGATCAGGAAGGACCATGGTGTGCATGTCTATAAACACCGCCACTTAGCAACAGGCAGAATAGGAGTTCACAAAATGTTTACTGTTGCTAATTCCTACACAGAAGTACTACATAAAGCAGATCCCCACAACCATTTTCACGATAAGTAAGGGCGCCTCATCTCTTGACTCTACAAGTTAATGATAAAGTGGATAAGATTTTAGTCACTTTAGAGCAGCATAAGTGCTGTTATTCTTCTCCTTTACTCATTATTTGTCATCTGTTGGCCATAGTGCTGGCATAGGAAACCCACTCAAGAAGCAAGAACATGGAGAGTGGTGTCAGAAAGATATCTCTACCCCTACATGACATTGTGAGTCCTTCTCATCTAGCACTAATAAATCTGAGAAGCCACTGTGGGGCTTAATTTTCTGTTTTCCACAGGTCTTTGAAATGTCTTGTGTTTTTTTCCATGGCACCCAAGGTCGATTGCAATTTGGCCCTAACCTGCTCTTCCTGTCTCATTGTGAGATACTCACTCAGGATTATTGACACGATGTGCCAGGCACTGTGCTAGACACCGGAGATATAAAGTGAATAGCCTTCAGCTCATGAGCCAGTCTCCAAGCGTACCATGAACTTCTTTTACATCTCCATGCCTTTGCTTCTGTGGTTCCTCTGTTTAAAATTCCCTGTCACCTGTGTCTGCCTTTTGAACTCCTCCTATCCCTTGTATCATCTGTAACAGCTTCTCCTTAAAGCTTCTCCACAGGCTATACAATAGGTCACTAACTAATTAAAATATCAGCGAGTCTGGAGGGAGGCATTGCCAAAGCACGTGCTATAGCCTAGTGGCATGTAAGGATTCAGGCTCTTTCATTTTCTGCCCCCTCTATCCTTAGTAAGTTAATTTTTAGTCAGTCTCCAGGCCTTTTGCCTCCTGCTGCAGGGTGATGACTGCATCTCAAGAACTCAATTCCTCATACAAATGAACCTGAAGACAGGAAGGTGTGGCTGGCTTCATTTATTGGGGAGGAAAGTCGTTCTGGCAGAATGTGATTGACTTGACTAACCTCGGTTTATCCCAGAGAAACAGAGAGAGTGATGCACCTTCCCTGAGCACATGTCTAAGAGAACCCCCGTTTTGCCCAGACAACAAAAACAGAGGCAGTATCTGTTGATAGGTCATCAACCATACCTGATAACGTTTCCCTGGGTAGATTGCGAAATTCTTTTTGCATTAGGAACTGCATCTTATTCTGTCTTTTTTTCCCAGAACCTACTGATTTTAATTGAATTTCCATTAGATACTGAATAAAGCCTTCTCAAAGAAATTCTATAAGTAAGAATGTGAAAAAATGCTCTAATTTATTGGTTTAAGCATAAATTCTTGTGTAGTAGATTGAATTTTGGTTAGATAAATATATCTGAACTGTGTTCCTTAATCTAATATGGAATTCATAATATTTTTGTAAATTTCCTTATGAAGATAATATTCATTTTAACATAACCAGGGTCAGTTCTTACAGCTTTTATGGCAAGATTGTTGATAAGTTGATGTTTTATTTTAAAAGTGTCAGTCATCTTATAGCCAAGTTACTGTCAAAATCAAATTAATTTGTAAATAGTTTTCATGAGTATTTAGCATTAACTACTGCAGAGTGAAATTACTGTCTTATTATCGTATTCAGTATTTAAGGCTATCTTGTTACTATTGCCAGGTAAAATAATAAATGCCTTAAGAGGAAAAACTTTTTGCCCTTGCTGGTATGGCTCAGTGGATTGAGAACTGACCTGCAATTGAAAGGGTCGCCAGTTAGATTCCCAGTCAGGGCACATGCCTGGGTTGTGGTCCAGATCCCCAGTAGGGGGCGAGCAAGAGGCCACACTGATGTTTCTCTCCCTCTCTTCTCCTCTCTCTAAAAATAAATAGATAAAATCTTTTAAAAAAAAGAATTTTTTACTTTGTTCATAACAATCATTTGGTAAATATCTTCCAAAAATTATTTTTACTTGTGTTTTATAAGTTTATATTTATTTATTGAGAGCCTGTAGAGCACATAACTCAGGACTCAATATAGAAAATATAAATATGGTTGCTTTCTAGATTAGAGGCATATATGATCTACTTAAATAGGTAAGATCTAAACAATCAAAAGAGTTTTCAACAGTACAGCGGCCCTACCTATTCAAAAAGAGCGACTTTCTTTTTTCTTTTTTCTTTTTTTTTTTTTGAGAGGGTAGGGGCTTTTGAGAGGGTAGTTGCAAAGGAAGGGAGGGAGAGACAGAGAGAAACATTAGTGTGAGAGAGAAACATCAATCCATTGCCTCTCACATGCCCCTCAACTGGCCCCATACCCGCAACTCAGACATGAACCCTGACCTGGAATCGAACCTGCGACCCTTTGGTTTACAGGACAACATTCCAACCAACTGAGCCACACCAACCAGGGCTTAGAGCTCCTTCATTTTGTTATATTTTTTTGGAGGGTGAAATTAAAATCTTTGGCCTACATACAGGATTGCTGCTTCTTGGTTTGGTATGCTGTGTGTGATTACATAAAATCTTAAATCAAGATAGACTGCATTTACATAATAAATAGAAATTGAAATAACAGTGCAAGAAAAAGGTACTCATGGAAAGTCTCATGAAGCTGGACCTCCTGGCATGGATAAGACTATGTTGGGCAGAGGCGAGGTTAAACAAATTTTGCACCAGAAATGAATGTCATGATGTGTTTGGCAGTAATGAGAAGACTGACCTAACCAGGGCAACTTATACTGGACAACAATGAGAATAAAGCTGCAAAGGGGGGATAGGGAACAGACCATGAAAGGTCCTCATTCAGAGAAATAATCAATAAATGTTAAAATGACATGAACAACCTGAAATGTTAGAGTTACTCTGGCAAGTAACTTTTCAACATGTGCAGGTGTCTAACCATGTCATGGCTGACAAAGGCCAGGAGCTAGGACTGGAACAGGTATGAGGAGGGACCTAAAAAAATGAATTATCTTCTGGAGGGCAGGCCCCTTGTAGTACAGGCTTCCCCTGCCAGGTGAGTGTTCTAGGAACCCATCTGTATCAGTGTACCAGCTGGCGTTGTTGTGAGAGGCTGTATTCAGCTTCAGTGAATTTCTTTTGAAGACTCTTTCAACACATTTGCCCATTTCATGATGGGTGATTTACAAGCACACCTGTCCACACCTGAGTGTTCAGCAGTTTTTAATAAAATGGCATGACTCCCATACCCCACCCTCCCTATTCACCGGATCTTATCCCAGTGACTTTTTTTTGTTTCCTGGATGGAAAAACTCCTCAGAGGGAAACATTTTGCTGATGTGGAGGAGGTGAAACAAAAAACAGCAGAAGCACTGGAAGAAATCAAAATCAATGAGTTCAAAAACTGTTTTGAGCAGTGGAAAAGTCAATGGGTATATTGCATCAAATGGAGAGTACTTTAAAGGTGACTGAAGTTTAAACATGTAAGAATAAATGCATAAACTTTTATAAATAAATTCCAGCTTTTTGGGGTCCCCCTTCATAGATATAGTCATTAATCTAGACAGTAAAGCCGACAGTGAAACCAAAATCTTTTGATGATCCTGGTCAAATGACTAATATGGAGGTATCAAGTATGTGCTCAGTGAAGACATGCCAGTTTCTTCTAGACAAGCAGTTCTCAAAATGTGGTGCTTGGGCCCCTGGGATACTCAAGACTCTCCGGGATCTTCAAGGTCAGAACTATTTTCAGAATAATACTAAGTGCCCTTTTCACTTGTTGACATTTCTACAAATGGTGAAAAGGCAATGGTGGGAAAAGTGACAGCGGCTTAACATGAATCGGTGGCCCTAAATTGTACTTGTGGTCATTGGATTCTTTACTGTCACATCCTTACAGAAAAAGAAAACTGTTTCACTTATGAATATCCTTGATGAAGCAGTAAATATTATAAACTTTATTAAATCTCAACCCTTTAGTTCTCATATTTCTAATATTCTCTTTAATGAATTAGGAGGTGTACATGAGCACTTGTACAATTCATCTGCAAACTGAAACAACAAACAGACTTTGGTTATTTAGACTTGTGTATTTAGTAGGTATGTTCCATAAAGTGAACTTAGTATGTCATTTTAAGAAAAGCAATAGACAGTAATTGTTGCCAGTGTTAAAATTCATGCTTTTAAGTGAAAATTAAAACATTGAGCCATTGAGCCTTGGCCAGGTGGCTCAGTTTGTTGGAGCATCATCCCATACACCAAAAGGTTTCAGGTTCAATCCCTGGTCAGGACACGTACAGTAGGCAATTGATCAATCTTTCTCTCACACAGTGATGTCTGTCTCTCTCTCTGTCCCCCTCTGCAAAATCAATAAAAAACATACCTTAAGGTGAGGAAAAAACATTGAAAAACTTGTATTCACCACCATGACCATGATGCCTTCACCGTAAAAACTTTTCTGATGCAATAGATGGTGATAACAACAAAAATGATTTTACAGTGCTCCATAATTGAATGTGTCAACATTTTGAAGATCTGCACAGCTCAGTTAATCAATATTTTCCAAATGACCAGTGACTATACCAAAATCATACATGGCAGACATGGAGGGGAATCAGCTAAAGTACAAGATATACTAGTGAATTTTAATTTTATTTATTTTTATTTTATTTTTCCATTACCATTTATCCTCCCTATACCCTCTTCCACTTCTACCCACCCTCCCTCCAATGAATTTTAACTTTAACAATATAAAAAATTTACTGATATGGTTTCATGTTTTATATAGCCTGAGTTTTGATATAATATCAAAAATAAAAATATCTACAATTACCTGAAAAAGCTATTAAAATATTCTTCTGATTTCTACATATCTGTATGAGGTGGATCTTCTTCATATACTCCAACCAATATAACATGTAGCCACAGATTGAATGCAGAAGTCGATAAAAGAATCCAGCTGTCTTTTATTTAGCCAGATAGTAAAGATGTTTGCAAAAAGTACAAAGTAGCCACTCTTTTGTCTCATTTTTTTGTTCATTTGCTTGGAAAAAATAAACTTTGATGTTGTTAAAAAGAGGTCTTTAGGTTAACATGTAATTGGCTTATTCTTATTTTTAATGAATTAATATATATTTAAATTTCCAATAGCTATAGCCCATGTAAACAAAACAACTTTATTATCCTCAATAATTTTTAAAATATAAAGGGTTCTAAGACCCAAAGGGGACCAAAGTTTTGCATCCCAAAATGTGCTTTTGGGATATTGATTTTAAACTGGTTATTAAGAAATAAAAGACTCAGAAACAACCTTTGACCCTCCCTCTTCCTGCCTAAATGGAATTCAGATAGGAAAACCTGCTTCAGGAAGAGAATCTTCTTAGCATATTCACCCTACCCTATTCAAATCAAGTGTGCCAGACAGAAAAGATCCCAGGAAAAATCTGTTTGCTAGATTTCCCTCTGTGTCCCATTCTTCCTGGGCGGCCTAGCATGAATTTCTTTGCCATATGCTTGCTCCTTCTCCTCTACCTGTGAATTGCCTACTTCCCCTTGGATTTCTCAGACCCTTGCCCCCACTTATTCTTTGTCCGAAATGGCATATAAACAAACCTTCACTGCCCATGTGTCTTTCGGTCTCATATCTGTTGGCACCCCCAAATGTACATTCAAAAAAATAAATGCTAGACTATTTCTCCTCTTTATCTGTCTCTGTTAATTTATTAGCTCAGCTAGAAGAACTTAGAAGGTGGGAAGAAAGGGGTTTTTTTTGTACCCCTCACAGACCAAAAAGTTCCAGAACTGCTGTTTTGGATCATATGAAGGGAGTCATATATATGTCCTCATGGGTCATGTTTCCAATTGGCCTTTCTCTGTGTGAAAGCTTTACTTCCTCTCCTATATGACTCATGAAAGCATATCTAGAATAGGAAAGAGTGAAATGACATGGTTATAGGGAATCTAATTTAGTAAAAAGGAATCATTCAGAGTTTTAAGTACTTCAGTAGTAATTATTATTTATTATTAATAATAATAGTCTGCATCATACCTCACAACTAGTTCCAATGTCTCAGTGTCATTTGTGGCATGTTGCTTAAAATGTTCTTCCCTAGCTGCTGGAGAGCCTTTGGTGGCCTTTTCACCAAGACAGCCTACACTCTATCTGGAGGCCACCGGGAAGGGAGATGTCATCATGGGAAGTGCCAGCCACTGGGAAGGCAAGCAGATGCAGGTGCCTGCCAAGAAAGGTTTTTAATTTTTTGCCATCAGCACCACCATTCTGTGATCTTTTCTTGTAACAGGTATTATTTAGTATGGGACTTTCAAGTGGTCTTTAGAGATAATTTTACAGTGATGTAAATAAAACTCAATACAAAGATTGAGCTTGAGATCAGGGCTATAAGATGTTAAGGACCTATGCATTACTACTTACTGGAGAGTCTTTAAAGACTGGTAGAATTGTGAATTTTAACTATGGAAGAGACAGATGTGAATCCCAGACTGAAATTCCCCATCCTGCAAATCCTGATGGGGCTCAAAAAGATACAAACCTCCCCCAAGTTTACACAAAAGTGTCCGGGTAAGGCCTGGACCACAGGGCCTGTTGTGCTGAATCCAGCCCTCAGACAGCCACCCCAGAAGGCTCTAATCCTTCTCTAGACTTTGTCTGTAGGAGTATTAAAGGGACTTTCTCCCTGACCTCCTGCCTGTGCAGGACTGGAGGTATTAGTGAACACACCATGTGGCTCATCAACAGGCTTTGGTGAAGGTAATTGCCACTGTCTCACCTGGCCCTTTCCCACAGGTTGATCACCGTAGTCATGAATGGCAGTGCCTTCAGCTTAACAGAGCCCAAGGAGGTGGGGCTTACAGCTCACATGTTTCTATCTGTAGCATGTGCTCCCTCAAGGCTGTCACTTCGTTCTGTCTTTTAAGTAGGTTTCTTGGATGATGAGAAATGGACTGTTGTGGATAAAAAGGAACCTAAGCTGAGGGCAGTCATTCTAAAGTTGTCCTTATGCAGTTCACGCAGAAAGCAAAGTAGTGTGAAATATACACAGGTGAGCAGAAGGAGGTTTAGATTTGTAAATACATTTGTAATTACATTCAGAGTTTAATGTAATTTTTAACATATACAGAAAACTTGACTTTAATATATGAGGTCTGTGCAAAAGGTATCCCACTACATAATATGAAAAATAGAGACGTTTACTGATGAGGATACAAGAAACTTTGCAGATAGGACAATGACACCTCAGTCCTCTTCAAAGTGGGCACCTTGGGACCTCATGCACTTCTCCTAATCACCATCAGCGGCCCCATTGTATTTTCCTGAATCTCATCAACGGTCTGTCTGAAATCTCTTCCCTTTTAAAGGTAATTTTAGTTTTGGGAAAAGCAAGAAGTCTCAGGGAGCCAAATCTGGGCTGTAGTGGGGCCAAGTTACCTGGGTGATTTGATGTTTCACAAAAAAAAACTCTGCACAAGACGTGATGCATGAGCAGGTGTGTTGTCATGATGGAGCTGCCAGTCACCAGTTGCTTATATCTGTGTGTGGCCTTCTGAATCATCTGATAGTTTCCACAAGGGGGAATGTTCAGGCTTAACACAAAATTCGATGCAGATTCATTGCTCTACTTGCTCAGTCATTTTGAATGTGATGGCCACACAGTACACATGCTCACTCAATAGCATCTACTGCCCCCTCTGACTAATACAGTGAAGTCATCATTGTTCACTCATGCACATTCCAGTCCACTTTTCTTGGCTGCCAGGTTACATCAGTGTCCCACAGACTGTTCTTGCTATATTAACAATGGCTGGCCTTTTTCCAGACAGACTCATGTATTTGCGGTAGGTCCTCTAACCAGCTGGCTTTTCTCTAGAGGGGGAGTGAAGATAATTCAGGGTAGTTCATAGTTGCTTTAGTTTTTTGTCAAGTATTGGAAAACATTTCCTACCACCAGTCAGATATCTTGAATGATTACTTTGAGGAAGGGCTTTTTCACACTTGTGTGACGATCCTTAAAAATTTTTGTCATTTTAAACTCTCAGATGCCATTTGAGTAAATTTACTTGCATGTGCAGTATGTTTTATAGTACCCCTGACTCCCTGCTTTGCAAAGACAAGCAGGTTTATGACTTATTATGTGTTTACATGGTTGGCCCTTACCCAAAGAGAGATTGCTTTTTAAATCTTTTGTTTGAACAGATGTATAAACAAGAGCATTGCTGCTTCTCAGACTTCACTAATTAAGGTTTAATGAAGAAAAAATGAAAGAGCACTTGACTTTTTTTAGGCTTTATGGCAAAGTTGGTGTGATCAGGTCAATATGAGGGCCTGTGGTCACATGGTATGCCCCCAAGTGGCAGTGACCATGGGGTAGTTTATGAAGCTCTGTGCCATTCCCAGAAACAAGGTGTAGATCAAAGAGCTTTCCTCTGACAGGCAGATCCTCCAGTGATCTTTGAATCCAAACTTCAATGGCTCCTTCCACTCAGGCTGCTCAGTGGGTCAGAGCCATCAGGACTTTCTAATGCTTCCAATTATCTCAATAATTAATCAAGCTTAATCATATGGTTAAGGGAAAAGCCATACATACGACTTTTAAAAATACATTGCTCTTTATTCTGGTATATGCTACCTATAATGTGTTTTCTAGAGAAACCAGCTCAGCCTAGCAATTCATTCCAAAATTGTATAATAAAACATTTCAGTAATTTCTGGTAGCCAACTGTGGACAGCCCACCCATCCTATCAGGCTGTTCTGCTTCATTGTATACTGTACTCTCCAAGATTCCTCTTCTGCAGGACCAATGAGCAGAGGAGAAGAAATCAGCATTATCCGCACCAGCTATTGATGGGTCTCCAGAATTAGCCTCAAGGAGGTTCAGAAGGATGGCAGGGATTACCATAATATTTTGCCTGCCAAAGTGGAACTAACTAGAGACTGTTCATGACTGCTTTTGAAACTCACTCTCCTGGATAGTAACATTTCTTGCGCTATTTTTTACAGCTAGGGGTGGGTATGAGAAAAATTGATTTCTATCAACTTTTCTCATTTCTTTGCTGTTCCTACATAGGTGCCCTCTACATTTCTTTTAGTAATTTGCCTCCAAAATTACTTTTTACTCAACTATTAATAGATTTTTTTCTCTTCCTTAAACTATAAGGAAGATTCTCTGTACTATACCCGTGAAGTTTCCTAGTATATAAAGATAGATTTCCTATGTAGCAAAGTCATATGACTGTGAGGTAGAGGAAATATTCCTTTTTATCTGTTTTCAGTACACTGACATCAAAAATTGCCTTCTGCAAACTTTTTAAGAGTCAGTTGTATTTTTTCTCACTCTTACGTATTGAAAATTTATGTTTACCTTTAAGTATCAGTTGTGCCTTTCAAAAATAACAGTTCAAAGAAAATAATGTGAGGCTTAGATTTAATGCCTTGAAATATAACGAAAGTGTATTATCAAAGATCATTTGAATGTTTCATAATACTGGTTTAAAGATAGGGAACTTTCCTGGTAGAACCAAAATAAACCTAAAACAACAGTAAGAAATAAGTTGTACGTAGATTCATAGTATAGAGAACAGACTTATGTTTGCCAGAAGGGAGTGGGACTGGGGAACTGGGTGAAAAAGGTAAAGGGATTAAGAACTACAAATTGCTAGTAACGAAACAGTCATGATATGCCAAGTACAGCATAGAAAATGAAGTTGATAATATTGTAATAACTATATACAGTGCCCAGTGGCTACTTAAAATATCATAGGGACCACTTTATAAAGTATGATTGTCTAACTATTATGCCATGCACCTGAAACTAATACATTACTGAATGTAAACTGTAATTTAAAAATAAAATTTAGCCCCGGCTGGTGTGGTTCAGTGGACTGAATGCCGGGCTGAGAACTGAAAGGTTGCCAGTGCAATTCCCAGTCAGGGCACCTGACCCAGTTGTGGGCCAGGTCCTCAGCTGGAGGCATGCAAGAGGCAATCAATCCATGCGTCTTCCACACATTAATGTTTCTCTCCCTCTCTTTCCCCCTCCCTTCCTTTCTTTCTAAAAATAAATATATAAAATATTTTAAAAAATAAAATTTAAAAAAGAAATAAATTTTATGGAATTGCACACAGTTAATTAGGTCTGGTGTGGATACATTTTGGCTACTATAGAAGCAAATTTTTCCTATAAAATTGCCCTCTTGTTCATTTAATCCTAATATATATCTTTTATAACTTAAAATAATTACAGCTTTTTTTTTACAGTATATATACATTATACATTTTTAAATTTTACACTTTACAAATACATCAGAAAAATCAATAATAATTGTAACTTTATCAAAATTAAATCAAAGCCTATATTTATGAAGGTTTTAATTATGTAAGTCAAATTAGGTCTTGTATAATCAGTCACAGCCCATCCTTTACCCTTTTAGACCTATTTAACTGTGGTCTGAAAGGGGTGGTGTTTCCCCTTTTTCAGTTCTCATCTCACTGCTTTATATAGTATGTATATGTCCAAAAGAGGAAGTTATATTACCCATAAATTAGAATTATTACTTCATTATTCTGTTACATTCAGCCTATTAAGTGACCCCCCCATTTTCATGCCGTCAGTCTCATCATCAAATGGATTCTTACCTGCACATTATCTAGAAATGATGACTGTGTTCCTGACACTTTCCAAGTTTTCTTTTTAATAAAGATTCCAGAAGTTGAATTTGATATTTTCATATAAATACAATAGTAGAAATACCCAACAATATCCAATGACTTATGAAAATAATCATGAACATAGCAATTACTAAGTTATAAATTATACTCTAACAGTGTATAAGTTTTCTAAAATATTTATTAGCTAAACTATACAAATACTGTACAAAGCACTTATATTTATCATTTCTTTTTTAGTATTAAAACTATAAATCTTAAGATGAAGGAAACCTTCATCAGAATCATAAATACAGAGATACTTTCTGAAGGACAACCTTGAAGACACTTCTAAAGAAAAAGGAACAATTAGGGGGATTTGCAAAAACTTGGATTTCTGCTTCCTTCATGGTATGATCACAAAATTTCCTATCAAATGCAGACATAGTGTTCCAGTTGTTGGTCACTGTACCCTCAGGGAGAAAGAAGAGTAGATTTCTTTTGCCTTCTTGAGCAAGCAACCTCATCTTCTACCTAAATTCCTAATTCAGCTCATTTTACTTGAGCCTGCATTATGTTGCTCCTTTACAATGTTGCCTCAATGTCATATAACTTTGCAGCTTTGACATTCATGGTAATGAATGAATTTGAGTGCAGTTCACATAATCCAGAATCTTTCATCTTGGTCACAGACCTTGTACTTTGCCATATAATAAAATACAACTGTCACTACAATTGCAACTGTACTATGGCACTACTTTACCTTGTATCTGTTGTAAAGGACTGTAAAGCAATCTGTTATAAAGGATTTCATCTGTATTAGATTGGATACTACTGTAAAAGTTATTATTTTACTATACAGTACTGAAACCAGCTATTATAGCAAGAGCACCGAATGTTTATTAAATTAATTAACAAAATTTTGTTTCACTGACTTAGTTAATTAAAGTGTTAAAATACCCTACTAAAATGGAAATCTGAACCTAGATAGACTTTGCTAAGTAAAAGATAGGATATTGAGCCCATGTGAGAGATGAATGCTTTTCCCTTTTTATTATTGTGTAAAATAATCAGATTTTAAATTGTATAATGTGCACCAAAAACAAAAGGATACACATATCTGATAGCTATAGTTGTAAAGGCTGAGTTTTCCTGAAAAGTTTATAAAACTGATTTATGAAAAATGCATCTGTACAAAATGTAAGCTTTATAATGCTTCCAGGGTCAGAAAGACCCATAGTAATCATGTAAATAACTAAAAATTTTCATTTCCTGGCATGATTTCTCTATGGTTTTAGAAATTGCAATACATGAAGAGGGAGTGTTCTCGGTTGGCACAGTTCCTTCACCTTCTGCTTATTCCCTTTACCCTCATGCAAACATTCCTATCTCTCCTTACAGTAATGGATAATTCTTTCTAGGAGGTCATCTAAGATAATGAGCCTTTTTATTAGGAACTTTTCACATTCATCTTGTTTTCTTGTGATGTAAAATAAATGCATCAAATCTCTTTCAAGCGTATCTTGAAAGATCAGCACTTTCCTCTATTAATAATGTTTTAAGATTTAAGAAATTGTCTTCAAGAAAAGAATTTTCAACATTGTCCATCTGAGTCACAGTAGATTTTGAAAGAAGTCAATTTATTTTCATTAGGAATGGCTTGCTACTAAACAACATATAATTATGTCTTATGTTTTGTCTTATGTTCAGTTTATTTCAGTGAAACGAACATCAATATAAGTTGCAAGGATAAGTGATTGATTTTTAAAAAGAAAAATCCAAATGACATTTTTTTTAAGAATAGGCTTGTCAATTTTAAGTCTCTTAAGGATATTTTGTATATATATAAATAAGGGTATTCTGTATCTTTGTTTTTGTAAATATCTTTGTTCTCAACTGCAGAGTATGGTGACAGTAACATAACAGGTGCTTAGTAAACATTTGTAAAATGAAGAGCCATTCCCTACCTATACTTATTGATATATGCCACTTCAATTCCATTGAACTCCTATAAAAAACAAATATGTCATCAGCAAGAATCTTTATCTAGTAAACTCTTACAGTCTTTGTCTGAAAATTTCTCAAATGATAGATTAACTGGGTATAGAATTCTAGGTTGACCATTTTTTCTCTCTACATGTTGATGACATTATCTCATTATCTTCTGGTGTGGTGATGGGGTTAATGAGAAGTCTGCCTTTAGTTTGATTACCATTTCTTTCTGGGATAGCTTGTCTTTCTGGTATTTTAAGATATTCCCTTTATCGAAGATATAACAAGGTTCAGATTAATTTTTATTTTTCTGCTAGAGTCTCCTTTTTTAGTTTAGGGGTTCATGCTTTCTTCAATTCTCAGCCATTATCTCTTTCATTTTCTCTGTTCTGTTTTTCTAGTATTTTAGAAATTTTGTGTCTTCTGTCTCCTAATTTCTTTTTCTCTCTTTTTTCCTTTTTCCTTCTTTCTTTCTGGTTTGATCTTTTTACTTCACTCTGAGTAATTTTATTCTACCAGTTTACCAACTGTCATTGTAGGTAGAATTGTTACTGCTGTTTAACCCATATTTTGACTTTGTTTCTATCTCCATTTTTCATTTCAAAATTATATTTCCTTTTTAGAGTTTGTATTTGGTTCTTTCCGAAATCTGCCTATATATTATTCAGTTCTTGGTGATGGATGCTATCTTTTCCTTTATCTTGACATGCTAATGATTTAAAGTCTCTTCCAGATTGCTTTATTTATAGTTTCTCAGGTGTAGATTCTCACATTTGTTGCATCTGCCCACTTTCATGATGGAGGGTTTTGTGTGATCCTAATAATTTTTGCCTGAACTCCTCTCCTCCCGCTCTCAATTGGAATCAGAAGCATTCTCTAGATTATGGAAGTCTTCCTATGGTATATTTTTGTATTCACCTTTCATTGAGATCTATGATTTTCTCTTTTTTTTTTCAAAATTTATGAATTGTTTATTTCTAAAATTTTCCACCATTTCTTTTTGTTTTTTACAGTTTCTATCCTTTATTCCCATTCCAGCCCACCCACCCATCCCTGCCCTCCTCCCTCCC
>CM052540.1:71404873-71471948 GCA_028533065.1 Trachops cirrhosus | reverse complement strand
TTTCTGGACTTCCTGGAAGTCTATTTCCTTTGCCATATTAGGGAAGTTCTCCTTCATTAAGTTTTCAAATAAGTGTTTTCAATTTCAAATAAGTTTTCAATTTCTTGCTCTTCCTCTTCTCATTCTGGCACCCCTGTGATTCAGATGTTGGAATGTTTAAAGTTATCCTGGAGGTTCCTAAGTGTGTCCTTATTTTTTTTGATTTATTGTTTCTTCATTCTGTTCTGGTTGAAGGTTTATTTCTTCCTGCTGTTATGTTAGGTTTTACCTTAGATTTCCATGCCACCCAGGCACTACAAAATAAGATTCCACAAATGGCATTGGCTGGGCATTTCATCTTTTCACCAGTGATTCTTTCCACACTATCTGGAATAAGAAGGTAGCCTGCCTCTATCCTGTGTCTCCAGTTTGGGGTTTCCTGGCTTTAAATTTTCAGTTTTAAAAACTGACTTTTTTAACTTCTACTGTATTTTTGTTAATTTATTGTTTCTTTTTTAATTCAGGGAGTTAAATCATTTTTCATCTCCCCTCCACACATGGATTCCTGCAGACTATAACTTAAGGCCCTACCATGGAAGCTACTGAGCTCCAGCTCCCACTCACCACTATGTTACTTCTTTGTTACTGGCACCTAGAGATTTTCCTTTCTTACTTTTAAGTTCAAATATAAGTTTATTATTGTCAAATTGTGTATAGTAATTTTCTTTGGGCAATGGAATGGTCCTAATTGGGCTCTGTCAAGAGAATTGCCCCAGCTGGGTTGGGGTTCCCATTTAGAGTCTCTTGATGGAAGCTCTGAGCCTCTTTATTAGCCTTATCTATAATGAGCCACCTTTCATCTGGCACTAGCAGGATGTTAAGGAGGACCTGTACATCTGCCCATATTGGATGGTGAGTGGCAAAACTGGAGGTGATAAGGTCTGCCATTTTCTGAGGATCTTCCCCATAAAGGGTTGAAATTCTTCCAGTTCAGTAGATCTGAAGTGGAAAATGGGATATGGGCCCATTAGTGGCCAGCAAGCTGCCCTTCCTGGTTTATTCTGCCTATAGGGTATTGCCTCCAGGGGAATTGTCCCACTCCAGATAGGAATGTTTCCTGGCCAAACAGGGTGTCCTGCCAGATCTTCAAGGGGAAAACCATTTCTTCATCATGCCGGGGTGGGGCTGTCACCTCTCTGGGCCCTGTTTCAGGGTATCTAGCAGCAGGGGTGGTGGCAGAGGAAATCTTCCTGCTGCTAATCCTGGGTCCCTCAGGTTCAAGGCATTAAAGAGACTCATCTCATTTTCCTTTTCTCCCTGTGTCTTACTATCAAGGAGGGGATTTAAGGCCGTTCCCTTCTCTGCATCATTAGGTTGTTTCCTTTCTTTGCAAAATCTTTATTATGTAAAGACATAAACCCCTAGACATAAGGGATATTGTTCCATTCCCTGATTATTGGAACAATTCCAACTGTATGATGGTGTAGTAATTTAGGAAACCATATAGGGGCCATTGCCCCCTACAGTCTAAAATATACATAGATCAAGCAGTGTTACTATAGAAAACCAGTTCCTTCTTAGTCATTGGGTGATAGCTGTACCTGGACCAATCTGCTAAAATTTAGCCAAGTGGGCTCCATTTAGGAGTAGAAACAGAACAACCCCTGAAGGCACAAAAGTACAAACCCAAAACCATAACCATAGAAAGACCCCAGACAAAGTGGGAACATATAAACAAAACTTGGATCTGTAACTTCATTAGTCCAAACAAGCACTCATAAGCAAGTTCTGGCATCTTCTTGCAACTGAAACCACAAGTGGTCCTGACCAAACCTAAATTAGGCACAAAGCCCAAGGGACACGAAGCCCAAACAGCAGGGATAGCCTAGGATAGCCTACCAACTGGTACTACAAATGATCCTAGCTGGACGCAAGTGGCATGAAGCCCAGGTGGCAGGGATAGAGGACACCTGGTATGCATGCCACCAGGTAAGTTTGACTTACTGTCTTGGTGTTTGCTCCCCAGAAACCTGTTTCCTTTCACCTTGTGGATAACTGGGCAAAGAAGTAGAAGTGCCAAGTGTTTCAGGATTCTGAAGTCTTGAGAAGGAGTGCAGGGAAATTTCCTCAGAAAAGCTCTCAGCAGCTGCTGGGAAGTTCCCACAACTCTGCTCCTGGGTCACCCTGCCACAAACAGCTGGGCACACAGTCCAGGCCTTCCAGGGCTTACCAAGGTCCACACTGCCCCACACCAGAGTCACCAAAAACTGTAACCAAACAAGTGGAGGTTTGGCTGCCCGCTGCAATGAAAGCCAATTTATGAGACAGGCACTGGGGCAAAGGGACAGTTTATTCAGGTGCTATGACCAGGGAGAATGGTGGACTTCCATCTCAAAGACCATTCCCCCTATCTGCACAGGTCCGAAGTTCTTATAGGGATTTTCTATCCAATTATTGTGTTAGCTTTTGGAATGCTTGGATCCTGTCTATTTACCTTACTAGCTTTCAGCATTCTCCATATAAGAACCTCCTGCTCCACCATCTTGGCCAATGGAGGAGACTCCCTGGCACTGCGACTGGCTGTCTATGGTAACATTTCCTTCCCTTTTTTCAGACACATAAAGACAAGATGAAGACAGATACATCAACACATACAAAGAAAGGCCATCAGCCGAGTAAAGAAGGCATTTCATTTCCCCTTTACATTTCACATCCTGTGAGCCAGAAGAAGAAAAAAGTTTACCGAACAGACCAGACCACCTTCATAATTGGGGAAACACCAAAAGGGATTCGTAGGTATGTCATCTGTAACAACATTGGACTTTTAAGAATAATTCTCAGAGGAAATATAGCTCCTCAGTAAAATAAAAAATTAATTTTAAATATTCCTGGCACCCAAATATTTTAGAAAAATCTTAATTTGTACACTTTAAAAATTAATTCCAAATGTTGTATGTGTTTAGAAGGCTGATCCATGAATTGATTAAAAAATGAAATTATTTTATATAGGTAAATGAAATACTTAAGTACATTACATTCATTCGCTCATTACATATTTATTGAACACCTAATATGCACCCAAGCATAGTTCTGGGTGCTGAATATACAGTGTAAAAAAAAAAAAAAAGACTACTTACAGTGCAGTGGGATGGGGGTTGGCACTGGCCCATATAATTTAAAAAATAAAAATAACAAATAAATAATTATATAATGGTTTGTTATAAGAAAGGTAGGGACAAGCCTTTTTGATGAAGAATAATGGGATTAGGAGGGATGCACCTACCGTTCTGTTGGGTAGTCAAGGAAGCCCTTGATCCACAGGTGACATTTAACTTGAGATTTGAGGGATAACTGGACAAAGAACTAGCATAAGAACATCCCTGAGAAAGACAGAGGCTTAATATGTTTGAGGAACCAAGAGAAGACTAGTGCATTTAGGTCATAATAAACGAAGCAGAGAGTGACAAGAAATGAAGACATAGATATAAATGGGGCTGGAGTACACAAAGCCTGGTAGATTTCGGGGAAAGTTTGGATTTTGTTCTATATGTAGAGGAAAGCTGTTGAAGCATGGTATGATCTGACATGTGTTTCTAAAAGATTGTTCCAGCCTCTGTGAGGAAGAGGGCAGAATAAACAAGGGGAGATCATAGGAACTAACTAGGTGATTCTGACCTACAGGAGAGTCATTGCCAGGGAGACACAGCCAAATGAGTGTGTTTGGTGTTGGAGTGGTTGTTGCAGCAGAGAGAAGACAGAATTACTCCCAACCTTCTGTCTTGAGCAACACATAGGACTTACTGAATGGGAAAAACTAGAAGAGAAATAAGTTTGGAGTTTAAGAAGATCAAGAGTTCTTTTTTGCTCGTATAAAATTTGAGGTTCTATGAAAATGTTGAATAGACAATGGATGAGCTACCCTGGGATCTGGGGACTAGGATCTAAATCTGGAAGTCATCTGCACAGAGATTATAAATGATGTTTCGAGCCATGGGACTGTGTGAATAACCTAGGAACAGAGCACAGAGAAGAAAGGAAAAACCCAGGACTGATCCTGGAGGTGACAGTGGCCTGTTGATCAGGAGGCACAGTGTAAGGTCCTAAAGTATGAGAAAAGTGAATTTCAAAAAGGAGGGAGCTCTTGACTCTATCAAGTTTTGTGGGAAAGTGCCCACTGGAGTGGGCAGCAGAGAACTCATTGGTGCTTCGACCTGAACAGTCTGAGTAGACAGATGCTGGGGTGAAGTGGGCAAACAGTGAATAGGCAGAGCCTGCGCTAGCTCTTTAAGTTTGGACATGAAAAGCAGCAGTAGCTGGAGGGGATTGTGGGACCAAGGGTAGATTGTTTTTTTTTTTAAGTTGTCAAGATAATAGAACCTGTTTGTGTATTGAGAGAACAGGCTAAAGCGGGGTAGAGGGCAGGTTGGGGGGGGGTGTAGATTATGCCAGAATGAATGAAAAGAGTAAAGTGCTAGAGGCAGGAGAGGGTCCTATCCAGACCACTGTCCAAGTTCCAACCTTTGAGAGGCATTGAAAGAAAAGAGATGATGACAGGCACAGATATAGTGATATTTCCTCAATTAATTGAGATTTAAAGTCACCAATTCAGAGGGAGATAGATTTAGGCAGAGGGAAGTTGTAAAATAAGTCATTTTTAAAGTAGGAAAGCAAGCTTACAGGAACTAGAATTCTTGGGTCCTTGTTTGAGAGCAATTCCGATAAAACTCTCTATGCAGTCATGCATACTTCATTCTGCAAGCTTTAGTTGCTTAGTTGTAAACACAGAATAGAGAGATGGCTAGGTTTTGCTAGGGGTTAGTATGACAGGAGAGAGAAACAAGGAAGCTGAAGGGTGTTTGCACAAGGATGATTATAAAATTGAACCTAAGCTGGGCACAGAGATAATGAGAAAGCAGAAAAGTCAGTGAACTGAAGCACTTGATTTCAGCATTGTTGGCATGGGGGTTCACAACTTGAGCTGGAGCACAAGATGACTGAGCCAAGGATTTAGAGGTAGTGCAGTTAATGGTAATAACGGGCAGTATATGACCCTGGGAACAGGGGGGCCTGGCATGGGATTGAGTCTTTGGAGGTGAGGTAAAGAAATTGGTGGGCCAGGAGTCAGGTAGGACATCCACATGGATTTTGATGATAATTATCAAGAATGATGGTAGGACCCCTGACTGGCATAGTCAGTTGGTTGAGTGTTGTCCCTCAAAGTGAAAGGTGCCGGGTTTTGATTCCTGGTCAGGGCGCATGCCTGGGTTGCAGGACCAGTCCCTGGTTGGGGTCATGCAGTAGGCAACCAATCAGTGTTTTTCTCCTTCTTTTTCTCCCTCCCTTCCCCTCTCTTGAGTAAATTAATTAACTTAAAAAAAGAATGTTAACAGGGAGATGAATAAAAGCAACATTAATCTGGGATCAGTTACTAGCAGAAAAAACTCAGGAGTCAGTTAACAAAATGCAGGAGAAAATTGTTTAGCTGGTTAGCATAAACCTTATAAAGGGAAAGGAGTTTTTAAGAAAACAATAGTCTGGAAGCAGCAATGTGAAGCATGAACCCTGAGGTTGAATGGTGTAAGGTGTGAGCCTTGATTTGCAAATACAACATGGGAGGAAGGCAGTATCACAAGGCAACAGAGGGACCATTCAGTATAGGAGACACAGGGGAATTGGTAGATCTTAGCCTGGTTCCACAGGTGCCAAAGAATGGTCTGGAAGGTGGAGTGTTGGATTAGATCAAGGATATAAAAGAGTAGGAGGAGGTGAGAGGCCATTGGTTATGGTAACCAAGGAGTATGGACTGAGGTAAAGTGATGGAAGGCATGATTGAATTGGTCCTCATGGCATCTGGGGAGAGTGAGAAAGTGCTGGTGCTCTGTGGATTCCAAATGCTTCCCTTAGGGATTTGGCAACTTCTAGCCCTTAGCTGTCCCAGGAAGGCTGGTTCTTCAGCTCCTTAGCTGCTGGTGTGGCAGGTTGGCTGTCAGTTGCCCACCTTTGCCCAGGAAGGTAAACACCCCACACGGCTGCAGCAATGTATCTCCTCAAACATTCACAACAATGATTTTTGCATTTTGGGCAGTGTTTACCTTTGCTAGGAGGCTGACCATCTTTTATGTTTTATCATCTTTGTGGAGCACATTGTCTTCATCCCCTTTAATTTGTATATAAAAAAAACTAAAATATTGACAACGAATAGTTTTTGCCTCTTTTCCTTTTTTCTCTACCCAGCCTAGGGAATAAATGCCTCATGCTAAGTAAAAAGACAAAGGGGGTCTAATATTAGGATGCCAATGTTTGAACCAGGCAATAATGTCCAAACTATTAACACCTCTTTCTTACTAACCATCCTTTGTGAGAATCAAGACTGGTCCATGCTACAGCCCAATGGATCATCTGAATGAAGTGTTTGGCCCTACCTTTCCTTCAGAAAGCTTAGGCAAAGAGGAGATGATGATTTTAGCTGTGTTCTATCCCTGTTGCCCCAATTCCTCAAGAAAAAAGGGAAAGAAATTTTAATTTTATCCATGATATATAACTACTCTGGATATACTTGCTGAAAGATACCAATTTTTGGTTTCCTTTCTTTTTCTCTCTCTCTAAGTGGCACTCATGTGTCTACTCTAGTTTACTAAATTTTTCTACCCCCTGGTTGTACCTCACAATTCCTTATTTTTGGAGAAAATTCTTTTAAGATTAAGAATTTTGAAAGCAAGTTAGAAGGCAAATAAAATGAATTACAATCATAACTCCTTCTGCAACAAGCAACCACTCGGCATATTGACTTGCATACCACTCGGATTAAATGGGGTTGGAAGCAGCCCCCCTCCCAGAGGTGACGGAGTTGCAGGGTCAGGGGAGAGGTCAGTACAGCAAAGGCAAAAGTCCTTTGGCAGCTGCGGAGACACCACCAAGTCTTGGATAAATAAAAGACATCAGCCTGTAACCTTGCCAATAACTTAGTCTTCACAGCATAAATATTTATTAGAAAGATCATGAAAATGGATTTGGAGATGATTAATAAACAAAATAATACTACCCCTGTTGCTTCATGTGATGTGAAAACTGGAACCATTTAAGAACGCGTTGTTGCTCTCCAACAAGAACACTGGCAATTTCCAGGACAGAAATTTGGAAGCTTATATTTGTGATATTAAATATTCTGTTGATCAGGCAGAGGTAGTACCTAGATTTGAGCAGTTAACAGGACCAGTGTGGTAAGGACTAGAAGCCACAGTGCTCACCTGAAGCCACAAAGGAAAGTGAGGAGTGTGCAGTGTGGATTGCCACGAAAATCAAAGGAAACATAAACTTTACAAAACCTGATCTGGATGGCAAAAATAATAGTGACTTTAAAGTTCCTAGTCACACACATATAAAGAAATTTTTTGCCCTCAGGATTCTCTGTTCTGTGCAGGGTAAAATAAATAATGAAATTGGCATACGGACCCCTCATGATTTTCAGCCTTGCTCTTCGAAGTTTCTCCCTCCCTTCTGTGCACCAGGTCCTCTCTGAGACTGGGCCTGTGCATGTACCCTCTCTCTCTGGAAGACTTCATCCCTCATCTTTGCCTTCCTGGTCTGAACTGACAGCAGTGTAGCCTTCCCTACTGCCTTGCCCCTTACCAGCCACTGGTTTAGGTACCCCTTGTGTGGGTGCTCTGCACTAACCCCCATTGTGGGACTTACAACTCTGTTCTGGTTTGATTTTCATGCACCTGTCTCCCCCAACTAGACTATAAAGTCCATGAAGATAGGGAACTAGTTCTTGTTCTGTTGCATGGTTCCTATCACAGTGCTTAGCATCTAAGAGGGCTCTATAAATATTTATTGAAGGAAAAGAATGTTTAAGGAAATGGTATATAAAATATAGATGTAATTCTGAAATTTTGGAACTTCTAATCATGTGCTGCAACACCATCTATGGCTTTTTTAAAGGAATGTTAACAAACCTTAGGCCTTCTTGACTCATGGCCAAACTCAATATCAGCGAAGCCATACCCTCTGTCTTATTTAGTCTACTCGGGGTGCCATAACAAAATCCCACAGACTAGAGTCTAAATGACAGAAATTTCTCACAGTTCTGAAGCCTGGGAAGTCCAATATCAGGGTGCCAGTTGATTTGGTTTCTGGTGAGGGCTGTCTTCGTGGCTTCCAGACAGCCACCTCCTCACTGTGTCTTCTCATGACAGAGAGAGCATTCTCTGGTGAATTCATTTAACCTTAATCACCTCCTAAATGCTCTGTCTCCAAATATAGTCACACTGGGCATTGATGAAGGCTTTAACATATAACTTTTCAGGGGACCCAGTTCAGTCCACAGCACCCTCACCTGGAGAAAGGAACAGAGTCTAGTGCCCAGGGTCCCAAAACAACCCTTCTGCCTCCATCTTAACCAGGGTTGCAGAAGGTCCATTTCCCACATATGCAGATAACACATTAATTAGTACCTATTAGTACTAAGAATGAAACTTGCTTTTTGAAATAGCATCTCACATCTTTTTTTCTAGTATTACAAATGATATGTATTTTTATTTTTGTGGTTTTTTATTCTTTCATTACAGTTGAAATTCAATATTTTATTAGTTTCAAGTGTACATCATAATGGTTAGATATTTACATAACTTACAAAGTGATACCTTGATAAGTCTAGCCACCCACCTGGCACCATACATAGTCATTACATTGTGTTGACTACCTGCCCTATGCTGTACTTAAAATCCCTGTGACTATTGTGTAACTTCCAATTTGTACTTTTTAATCTTCTCATCTTTTTCACTCAGCACCCTAACCACCTCCCCATCTGGCAACCATGAGTTTGTTTTTGTATCTATGAATGTTTGTTTTGTTTGTTCGTTTTTGTTCTTTAGATTCCACAGATAAGTGAGATCATCTGGTATTTGTCTTTCTCTGTCTGACTTATTTCACTTAGCATAATACCCATAAGGTATTATTTCATGTTGTTGCAGATGGCAAGATTTCATTCTTTTTTTAGTATATTTTGATTATGCTATTACACGTTGTCCCTTTTTTTCTCCCCTTTATACCCTTTGCTCTGTAGCCCCGTCCTACCATCATTCCCCGACCTTAGTTCATGTCCATGGGTTGTACATATAAGTTCTTGGCTTCTCCATTTCCCATTCTATTCTTAACCTCCCCCTGTCTATTTTGTACCTACCATTTATGCTTCTTATTCCCTTTGCCCTGTTCTCCCCCTTCTGCCTCCCCACTGATAACCCTCCATGTGACCTCTATTTTGGTGAATCTGTTCTTGTTCTTTGCTTAGTTCGTTTTTGTTTTTTTAGGTTTGGTTATTGGTAGTTGTGAGTTTGTTGTCATTTTCCTGTTCGTATTTTTTATCTTCTTTTTTTTCTTAGTTAAGTCCCTTTAACATTTCATATAATGAGGAGCTGGTGATGATGAACTCCTTTAACTTGACCTTATCTGGGAAGCCCTGTATCTGCCCTTCCATTCTAAATGATAGCTTTGCTGGGTAGAGCAATCTTGGATGTAGGTCCTTGCCTTTCATGACTTTGAATACCTCTTTCCAGCCCCTTCTTGCCTGCAAGGTCTCTTTTGAGAAATCAGCTGACAGTCTGATGGGAACTCCTTTGTAGGTAACTGTCTCCTTTTCTCTTGCTGCTTTTAAGATTCTTTCCTTATCTTTAATCTTGGGTGATGTAATTATAAGGTGCCTTGGTGTGTTCCTCCTTTGGTCCAACTTCTTTGGGACTCTCTGAGCTTCCTGGACTTCCTAGAAATCTATTTCCTTTGCCAAATTAGGGATATTCTCCTTAATTATGTTTTCAAATAAGTTTTCAATTTCTTGCTCTTCCTCTTCTTCTTCTGGAACCCCTGTGATTCAGATGCTGGGACATTTAAAGTTATCCTGGAGGTGCCTAAGCCTCCTCTTTTTTTTGAATTCTTATTTCTTCATTCTTTGCTAGTTGAATATTTATTTCTTCCTTCTGTTCCAAACCATTGATTTGAGTACAGTTTCTTTCCCTTCACTGTTGGTTCCCTTTATTTCACTCTTTATAGCCTTCACTTTTTCATCTAATTTGTGACCATATTCAACCAATTCTTTGAGCATCCTGATTACCAGTGTTTTGAACTGTGCATCTGATAGGTTGGCTATCTCTTCATCACTTAGTTATATTTTTTCTGGAGCTTTCACCTGTTCATTCGGGCCATATTTTCTGTCTCAGTGGACCTATTACATAGTAAGCGTCAGAGCCTTAGGTATTGGTCAGGGCAGGGCAACCCACATTGCTGCACTGTGATGCTGTATGTGTGGGAGGGGTCAGAGAGGGGAAAATGCTGTTGGCTCAGCTCTCAGCCAGCTTTCAGTCACTTCCTCCACTACCTACAAGCAAATTGGGCCCTTCTTTGTGTACTTTCTAGGACCCTGTGGGTCTCTCCAACAAACTCTCCTGTGAGACTGGGAGTTTCTCCCACTGCCACCTCAACCCCCACAGGTGTTTTCAGTGAAAGGTTTGAGGCTTTATTTCCCCGGGGTTGGACCCCTGGATTGCAAGGTCCCCAGTCGTTCCTCCCGGTTTATCTGCACGCAAATGTGGGCCCACCCCATCCTTCGGTTGCCGCTTTGCCACACGTCCTCTCTGCTCCAGCTGCACATCTCCCCTCCTACAACCGGTCTGGATGAATGTTTCTCCTTTAACTCCTTGGATGATGGACTTCTGTACAGTTAAATTTTCTGGCAATTCTGGTTATATTTTGTTTTTAAGTTTACTGTCCTTTTGGTTGTACGAGGAGGCACAGTATCTACCTATGCCTCTATCTTGGTCAAAAGTCCTGTTTTTAATTTTTTAGGGTATTTCCATACTGTACTGTTTTCCACAGTGGCTGTACCAGTTTGCAATCCAACCAACAGTGCATGAGAGTTCCCTTTCCTCCAGATCCTCACCAGTACTTATTTGTTGATTTATTGATGATAATCATTCTGACAGATGTGAGGTGATAGCTCATTGTGGTTTTACTTTGCATGTCTTTGACTAGTGACATTGATCGTCGTTACATATGTCTTTTGACCGTCTGTTTGCCCTCTTTGGAAAAATGTCTATTCCAACCCTCTGCCAATTTTTTAATTGGATTGTTTAGTTTTTTGGTGTTAGGTTGTATGAGTTTTTTGTACACTTTGGATATTAGCCCCTTCTTCCATTGAGTAGGTTGTCTTTTAGTTTTATTGATGGTTTCCTTTGCTGTGCAAAAACTTTTGGCTTGATGTAGTCCCATTTGTTTGTTTTTTTCTTGTACTTCCCTTGCCCAATGAGATATATCTAAAAACATATTACTAAGAGCAGTGTCAGAAAGTTTATTGCCTATGTTTTCTTCTAGGAGCTTAATGCTTTCAGGTCTCACATTTAAGGGTTTAATCCATTTTGAGTGTATTCTTCTGTATGGTGTAAGAAAGTCAACTATCTAGTTTCTTTCTTTCTTTCTTTTGGCCTCTATCCAGTTTTCCCAGTACCATTTATTGAAGAGACTGTTGTTACCCTATTGTATATCCTTGCCTCCCTTTTCACATATTAATTGACCATATAGGTGTGGGTTTGTTTCTGGGCTCTATGTTCTATTCCTTTTATTTATGTATCTGTTTTTATTCTAGTACCATGCTGTTTTGATTACTATGGCTTTGTAGTAGAATTTGATATCAGATAATGCGATACCTCGAACTTTGTTATTCTTTCTCAAGACTGCTGTAGTTATTCAGGGTTTTTGTGATTCCATATAAATTTTAGGATTATTTTTTCTAATTCTATGGGGGAAAAGTAGTATCTCACTTCTTAGTTTAGCTGTCTATACTGATGTCGGACCAAATGGGGGAAGAAAGAATCTAGGTTTATCGTTTAGAACTTTTGTTTATGCTTATCAAAAACTTGTGTGAAATTTCTGTTATATTTGTGTGGAAAAGGGGGAAAAGGGACAGAGAAATAAAAAATTCCTTTCTTATATTTTAGAATTTTCTCTTTTGTATTTATTAAGACTCTGACAATTTTATTTTATGGAACTTGAATGCAATATAGATTTTGAAATATAGATTATATGAATTATAATTCTCATGTCAGTCATAAATTGGCTGACTGGAAGAGTAGTATGCTGGGATCCCATAATAACCAGGAAATACCTAATAGTATAAATCAGAATAATTTCAAAAGCTGGTGATTTGATGAACTAAAATATATTTTTCATTAGTATAAGGAAAGAGGTCACATTCTACTAGTGTAGAATGCACTTCTGTTAGGGAATTAAGTTAATATATGTCAAAGAAATAAGATTGCTTTGTTTCTACATTTCATATCATGATGACAAGTTCTTTGAAAATAAAATGTAATAAAAAATAACTGCTGATTTTGTTCATTAAATCTTCAGAAAACAATTTGAAGAAATGGCTTCTTATTTTAATTTGTCTTCTGTGGAATTTGCTCAACATGTAACTAATGCTACATCAGAAGAACGACAGCAAATGCTAAAAGACTTTTATGTTTCTCAATATTCAGAGGTAAAAGATTTTTTTGTGGATACTGCTGCAGAATTCATTAAACCTGTCTATGAGAAAGGAAAGAGAATCAGGAATGAGTCTGGAAAGAGAGAATCTTCTATAAAAGAAAGGCTGCCAGATTCTGAAACTTTGTCATTTAAAGATTCTACCAAAAAAATTTCTCAAATTTGTGGCCCAAATATATATAAAGAAAAATCAGTTAGCCCTCAAAGTCATGGTTTCTGTAGAAAAGAGGTGCTTTCTAATGATGTAGAAACTTGGAAATTACCTACAAGCTCTACCCAAGAGCCTGACAATGAAAAAAACAGCCAACTATCCAAATATACTATAGCATCCAGTTCCCTGAACAGTAACTCTGAAGCACGTGAGAAAAAGTTAGAAAATTCTATGGAAGACCTGCCAGACTTGACAGGAATGAGCATTTCAAGAAATGAATCCCTTTTCAAAGTAGAAAACAAAAAGATAAAAAATCCAATGTTAGAAAATACTTCTGTAGTAGGCTTACTTGGTGACACCTCTATTCTTGATGACCTCTTTAAAAGTCATGGGAACAGTCCCACACAACTGCCAAAGAAAATTCTTTCAGGGCCCATAGAAAAAGCAAAACAGAGACCAAAAGATTTCTGGGACATCTTGAATGAGCAGAATGATGACAGTCTTAGTAAACTCACCGACTTGGCTGTGATAGAGACTCTGTGTGAAAAAGTGCCCCTTGCTGCATCTTCCAAAAGGAAAGAGGAGCTAGAAACCTCTCTTTGGAAATCGAATGAGAATTTTTTGTGGAAAAAAATTAATTCAAGTGATACAGATGAAAACACAACCAATACACAAGAATAATATATAAACAGACAAGTGAATCCCTGCACCAATGAACTTCTGCCATCGATGTTTACAACACTGTTTCACCCTAATTATGTCCATTTGAACACACTTGTCAACATATATTTTTATTAAACTCTTGCGCTGATTGTTTTTAAAGTCTAAATTATTATCATGTATTTGCTTCCTTGATATCTTCCATGATCTTTTAAAAATATGATTTTATTATAGTGTAAACCTGTTATGGAACGGAAAAGATTCTGTATTTATCAGGCGACCTGGGGCATATCTCTTGCGGAGTAATTATGTGACCTTAGGTAAGTCACTTACCCTGCTGTTCAGCTATTTCCTAATAGGAAAGATGAAGGGTTTGAACTTGATCAACACAAGCGTCCTTCTAGTTTAAAATCTTTGGTTCACTCTCCCAGATTCCATGAAATCATAGGCCGAATTATGTTCCCACACACCCTCCCTCGCTTCAGGTGGACACTGATGTGCTTCTTTCCTACTAACATTTGGAAAATTATTAAGTGAACTGTTTTCCTTTATCTTCAGTATTATGTACTACTGTTGTTAAATTACTTTAGATGACAGTAATTACTAGAACTGAATATATGGTATTGTTAAAGTAGTATGTTTATAACTGCTCAAAATCAACGAGTTAATGTTGTATAACTTTACCATAAGAGATATAATGCTGAAGTAACATAATTATTACCTTAGCCACAGAATGCCAACATCAACTTTTTAAATAACTATTATTTTTATGATCTCCTCAATATATAGCTTTGTATAGTACTTTTGTATTTTTAAGTATAAAGAAATGAGTAAATACTTCATTTTATTTGAAACTGATATTTTGTTGGATTTAATGTATATGGTTTATACCCAATGGAATGTGCTCACTGCTGAATTCCTTTATTTGGAAACATTCAGTCAGGCCCTGAGTGTGCTAGGAGCTCAAGAAGCACAGCTGCGCCACTACTACAGGTTAGAGAAAGGAAGCCCGATCTGTGAAGATTCGTAACCATGAAGCCCCTCACCTCGTGCCCAGCATGCAGTAGTAGGGACCTGCAGCTTCTTCTGACCCGCATTCAGATGCACTGTAGAAGCTTTCTCTCAGTTGAGGTCACAGGCTGATGGGAGGAAGTGTCCAGGACATGGCCATAAACCAGGAAATGGTGGTGTTCAGAGATCGTTGTTACTGTGTTTAGGGCAGAGGCCCTCAGAAGACCCAGGATGAAGAGCCAATGCACACAAATGAAGAAAAAGACAGAAATCTCTTCTCAAGGGACTGAATGGCCAAGTATGTTTTTCTCCAGGGCAATGTTGAGGGTTCTGAAATATATTTTCTATCATACCAGTGTAGATGTGTTAATACATACATATGATTGAAATAAAATATTTATGAAATAATATTTCCCTTAAGGTGTGTGATATATGTTGTTGATATTTTCTCTTCTTTTGGCTCTCTGCATTTATTTTTTTTTTCAGTGTTCTCACAACTTACTAAATTGATTTCATGACCCATGAATGATTAGGAACCACAGTTTGAAAGTCACTGTTTTAGGTTATATAAAGTTTTGGGTTTTGGTGGGGGTTAGGTTTTATTTTTAACCTGGAGCTGAGTTGTGTCCAGATCTGCTTGACCCATAAATGTTGTTAGCCCCATGCAATCAGCTACATAGGAGCTATCCTTCTCCATCTCAGTTCATATACCAGGCAGAGTTCAAGCATTTTAATAAAAGTATATCTTTCATAAAATAAAATACCTTTTAAATTTCTACTTAGACATGACCTTAGAATCATAAAATTTTCATACAAATATTAGCTCTATACTCTTCAAATATTAATAAAGTACTATTAAAGAGATTTTCATTGGTAATAGTCAAAATGGGAGCAAATATACAGACCTGGAGTTTAAATTACTTCCCAAATTACTTGCCAGTGAAACATTTGTTGTTATTATTATGTGGAAACAGTGTGCCAAGCAGACCACAGGGTCCAGTATGAAAAGAAGCCAGTCAGAATGTTCCAGACGGAACACTGAGGAGCAGTGGAAGGTTTGGTTCAGCCTTAGATGAATATGGGGACAGACTCTATGAAGGGTCAACAGAAAGAATCCTTCCTGGTGTGTGCCGCCAGGTTCTGCCAAGCAAACAGGTGGCCCCAGGCAAGTCCTGGGGCTGCTTTCAGCCTTGTTTTCCCTTTATATTTGAGATGGACTGAATCGGTGGTGTTCAACCATTTTGTTAAGCATTGAACTCTTATCTTAATTGGAAGTTCAACTTTGTAAAGGAATTAAGATGGAGGTCTTTTTGGTTCAAGTAGTATTGCTGTGGCTCCATGGAGCACTATTTGGAAGTCACAGGGATGTGATCATTACTTAAAAAACCTTTCAAATTCAAGTTTTGAGTCTATTAGCCACACTCTGTTTTCTTTACTTCTCTTTAAAATAATTGTTACTAGACAAAGGGCCTGTCCCTGAGTGGGTCTGTCTAGGGCCAACTGTAGAGTGTGGGTTCCTGACTTCATGTAAGAAAGATTTCATAACACCAGTCCAGATGACTATGAGGATCTGTTCATTCAATGGTAAAACAAGGAAGGGCTTAGCATAGAGGAAGCAACAGGAGAGCTTAGTCTGGGCTGCCTTAGCTCACTGGGAAGTCAGAGAAGAGGGGAGCTTGGGGACAGGTTAAGGAGATTAGCTTGAGACAAGCTGCCGGCTGGCCATTGCCTTAGAGCTTAGGAGATGTGTGCCTGTGGGGGAAGAAGTGGAGGCGTAAGAGGGGACAGGGAATGTCCTGGGCTGTACCCAGAGGGAAGGTGCACAAGCTGGGTCCTTCGGCTTGTGCTGTTATCTCTCTCTCTCTCTCTCTCTCTCTCTCTCTCTCTCTCTCTCTCTCTCTCTCTCTCTCTCTCCTAGGTGATATCTTAGGGGAAGTCTCAGGGGAGGGTTTGAAAATGCAGAATACTCATCAGTTTTTTAGGTGTGCTCTCTCAAGGTCATGGTCACCAATGACTGGTCAGTGCCAGGGCAGGGGGTCATTAGTCATTGAAGCTTATCCTAGTATTACCCACCTGGTTTTGCTGCTTTTCTGGGCCTGGGGCTGAAATACACCTGAGACCTAGATGTTACTTCTAGGGAGGTGATCTTTTGTACCTGGCTGTGTATTGTTCAGCCACTGTGTTCAGCTGTCTGTCTCAGTTTCCCTATGGCATTTTCCCCAAGGAATTTTCCTAGCTTTCTATCTTGTCTCACAATGATATAGTTTCTGGCTGCTAGCACTCAACACAGTTATTAATATTGGAAACTGAGGCAAGATATTGAGAGACTTTTGCACTTGAATTATTCACAGTTCCCTTAAAGCCCTGAAACCACTTCTCTGAGTAAACTAACATCTGCAAGTGTTCAAGGCAAAGGAGTCTTAGTTTGCAGAGATAAATTGGTGATAAAATTTTTTTATCAGTCAACAGAAAATGAGAAAGCCAAGGGCTGTATAGAGTTGCTCAGTTCTAAAATTCTTTTTTTTAAGTATATTTTATTGATTATGCTATTACAGTTGTCTGTTTTTCCAGCTCCACCATGTACCAGCTGTCCACCCAGCAATTTCCCCCTTAGTTCATGTCAGTGGGTCGTGCATATAAGTTCTTTGGCTTCTCCATTTCCTATACTATTCTTAACATCACCCTATTTATTTTGTACTTACCAATTATGCTTCTTAATACCTATACCTTTTCCCCTATTCTCCTCTTTCCCCCTCCCAGCTGATAACCCTCCAAATGATCTCCATTTCTATGATTCTGTTCCTATTCTAGTTGTTTGCTTAGTTTGGTTTTGTTTTTCTTTTTTAGATTCAGTTGTTGATAGTTGTGAGTTTGTTGTCATTTTAATATTCATAGTTTTTGATCATCTATTTCCTATATAAGTTCCTTTAACATTTCATATAATAAGGGCTTGGTGATGGTGAACTCCTTTAACTTTAATCTTCTCTTTCTTAAATAAGTCCCTTTAACAATTCATGTAATAATGGCTTGGTGATGATGAAATCCTTTAGCTTAACTTATCAGGGAAGCACTTTATCTGCCCTTCCATTCTAAATTAGAGCTTTACTGGATAGAATAATCTTAGATGTAGGTCCTTGCTTTTCATCACTTTAAATACTTCTTACCAGTCCCTTCTAGCCTGCAAAGTTTCTTTTGAGAAATCAGCTGATAGTTTTATGGGAACTCCTTTGTAGCTAACTCTCTGCCTTTCTCTTGCTGCTTTTAAGATCCTCTTTTTATCTTTAATCTTTGACATTTTAATTATGATCTGTCTTGGTGTGGTCCTCTTTGTGTCCAACTTGTCTGGGACTCTGTGTTTCCTGGACTCTGTATGCCTATTGCCTTCACCAAATTAGGGACGTTTTCTTTCAGTATTTTTTCAAATAAGTTTTCAATTCCATGCTCTTCCTCTTCCCCTTCTGGCATCCATATGATTCAGATATTGGCACTTCTGGATATGTCCCAGAGTCTTATACTCTCCTTGTTTTTTCTAATTCTTGTTTCTTCATTCTGTTCTGGTCGAATGTTAACTTCTTCCTTATGTTCCAAATTGTTGATTTGAATCCTGGCTTTCTCCCCTTCACTGTTGGTTCCCCATGAATTTTTCTTTATTTCACGTAGTGTAGCCTTCATTTCTTTCCTTATGTTTTCACCACACTCAATGACTTCTCTGAGCATCCTTCTCACCAGTGTTTTGAACTCTGCATCTGATAAGGTGCCTATCTCTGTTTTTGCTTAGTTCTTTTTCTGGGGTTTTGTTCTGTTCTTTCATCTGGGCCATATTTCTTTCTCTTTTTTTTTAAGATTTTATTTATTTTTCAAGAGAGGGAGAAAGACAGGGAGAGAAACATCGATGTACGATGTGTAAGAGATACATCAATCAGTTGCCTCTCTCATGCCCCCAGTTGGGGACCCGGCCTGCAACCCAGGCATGTGCCCAGACTGGGAATCGAACTGGCAACGTTTTGGTTCACAGGCCAGCACACAATCCACTGAGCCACACCAGCCAGGACTGGGCCATATTTCTTTGTCTCCCCAACTTGGCAGCCTCCCTGTGTTGGTTTCCGTGCATTAGGTAGAGCTGCTTTGACTCCCTGTCTTAGCACACCAGTTAAGTTGTAAGGGATGGAGCCATAGGTATTTACCAGGGCAAGGCAACCCGATTCACCACTTTGTGGCACTCTGTGTGGGGAAGGGTTCAGAGAGGGGGCAGTGCTGCTGCCTGGCCTCTAGACCCTTGGCTGGCACTTGCCCCATTTCCAGTCACTTCATCCACTTCCCATATGTGACTTGTGCCCTTCTAGCTACTGCTCTGGTGATGATTCCCAGAATGGGTGGGTTTGCATACATTCTAAGACCATGCAGGCCTTTTAAATGTACTCTCCTGGGAAACCAGCAGTTTTCTTCCACCACCCCCACCACCACTGGGTTTTACAGGCAGACATTGTGAGGCTTTATCTTCCAAGCGCTGGACTCCTGGGCTGTGCAGTCTGGCCTAGGGCTGCGATCACTCACCGGTAAGGTATCCCTCCCGATTTTTATCCACCACATGTGAATGTGGGACTGCCCATTCTCTTACAACCACTGCCTGTCTGTGCTGCCCCATGTCTTCTCCACCCTGGCCCCCCATCTCCACCCCTCCTACCTATCTGGGTGAATGTCAGACTTTAAATCCTTGGTTGTCAGGCTTCCATACAGTTTGATTTCCTGGCAGTTGTGTGTTTTTGTTTTGAGGTTAGTTGTGATTCTTCTTGTAGTTGGTTGTGATTCTTCCTGTTCAAGGAGGTGAAATGTGTCTATCTATGTATCCATCTTGACCAGAAGTATCCGTTTTAAAATTCTGAAGTTATCCTTGCTGTATATTAAAATAGCTCTGTTTTAATGAAATGATAATAGATCATAGTTTTTAGTCATTTTCACTGTCCTTACTTGATATAAATGTTGATAACCACATGTCAATTCCCAAAAGTTTTATTTGACATTTACTGGTCTATAAAATCCAAAAGAACAGGATCACTGTCTGCCTCAAAGGTCATTTTTTAACATAGAAGGGAGGAAATAGAGCTCCATGGTCACTATGTCATAAATGCAGTCAACAGTGAGTCTAGGAACGACCAAAGATGTCGGTGACCTATAAGATCCTGTAAGGTGCATCACTTTCCAAGAGCCCAGAGTGCGGAGTACTTTCTAGGTTCCTCACCTAACTCTCATTTAATCATCACTGATGTGGTTCTATCCCCCACCTGTTTTGCAAAGCATTCTCCACCTAGGGCTTCTGGGAGACCTTAACAGGGGAGGCTCATAAGCTCAGGAACACGTCTTGGGCTGGTCTGAGTGACAGCCCCTGGCACTGTCCCTTCCCCAGCTGCAGGTTGCACATGGTATTTGTGGCAGTAGGAAGAACAGCTCGCTTTTTCTCTGATAAAGAACCAACCACGGGTGCAAAGTTTTCAGTATGAAAACTGCCCTTTGGGCATTTACTCTCTGCCCCTGGAGAAAAGATTCAAATTGACCCCACCTTTGGCAATCAGAGGATGTATGGTGCCCAGCCCCAAAGAGGCAAGTCAGACCTCCTGCAGAGGCTTAACACACAGGTGCCCAGGTCCGTTCCCCAGGAGATTCTAGTTCGGGAGGTCTAAGATGCAGCTCTGGCACCCAATTTTATGTTTGAAGCTTCACAGTAATTCTGATGTGCTAATATTTTGTCTAAGACCTTGTCACTGGGATGGACTCACCTGCCTGACCTTCTCTTTGCTAAGTGAGCCCCTCTTAGTTCCCCTGTGAAACCAGCCAATCTGCCACTGAGCTCATGCCGGAGCCACTCTACTTTTTGGGGCCCCAAAGTTGTTAAGGTCCCATGAAAATATCCACCATAGCATTGTTTCTCTAATTATACTTTTTCGATCAGACTTTATTTGCTTTGTGGCTGGTTAACACATTGTGATGGTCATATTTACCCCCTAAATGTCCAAATATAAGACCAGTCTTAATTATATAACCATGATGCCTTTCTGTCATTGACATGGATAACATCCTGTTGGCCTTCTTGGTTTTGTTTTGCTCTCTCATAGTTAAAAATCAGGAGTGCCTCTTTCTACAGATGTCCTTTTGGCTTCCTAAATGGGCCCCTCAATCTCATTGAAAGAAATAGCTGAAACCCACTCTGTATTCTTTTAGCTTATCTAAACAAGGGAGAAAGTATGCATCTCTGAATTTCTTCTATGTTTCTAAGGAAACTCTAGTAAGTCATCTTGTCAAACTAAAATATGAATTAGTGCCCCCCCAAAAAAAACTTTTAACTGGATTTTATTTTTTCACATGCTTCTGGACTGAAAGATAGACTTCAAAAGAAGGCTCATAATAGCTAATTCACATTTTTTTCCTTCCTATTTATTATAAAAGCATTGGTAAGAACAAAAACTTAATTTTTCAAAACATAAGTGCCAACATGTATTCCATAAGAACCTCTGATCTCATGCAATCAGATTCCACCTGCCCTGCTCACCTGCCAGCGCCCTCACTGTGCTTCCAATAGTGGACTCTGTCTTTCTCCCCAGGCAGGACTCACTGCCCTATCTCCCCACTGTAGCCTGCCTGCAGGCAAAGCTCCAGGTTCCTTCTAGGTCAGTCCCTGACCTTCCTGAGTCCATCCCTTCTTATGCATCCAGTTCACAAAACTCGTGGAGTTCTAATGCCCTGTGCAACAACCTAATAGCTTCCCTCCTCAATCCCTCTCCCCAAACACTGCATCATACTCAGATCTCTTAACTCCCCCTATTCCTGTTTTAGTAGATCCCTCATTATCCTGTTCCACCTAGGTGGGGAAATCCCATCAGCAAAGTTCAGCAAGCTGAGCAAGGTGGGAAGAAGCTCTGAATACCTGGGACACTCCAGAAGCCAGATGTCCAGGCAAAGTCATCTCTGGCAACAATTCAGTGACCTGCCAGAAAAAGGCAATACCAGCCAATCTGTGGAGTCCTTGCAGGGGTGCCATTTACCTTCTGCAATAGCCCAGAACTGTCATATTGCCCTGAAAGGCACAATAGCTCCTGCAGTCTTCAGGGCATAACAATGTGCTGGGGAATGTTGGGATGGACAAATGGGTCTCAGGAAACTTAGTGTCCCCTTGGAGGGCATGTGAGGAAGGGAAAAAGACCCACCAAGGAATGCAGGCACAAATGGGTGTTCTCTGAGTGCTGGAAACAAGGTAGCTTCCAGAGTCCGAAAGAGAGAAGAAATGTGCTTTGGGCTGGAATGATGAGAAAAGGCCAACCCCAAATTCTGGGAGTGGGTGGGTAACCAGGCCTGAAAGAATGGGAAGGCCAGAATATCACTTCCTCCAACCTCACTTGGCTTTTAAAACCCCAGATGTACAGGAGTGTGGGCCTAGTAGAGAAGTTAGTGTTTTGGATTGGCCAAATATAAACAACCTAACCTCCAAGATGAAGGGGTGGGAGGTGCACACAAAACGAAGGAGAGAGGGAGCCAGACCTAGAGGCCAAAGTGTGGGGGGATCCCCAGCAGCCGCACTCAGAGATTTCCCACCTGATTCTGGTCCTGACTACCCCTGAGTCAGGGGCGGTGAGTCCCCTCTGAGGCTGTTTGGTCTTGCCTCCCTCGCATGTTATTCTGTGGGATATTGTCCTCCAGCAGGAGCCAGGCTGCTGCTCTGCCCTGGACGCAGGTCTTGTGGAGCGCTGCTATAAGGGAGGCCACCTCCTGGGTCCGCCAATATTAGAGAGTGTGTATAGGTAGAAAGTGCTCCCAATAAGGTGAAGCTTCCCTGAACATTACTCTGTAAGTTTCCAGAAGGCTAACCGCCACCGCTGAGGGTCGAGGCTGGAAACCCCTCCGAGGTGCCAGCAAACCTTGGCTGGAGATTCACCGCCACCCCCGCATCAGCAGGAGCGACAATTTGCTTCTCCGAATCAGGGTCACTTTCTGCCTTTGGGGAAAAGAAAAAAAGAAAGCTAATGAAATTACGCTCAGGCTGTACTGATGGAAAACACGAAAGCAAACTCCAGGGTTTTGTGCCTCGAAGGCGTGTTATTTACCATCAGCCACAAACCTCAGAAAAATCCTCAAGTCTCAGGGTGAGCAGGAAGCACTGGGTGGGCTGCGGGCTCTCACCGGGCCCAGGGGTTTGCCTGAAGAGGGAGGTAAGGAGGGTGGAGGGGTAGCCTTTTGGGGGATTTTGCGACCCTCGAGTTTCAGACCCTTGGAGTTTGGATTTGGGATGAGGCCGGGAATTTCCGTAGGGTAGGTCAGGCGGGGACGGATCCTGGGCTAGTAGTGGGCGTGGCAGTATACCCAGATTGCGATGGGCGGGGCGAATCCAGTGCGGGCAGTGCGGGAATTCTTCCCGTGAGCAAACACCCTAGCTGGCGGCACACAACCCACATTCGACTTCGCGCAGACCCCTGCGGGGGTCAGAATTTGGTTTGCCAAAGTGAGCCTATCCGCCGGCTGCCGCAGCGACTGGTGGGATTGGGCCGAGAGGGTCCCCTCCCCCGCCGCCGGCTCCGGTCCCTTCTAGGCCTTTGCCTGCGCACGTCGCTGGGTGTGAACTTCCGCGGTTCTTGCGGTCTGGCCTGAGGCCCGCTGGAAAACCAGCCTCAGTCTGGATCCGCAGCGCATCTTACTCAGCTCTTGGGAAGCAAGAGGGCTGAGGCACAGGGAGGTGGGCAGAGTGGGAGTTCCGACTGAGGCCGGTGCGGAAGTAAGAAAGGTACAGAGCTCAGGTACTGAGACAGCCTGGCGGGGTCCAAGCGCGCTGTCAGCCAGTGACTCTGGGCGGCACCGCCGGGCACACCAGACAGCCACGAAACTGCTGGCCCATGGAGTAAATCAGGCTTAATACCTCATCATACTGCACCTAGTCTGGGGCCAGCTGCGCTAGGAAGCAGGTCCACTTCGTGCATAAAATATTCCACCTCGAGTCTGAACCCCAACCCTGCACTAACCACCGCCTCTGGGCCTGCTGCTTCTGCCTCAAGTCCCCAACCACTCATCTCCTGCCCACACACCCAAGATCTTCCCTGCAGCTGCCTTCCCTACCTTCCACCTTCCTCTCGCGATCAAACCTGGCACCCTCCACCCAGTCTGTGGTTCCAGCATGATATCAAGTCCTAGAGAGAACGTCTCCAAAATATTTCCCAAGTCCCACTGCCCAGGGCCTGTATTCCCACCCCTCTACCTCCCATCAGGATGCCTGCAGACTTCTCCCTTGATTCCTAAGCCTCAGCCTCCTCCCTCCCTAATGCTTTTTCCACATTGCTTCCCCTTAGAGCACGTTAAAACACAAGAGTTGTAAATTTCATATTTCCTCTGGTGAACAGGCCCAGGGGGCTTGGGCTCCGAGGGCATGGGCTCACATTTACTGAGGACTTACTATGTGTCATTTGTTAAATATTTCAAGTAGATTTTCTCATTTAATTGCCCAACAAACTGGGTATTATTATCATCTCTGTTTTTAGAAAAAGTAACTGAAGTACAGAGGGGCACAGCCTTGTGAGCAGCAGAGGCAATTCCCAGCCAGGCTGTCTGTGGGAGTCTGTTTCTCCATTATAGCAGTGCTCTTCTGCTGAAAGCCCTGACCTTCCTGGCAAGCAGGGAATGACCCACTACACCAGCTTTGTCTGGGGACCGGGTGGCAAAGACCATCTGTTAACTAAGTGGATGGGGCAAGTGGACATCAGGTGGGGTTTGATCTGGAATTCCTCAGGGTCCCCCTTGCTCTTCCACCTGCCTTTAATGAATTAGCCATCTGAGTCTATGCGCATGGACAAGTTAAAACAGTCTCTACCTTTGGCTCCCCGTGGTTCTTACCCAACAGCCTCCTCTACCCTGCTCTTGTTTGGCAGCATCCTGGAGACACCACAGGTGTCCTAACCCCAAGGCAGACTTGTAACATTCTCCTCCCTTTCCCACTAACATACTCTCCTTAGGGCCCTCCATACCCCGCTTGCCCTCCCATCCCCAGCCCTGCCAAGCATTAGTCTCTGGCCACTTCCTTTGCATGTGAATGAGGCCTTGTCTGGGCTGCCTTTGTCCTGGGAGTGGTGGGATTTCTATTACTAATTAGTGGCTGGGAAATCACAAGTCATCAGTCCCCCTTCCAGGACCTGAAAACCACAAGGGTTCCTGGCCTTCACTTCCTGCATAAGAATTAGGGTGATTCCTCCCCCCACCTGCCCTACCATGACTTGACCAAAATGGGCAGAGACTTGGAGATGACAGTAAACAGGGACCATCTGACTAGTGTGTGCTCTAGTAAATCCCAGGATTTCATTTCTGTGAACTTATCAGGTGTATTATATAATACTTGTACTATTGCTTTTTTATATAATTTAATCAATTTTTCTGTATAGATCAATACTATGACATTGAAAGGGTACAAAAGAGCATGCAGTTTTCCTCCTCACCCAGAGGCAAACTCTACCGTCACTCACTGTTACCACCTTCTTGTCGGGCTTTTTCAGAAACCATCCACACATTTATGACCAAATTGAGGCTTTGAAAAAAATCAATTTAATTTCAGAATGGAGCACTGAGATTCTCAACACTGAGCTTGTATCATGCCCAGGGTGCACACTCTGTTACCCAGTTAAATGGGGCTGGGGCAGGAATGAGGGGGTGTCTGCTTCAAATAGAGAGCAAAAGATTTGCCCCCATCTCCTCTGGGTGCAGAACAAGAAGTCGAGGGTGTGAAATATACAAGAATTAAATAAGACTTGAAACCATCCTCATGGGAGATTCCATCCCTCATCCCGGAATCTGTGCATACAATATAACTATATCTTCTACTAACCCCTGGGTGTCAATCCAAGAAAGAGTGGTTTTCTCGTTCTCAAGATGAACTTTTCTATTTTTCTGGTGAGGGTTATTTTAGTATCAGCATTTATTTACAGAGACAATCTAACTCTCAGGTGTACTTAGTAACTTCACATCAATTTTTTTAAATATAAATTGCTTTCCAGAAGTGAACAGAAACACTATCTATAAAGTGCTACTAACTATTAGTCTGTAGTCTAGTTGCTTCATAAACAGGGGTAGATTAGTGTGCACCATGCAACCCCAGAGATTTTCCTTCCCTGGTCTGAGTCCCTGTCTCAGTATTTTTTCTTCCCATTCTTTGGAGAAGGTGCTAGTGACTGTAAAGAGAAGGTATAAGTAGAATGGATGAAGGGAAGTCAGGGACATAGGTTATTTAAAATCTGATCAGTCTGAATGTATTCAGGAAAGAATTCATTCTCCTCTCCTAGATGGGATGAGGTACCCTGTCTCCTCACATCACACAGCAAATCACTCCCTGACTGTTTTGCTCCCTTACCTGAAGGCTGTGTTCCTGCCTATCCTTGTACTTCTGTGCCAATAATTTCTTGGTCGATTTGGTGGGCTCACTTCTCCGCTTGTCCTTTATGTTTCCTAGGATGCTGCCTTCAATCTAGGGATAGTATCACACCACACACTCACCATTCACTTTCATGCTTCTAACTGATCTGTATATGGGTGTTCATAAACCTTCAGCACAACTCGTGACCTCTCTTCTCAGTTTCGGATGCACAACCCCGTTGCTCTGGTGCAACCATACCCCCTCGGATGATCTATGGATGCTTCGTACTTCGGTCCAAAATGGAATTCTTTATCTTCAACTCTACCCTCATCCTTCTCCTATATTTAACTCCAAACTCAATCATTTTACTATCAGTTATTGACCTTAATACCCAAATCTGATCACCATATTTTTTAGATGCTCATTTCTTTCACTACATTTACACAGTAACCAAGTCTAATATATCTTGACTCTACCTCCTCCTTTCCAATATGTACCACTGAACTAATGCCTAATCCACTGCACTGGTTTCAAGTCTTTCACTTCTTAATTCTTCTAGAGAAATCTGTTGTATCTGGTAGAACTCTTTTGATGCAAATGATACAAACTGGCCTAAGGAAAAGGAACATTGCCAGTGTAAGGCTGATTTCAGTAGTGGTTTGATATAGAATCTCAATGGAAATCACCCAGGCCCAATGTCTCCCTCCCACCACTCAGTTCTCCTCTCTCCCAAAAGCTGGCTTCATTCTCAGACTGCTTGAAGTGGCAAAACAGCAGCAGAAGCTCCGGCTCACATGCTTCCAGCTCTAAGTCCTACAGGGAAGAGCCTGAGTCACAAGTTATCTCTGCCCCCTGCTGGGCAGGTAGGCCCCTCTGAATTTCATGGACTGAAAATGGTAGAGAAGTGGAATGGAGGCAATTACTAGGAAGAGCATGAATTGACACTGAGCAACAACTACAGCAACGAATCTGCATCGAATTTTGTGTTAAGCTTGAATATTCCCCCACAGAAACTATTCAGATGATTCAGAAGGCCACAGCTATGGGCAACTGGTGACTGGCAGCTCCATCAGGACAATACACCTGCTCATGCATCATGTCTCGTGCAGTTTTTTTAGTGATTTGATAATTGCTCAGGTGACTCAGGCCCCCTACAGCCCAGAGTTGGTGCCCTGTGACTTCTGGCATTTCCCAAAACTAAAATCACCTTTGAAAGGGGAGAGATTTTAAGATATCAGAACCCCACCACACACCTGACTCCACATAGAATCCTTTAACATCAACCCAAGTCAAACTTGTGCCAATCAAAATTTTGTCAAGATAATTTGACTCCTGTCAACACACAATTTTCATTATTGTTAAGCTTTTTCACTTTGTTTTCATTGATATTTACATCAGTCATCTTGTATGAGAGCTGAAATTTAAAAAACGATCTTGTGGATTTATCTACTAACTGGCCTGGGAACTGTGAGCAGTGCTGTGAGAGTGCACCTCTGGCAGAACTAAGGAGAGAGAAGAAGAGAGGGAGAGTGCTTAGGAGGACCAAATGTACAATGGATAGGACGTACTCAGCAATGACTGGTAGGATCAGCCCCTCTCCTTCCACCTCATATTCTGGACTTAGGAACACATACACCGCACACATATATATCACATACATACACCACACCAGACACCACAAAAACATACAAGGTATGTCCTGAAGGTATCCAGCCATGTAATGAGAGAAGTAGACACATTTATTGAAAAAGATACAAGATACAAGAAACACTGTACATAGGACAATGATGCTTCAATCCCCTTCAAAGTATGCACCCTGGGACCTCACACAGTTCTCCCAATCACAATCGGCTGCCCTGTCATATTTTCCTGAATCTCATGGACAATTTGAGATCTCTCCCCTTTCAAAGGTGATTTTAGTTTTGGGAAATGCCAGAAGTCACAGGGCACCAACTCTGGGCTATAGGGGGCCTGAGTCACCTGAGCAATTATCAAATCACTAAAAAAACTGCACGAGACATGATGCATGAGCACGTGTGTTGTCCTGATGAAGCTGCCAGTCACCAGTGGCCCATAGCTGCAGACCTCTGAATCATCTGAATAGTTTTCTGCAGGGAAATGTTCAAGCTTAACACAAAATTTGATGCAGATTTGTTGCTCTACTCAGTCATTTTGAATGCAACGGCCACACAGTACACATGCTCACTCAGTGGCGTCTACTGCCCCCACTGACTAGTGCAGTGAAGTCATCCTTCTTCACCCATGCACATTCCAGTCCACTCTCCTTGGCTGCCAGGTTACATTGATGTCATGCAAACCATTCTCGTTATATTAACAATGGTTGGATTTTTTCCTCATGGACCTCGTACATTCCACATAAATGCCCCACACCATATAAACACATGAGACACACTCCACACACACACACCACTCACCACACAAACATATACATCACATAAATGCCATGTACTATGTAAGCATGACATGTACCACACACACCACATAAATACAACACAGACACATAACACACATGTGTACACCACATGTACCAAACACAGGCATATGCCACACACACCATGTATACCACACAGCAGACACACACACACCATGCTTTGCTCATGAGTTTCCTGGGTCTAGGTTTGGTCCTCCGAGGCAGCATCAAGACAAATGTTGGTCTGTATGTGTTGTATTAAAGAAGTGCCACCAGGGGAGCTGGAGGGAAAAGGAGCAAGCCAAGCAAGGGTGTCATTTCAGGTTGCTTTAGGTGGATGCATGTTCAGCCTGATCCTTCAGGGGCCTCTGGAATGTAAGTTGTGCCCTGGAGTTTTCCTAACCTGAGGCCAGAGAGACTGGATTTCCTACATTTGTGCCTGGAAGTCACAAGTGCCTGGGAGTTCCCAGGATGTCACATGCCCACGAACCTCCTCCTGCCTGGTGGCTCTCAACCAACAGCCAACCCTGCCAATTCCATTCCACTTGGGATGGGTGGTTGTTCAGAGTTGCCACTTTTAGAGGGCTCTCCTTCCTTCCTTCCTTCCTTCCTTCCTTCCTTCCTTCCTTCCTTCCTTCCTTCCTTCCCTCCTTCCCACTTCTTTTCCTATCACTTGTGGGATCCTGGCTGAGATTACAAATGGAGGCCCCAGCTCATAGCCTACCCTCTTTCCCTCCCTGCCCATAGCTCCATCACTCACTGAGGATGCCTCACCCACAACAATGTGAACATCCCAGCTCTGTTTCTGCAGCTCCTTGGCCACCCCTGGCCCAGCAGTCCATGCAGCAGGTGCATACTCCAGGAAAGAGCCCAGCCCACACCTTGGAAACAGTGGAGTATTTTCATTATTTCTCTTTTTCTCTCTCCTTGAGTAAAAGATGAACACTCTAGTGTCCTTATTTTGGTTTCCTAAACATTTTAGTATGCACACTAAGAACATCAACCCTGTGGGTAATCAATGTTTTTACCCTCCTCCCAAACAGTCCAAGGACCTTGAACATTTTAACTCTGAGCTTCCCCTCCCAACTTAAGTACTCTTTTTATTATGTTTTATCTCTTTTTTAAATGCCCATAAGGTGTTGTTTTTTGTTGTTTTATAAAGATAATTCTGTTTACATTTATGCTCATATTTTTACTTTCATTGTTGATCAGTCCTATTGCTTCTCAGACTGCCCCTCTGAGACCTTTTCCTAGCTGAAGTGCAGCCCAGAACTTCCTTTAGTTAGTGTTTGTTGGCAAAAACACTCTTAAGTTTATCTTTTTCTGAAAAGTGCTGGTTTCAGCACCTTATTAACTTGTTCACATCCTAAAGAAGTTTCAAACAGCTTTTGTATTATCTGGAAAAAGCGTAAAAAAAATTAAGAAGTTGACGACCATCCAATGAATGGAAAAGTGAAGGCAGTACTTCCACTTTGCATTCGGTATCGATCTGCTTTTATTGGGTATTCTCTTGTGCAAATACATAAAAAAAATACAGCTTTGAGAAAGCCATGCCAACAAAAGAGAAAATGATTCATCATCTATTGGTTTTCTTTTATACAGTGCTCACCTCTTTCCGAGGACTACAGGATGCTTATAAGATGTTTCAGTTTTCAAGTATGGAACTTCCTCAGAAAACTAAAAATGGATCTGCCTTTTGACCCAGCAATTCCACTGCTGGGACTATATCCTAAGAACTCTGAAACACCAATCCAAAAGAACCTATGCACCCCAATGTTCATAGCAGTACAATTTACCATAGCCAAGTGCTGGAAACAACCTAGGTGCCCATCAGTCAATGAATGGATCAAAAAAGTATGGTACATTCATACAATGCAATTCTATGCAGCAGAAAGAAAGAAGGAGCTCCTACCCTTTGCAACATCATGGATGGAGCTGGAAAGCATTATGCTAAGCGAAATAAGCCAGGCAGTGAAAGACAAATACCATATGATCTCGCCTTTAACAGGAACCTAAACAACAAAACAAAGAAACAAGCAAAATATAGCCAAAGACACTGAAATAGAGGACAGGCTGACAGTGATCAGATGGGAGAGGGGAGGGAATTTCAGGAGAACTTCAGGGGAGAATGGGAAGGGTTTACAGGAACAAATATAAAGGACATATGGACAAAAACTAGGGGGGTTGGAAATGGGAGGGAGGTGGGGAGGGATGGGTGGGTTGGCTGGAATGGGAGTAAAGGTAGAAACTGTACTTGAATAATGATTTTTAAAAAATTAAAAAAGAATAATAATAGTTTGATAAGTTAAAAGAGAATGAAAATATTACATTTTACTGAAAAATACAAATAGAATAAAAATTGTGATTTTTGATATTTTCAAATAAAAATCTGAAATAATAAAAAAAATAATATGTTATTTAGCCTCCACACACAAAAAAAGGATGTTTCAGTCATCAAATGGGCAAAAGCATGTGGTCCATCTGAGCCTCCTCAATGGGATCATTCATACTCTTGGGCTCTATCTCATCACTTTCTACTGTTAATTCACCCTAATCTGGCTTCCAGCCTCATAATTCTACCTAATCATCTCTCACTGAATCATCAATGGCCACCATATCAATTCAGGTCCTCCTGGAAGCCAACTCAGAGGTGGACTTAGAGGTACACGAGATTCATTGGCTAACACCTGGGGAAGATACAGTGGAAAGGAGGAGGAGGCAAGGGAGACTTCCATTGCAGATCTGTCCCCCATAAAAGGGAGAGGTGGGAAAAGAATAGGGTAGGAGCTCAACGGGCTGCAGGTAGCTATGAGAATGTCTGGGCAGCTCCTATGGAGCTGTAACGCAAAGTTTACCCACACAGGCCAGAAATGTGAGCCCTTATATTACCACTCTGCCCAGTCGCTGGCTGAGGGCTTTCCGAGAGGAACATGGCCCTGCTCAAACTTGGAGGCAGATCCTGAAGGCACCCACAGGGAAAGGCCACCAGTAACTGCACTCCTTGGTGCAGGTTCTCTCTTGAAGGGAGATCCAAGTGGTGTACCCCCACCCTGCCATGGCCACCATGGCAATAAATTCAGTGAATGTCTCCCAGCCCTCTTCTCACCTGACCTCTCTGAAGCTCTGAGATGGTTGATATGTTCTTTCTTCTCAGACACCATCTTGCCTGGGCTTCTATATCTTAGTATTATCTTGGTTTGAGAATGCCAAGATGTTGATGGGTGCTCCTTCTGAGAATTCTTTGCACATTCACCTTCATCCATGTGGACTCCCTGTGTGGGCCTGTGTGGTGTGCCGTGCCTCCTGTTGTTCCCAGGAAGGGGACCTGGTCCTGAGCGTTGTGTGTGGGTTCATGACTTCATGCAGGAAGGATTTCACAACATGAGTCCAGGTGATTTTTAGAGGATACGTTTATTAAGGCCTGGGGACAGTGAAACAAGGAAGGACCTAGGATAGAAGAAGCAACAGGAGAGGCACTAAGTGGTGATATGAGCCTGGGCAGGGCTGCTGTAGCTCACCGGGAAGTCAGAAAAGTGGGCCTGGGAGACGGTTCAGGAGGTTAGCCCAGGACGAGCTGCCACTGCCCATTGCTCCCTGGTTGCAAGCCCTGTGGGGACCCTTAGACTTTAAGAGATGTGTGTCTGTGAGGGCAGAAAAGGGGGAAGGGAAAGGCGCAGGCCTGCTCCTGGGAGGGAGAATGTCCACAGGGACCTTCATTTTGAGGGTTTTTAAAGGCTGGGGTGGTTAAGGGATGTCTTAGAGGAGGATCTCAATAGAATATTCATCAGCTTTGTGCTGCCAATACACCAAAATGAAATGTATTCCCTTAACTTCATCTGTCCTTGGATGTGGTTGCAAATGACACTAATTGGATATCTGCTGTCTTTCTCTCTGAGTAGAATAATTTAAGCTATTTACCTTCTGGTTGTGGAGAAGTGCAAACCATCTACTCTTAAGGGCCCTTGGTTTAGGGAAGATAGAATTTACTAGAGGGCTACAAGCTGCTGTTTAACTCTCTGTCTCAGTTTCCCTATTCCACTTGTCCTGGCTAAGTAGCCTGTCTCCCTGTTTCTACAGACCTGTGAGTATAGACTCCTTCCTTCATGAAAATCATTTCTGTCATGACAGTCATTTCTATGTCTTACCAACATGATAAAAACAAATCTGGCATACATGTTAAAGCACATTCATTCACTCCATAGTTTTTCAAAGCACCTGCTGTATTTCTGGCACTGTTTAGATGCCGATGATAGAGCAGGAAGTATGCAGACAAGGTCCCTGCTCTCACAGAGCTCACATCTAGTGCCACAAAGACAATAAACAAGCAAAGAAATAACTATTTCCAGGGAGACTTAAGCAATATTAATGAAATAGGTCAGGAGGGGTCATTAATGTTGGTTTGCCTGTTTGCTTCAAGGTTGTTTGTCAGTTTGTTTTTAGGAAGACTAGCCAGGGAAGGTCTCCCTAAGGATGTGACACTTGGACCAAGGCTGGAGTTGTTGCTTATATCCATCAAAAACCCTCAGAGGTCTGTGCTGGGCGCTTGGAGGCGTCCAAAAGAACAGGAACTATGTATCTCCTGCCGGCACTCAGCCAGAACAAACTCTCCTTTTCTCAACAAGCAAAGGAGGGCTTCAGTCCAAGAGAAAATAATTTTCCAGCATCAGCAAGGTCCATGGCCTGCTCCAATCAAGTTGCCTTCCAAATGCTATAAAGCTGAGGCGCCCCAGCACCAGGACCTAGGGGATGGGTTGACTATATGCCAGAACCCTCCAGGCAGCAACCAGCTTGAATACGTGTTTACATATTTGCAAATAAAAATGAAGTGTCCAGATCCCTGAGCACTTTTTTCTCCTCATCCCTTGGGATCCACTGCCTACTTTAGCTCAGCAGTAACACACAGCCTTCCTGGTCGTGGCACACCTGACTCCCCACCCCCACCCCTCCGCCCAGGCCAGGTCAGACTAGCCATCCTCTGTCCACACTAATAGAACACAGAGATTTTGACATTTTTTAAAAAAATTAGATCCAGTTTACTGTAGAGAACATTGGAATCAAACAAGGGTAGAAATTTAAATCGCAGGCTCCCAGCTCCTCAGCGGCACATAATGGGTCACTGAGCAGACATGGGTGCTCTGAAGACCCACAGCTGAATGACACCTGTGCCTGGGGACAGGGACAGGGTGTCAGCTTCCACATTCCCCTTCCTCAAAATCCTCAGGCTGGGCCTGAGTGGCCCCCAGCGGGGGCCACTCACACCCAACTTTACACCCACATCCAGAGCTCCGAGGCCAGCACCCCATATACTTCCCTTCATCAAAGAAAGACCAAGTACCCCAGATCTGAAAAGCGACTCCCATGCCTTCCATGGGAACCTCAAGAAAAGCCCCATTTCACCGGGGCAAAGGAATAGCCCCAAGCAAGGCCTGCTTCACTAAAATGGAAGCTGCAGCTAGCACCTCACTCAGGCTCCTTTTCCACAGCCTCTCTCTCCTCGTAGGGTCTGTGCCAGTGACAACTCCTTTGGAGAAGATTTCCTGTGAATCCCAGCCCTGTCGCTGAAACTGGCCTATCTTTGCCTCAAATTCAAAGAATTTGTCTCTCACTATATAGCTCTCTGGTGGGTTTCTTTAGGTGTTTATACAAATGCAGCCCATCAGCTTTGATAGTTTTCCGGTGGGAGTCTTTTCAATTATCAGTAATGTCATGTTCCAGAGCTATGAAGACTCCAAAGTACCACTCCTGGAGCAATTTAAAATCAGCAGAAAGCTCACCAAGCACAGGGACTGGCACAGCCAGGGAGAGCTTCTGTGTAGCCAACACGCAAGGCTGGCCATCTCTAGCACGCCATTGTCCTCCATAATCCCCATCAGGCCTTTAGTGGCCTGTGAAAAGGTTCATTCCCTTGTATGGAGGTCAAATTTCGAATTCTCAAGGTGCTCAGCTGGCTTAAAAATGTAAAAAAAAAAGAGTCTTTCTACTTATCAAACATTTCACATACCCCCTTTTAAACAGGAAGTCTGCCTCCTGTTTAATCTAACTACCAGGCCTCAAAAGTTGCAAGTTGCCAATTTAATAACCTGTATGCATAAGCACTTCTTTGGATAGATCAAAGCTTCTGTGGAAAGTGCTTAAGTCTTATAAAAAGTAATTTATTTGCTTACCCACAAAATTATAATATTCATTTTGTTTGTGTAAACCCCCAGTCATCAGTCATTAATATATGAACCACAAAAAACTGTTTCAAGTAGGATTTCATCCCAGACATACTTTCCAGTTTGAATCTGACATATTATACCTAGGAGGATTGCAGGAAACCATAAATAATTCTTAATTCCTATGTTGGGTTTATGTATAATAAAGATTTTTTGTTGTTTTAAAACACACACACACACACAGAGCAGTAGGCTGGGAATGAGCTGTCCAGGAAGGTGGGGCAGCCTAAGGATGGTGCTGCCCCTTCTTGGAGCCATCACAAAATAAAGGAGATGCCCCTTTCTGTCTTTAGTTATAATTCGGGCCAATTACAAAAACTTGTTTGGGGTTTGGGCACATGGCTTGAATCCAGGTGCCCAGAGCAGGATCTCAAACATGCTGGCAGGAAGTGCAAGGGTTTGCCCTGCGGCCGGAGCAGAGAGCCCAAGACCACTGAGGGACCAGCCTTGGGAAGCAGCTGAGCTGCTGGGTGGTGATGCCAAGCTCCACTGAGCCTGCTCTCTGCTCACTGGGAAGCACCTTAGAGACTGGCCCAAAGCCCCTGTTCTCCCAGGTTGAAAGCCATGGAGGGTGTGCAGGTTGGGGACAGGGGTGGAGGTTCTGGCTATGGTTCCCTGGAGGGTTCACACCCTTGGGCCCTGTTCTCCAACATCAGCCCACTGCCCAGCTCCCCCAGCCCTCAGCTTTGAAGAACTCCTGGATTTCTCTGGTTTGCTAATATATCTGGAGGAGGAAATAACACATGGCAAGTGGCAAGAACACCTTCCAGGAATCATCTGAGGAGGGTCAAGGGGACCATTTGCCTAAAGCTTCCCCACTATGGCCCATCACTGTGCCTGACCTCTTACTTCTACAGTTTCTTACATTTGCCTCAATGCAAAGGAGGCTCATTTCCCCCTGCCTAATCACACAATGTGGAAATAATGATACCTAGACCTTCAGAGGAAGCTCCCAGAAAAGCTGGCCTTGTACAGACAAGCAAGAATTAGGTGGGTGGGAAAAGGCATAGCAAGCAAAAGGACAAACCGTGCCCTGGACAGGGGATGCAGAGCCCCAGGACCATGGGCAGAGTGGCAGGTCCATCCACAGAAGCTGCCATTCTGAGGAGCCATGATGCTAGGTGGAGATCCCAGCTAGTGCCCAGATGGTCCTGGGTTCCAGTGTCTCCACATCCTCACCAACACTTGTCATCTTTGGGTCTTTTGATAGTAGCCATCCTAATGGAGGCGAAACACCAATTTTGTATTATTCAGTTCAACAGGTATAAAATTATCCTGTTGCTATATCACTTTTACATGCTTTTAAAGTCTTACTCTCAACTTCTGCACTTACCTCACAGAAGACAAATAATGAATATTTCTTCCTAAACCAGCCCCAGTCTAGGGACCAGACTGTGAGTAGCACTGCCGGGGTGTGGTCTGTCCCTGGGGGCAGGGAAATGAGGGCCAGAGAGTGAGAGCCAGCCTTTGCTGAGCTCCCACTCTCTGGCACTACCTGTATTTATCACTTACTCAGCACAAACTACTAGGAAGTAGGTGTTGTTACTATACCCAGGCTACTGAGAAGAAAACAGAGGCAGGTTAGGAGCCCTACCCAGTGTCAGCAGGTCGGGAAATGGCAGAGGCAGCTGTGAAACCCTGGCCTAGAGTCTCGGCCATTTTTGTTATTGTTTCGTTTTCCGAGATTACACACTCGATGAGCTATATAGGGGGAAAGATGGAAGTTCTCCCAGCTTGCGAGTTGAGTGACTAGGTGGAGCAGGATGCCAAATTTCGAAGGAAATGTGATCAGTCTATTTTTGGGCATGTTGAGGTCCATGTCCATGTGTGTCATCCAGGTGGCAGCAGTGCAAAGCGAAGCTGGGTAACAGATTCTGAGCTCCTGAACAAGGACTGGGCTTAAAGCGCAACTGAGGGATGCCAGGGCAAAGATAACATGAGTTTTGTGATATCCCTCAAAGAGACCAAGAACATTTTCAAAAGAAGCAGAAACGCCAGAGAGGAGTGAGGAGCCAGAGGAGAAAGGGATAGGAAGGCATACCAAAAGGAAAGGAGGTATCAGCAGGGAGTTTGGGGCTGCAGAGGCCACACAAGACAGAATAACCCAGGGCCTCTACCGTTGGCCGTGTGCTGTTGACAGTGTCATGGAGGCCATGGAGGTGGAGGCCAGGTTGCTGTAGGTTCAGAAGTCGGCGGTGGGAAGGGTGCAAAAAGTGACCAAATGTGCACACCACTCTTTCTAGAAGTTCAGCTGTGAAATGGAGAAGAAATAGGACAGTCTGCGACAGGGAGTTATGCATGTCTTCTAGGCATGGGGCGGAGGGAGAGATTGGGCTAAGGATAAATTATTATGTTGTTTTGTCTTAAAAAAAAAAAAGCCAGATGTCCTGCCCAAGTGGCTCAGTTGGTTGGGGCATTGTCCCATATACCAAAAAAACAGGTTGTGGGTTCAATCCCAGGTCAGGGCACATATCTAGGTTGTGAGTTCAATCTTTGGTCAGAGTGAGTACAGGAGGCAACTGATCAAAGTTTCTCTCCCACACTAATTCTCCTCTCTCTCTCTCCCCCCCACCCCCGTTTCTTCTCTCTTTCTCTTTCTTCCTTCCTCTCTCTCTAAACCCAATAAAAACATATCCTCGGGTGAGGATTTTTTTAAATAGACTGGAATAAGCATGAGTATTTCCAAAGTTGCTGGGGGTGGCAGGTGGAACCTATTAGGAATCCACTAGAAAGATTGCTGGAATGATGGGGAACTGGATCAAGAATGGTTATTATTGAATAATAGGAGAGAAATTCCTCTGTCCCTAAGATGTGAGGGAGGGAAGATAGTTTATGATACAGATTTATATCATTGTTGGAGTCAGAGGCAAATTGTCCACTGAGAGGAAGAGAGGGGTGGGTGGTGTGTGGGACTGCGGGAAGAGGTGGGCTTTGGATGTGCCACCCAGATACAGCAGTGAGAGTCACCTGAGGTTTGGGAAGATGCTCTGGAAGCAGGAAGAGCCTGGCTGAGCAGGAGGAGATAATGTGTCAGCCTGGCCCCATGACCTGTCTGTGGGATTTTTCTCCATCAAGGCTCAGCGACCCAAACACAGAACCAGAGAACGTGGATGACAAGACTCATCCAGGGTTGAGGTTTCACAGGTTGTATCTGGCTGCAGTCAAAGGGTCAGGAAAGAATAGGGGATGCTGTCATGAGAGAGAAAAGATGAAGTCAATGTCGGGGTTTTAAAATATGTGCACAAATTATTTGATACTCCCTTCTGTAAGAGGTGGTCTCATTTCCCTACCTTTCAGTATGGTTTGGACTTAGTGACTTGCTTCTAAGGAACAGAATGTAGCAGAAGTGTCAGTGTGTGACTTCCAACTCTAGGTCACAAAAGACTTTGTGGCTTTTTCCTGGACTTTGTTCTGTTCTGGAAGAAGCGAGCTGCCGCGTCACAAGGATGCTCAAAAATCTCTTTGGAAAGGACCTTGTGGCAAGGAGATGAGGCCTCCTGTCAACAGCAGCCTGGAGCCATCTGGGACACAAACTCTCCAGCCCCAGTCGAGCCTTCAAATGACTATACCCATGGCTGCCATCTTCACTGTGACCTCCTGAGAGACCCTGAATCACAGCCACCAGCTAAGCCACAGAAACTACATAAGATAATAAGTGTTTGCTGTGTTAAGCTGTTAAGCTTTGTGGTAATTTGTCATAAGCAGTAGATAACTATATAGTGCTGCAGTGTGAGAATAGAGAAGATGGGATTGATCCAGGGTCAAGGTTTGGCAAGTGGGTCCTGGCAAATGTCAAAGGGGCAGAAAGGTAGGGGGATCAGTGGCATCAGAAGAAGAGAGTGAAGTAGGACCAGAAGGCACCTCATGTATGAGAAGGAAATGGAGAAGTCACAGCCCTGGAGGTCTCTGACATCACAGAGTCCATGAGTGAAAGTGGGGGGTGAATGAATAAGACAGAGAAGTCAGAGAGTGGGGTGTGCTGTTTGAGGGGAACATGTTTGGGTGGACAAGGTTAAGGAAAGTCAAAGGTCAGTGGTGTTAAGGCTCATGGACAGTGAAGCTGTTACTGAACAAATGTGGGGTTCAGCTGCCCACTGCCAAACACAGACATACTCTGAACACAAAGGATAGTGGGGAAGGAAAAATGTCTTTGTTAAGGTATTGCACAATTTGGGGGAACAGGAGACTTCTCAGCTCCAGGCTTTGCTCTCCCACAAAACACAGAAAAACCCTATTTGTCCCCCCAAAGACTGAAACCAAAAACCATGCCCAGAAATCCTTCTCCATCCATATCTGTCCTTTTTGAAGCCCACGGCTGCTAAGCAGATAGCTCTCCAGCTTCAGGCTCCCTCTCTGGAGTCCATGTGCGAAGGCCTGGCACCACATTGCCGTGCCTCTGCCCCTTCCCATGCAGGGGGCCCAGGGCCACTGCCAACCACTGCAGCCAGCCATGCAGGGGCTCCATCTACAGGGCCTGGGGCCTGGCACCCACTGCAGTCCCATAAGCGCTCTGGCCTGTGCATCTGTGTGCAGATCCCAGAGGAAGAGACGGGGTTTGTCTCTGCCCTCCCTCTGTTCAAATCTCTTGGCACAAAGTTCCATGCACTCTGGAAGGGTTCAGCTCCCCAGCCTATCCCATCCTTTTCCCAGGCTAGACTAGCTGGTCTGTACCTCCCCCTGCTGCCATGTTAACCTTTAGGTACTCAGACCTCTGTGTCCTATGGCAGGGGTGTCAAACTCGTTTTCACCAGGGGCCACATCAGCCTTGCAGTTGCCTTCAAAGGGCCAAATGTAATTTTAGGACTGTATAAATGTAACTACTCCTTAACTAGGGGCAAGGAGCTTGGGTAGAAACAAGGTGCCAGGCATTAAAACAAAGTGGAAGTTCGGATTCAGCCTGTGGGTCTTGTGTTTGCCACCTGTGCCCTATGGTTTCCACTTCAATCAGGAACCAGATGTGGGTAGGAGGGCTTTTTCCTTTGTCCATCATGTTCCAGCATCACACAGACTTTGTGCAAGGCCCCTCCTGCCGTATCTTTGCTCTGAAGCAGGGAAATCTGTTGTCTTGTGCCACTCTAGCTTGTTTACCATTGCCTCAGGTAACCTCCTCCTACAGCCTTTCCCCTCTGCACAGAGATCTGGCCAAACCTACCTGTCTCAAAACTAGTGAGGGCAAAGATGAGGCTTAGTTTGGGGAGAAAAACTTAATTTCAGATTTCAAAGGTCTCAACATATATGGGGGAGATGTTCAGGCCAGTAGATGACAAGGAGTAAAGGTGACTCCTCCAGTGGCATAACTATCTGTAAGCCGCTAAGAACATCCAGCATGCCTGCTGCTTCAGGGGGCTGCACAGAAGACTTCAGGCCAGAGAGAGGAGGCAGCAGGGGGACCAGCAGGTAGAGTCACTCCCAGCGCTAAACCCTCCCATTTGCAGAATACCAGGGATGCCGAGATACACACTGTGAGAGAAAAATGAGTTCCAGAGAAGCAAAGTCCTGCCAGCCCCTCCAGCCTGGTCCCCCTTCCCCCTCTGGGGTCACCTGTGCTGTGCTGTGCTGGAGTGAGAGGAACTCAAACATCTGAGGCAGGATCCCGATCTTCCTCTTGTCCTCCCTCCTCTCCTCCTCCCCCCACCACACCCAGTGTTTCTTTTCCCTTGGGTAGCCCCCAGTGTGACCTCCCACATGGCTGTTCAAGTCCACACCTCCTTCCGGGGGTCACTGTGTTTCCCAGACCCACTTTTCCTGCTGAGGGCCGTTGCTACTGAGTCAGCAGGAGGAACCCAGAGTCACTCCTCTCTCTGGAGCTGGCTTGTCAGCTTGAGTATTTCCTCACTTAGCTGCAGTTTCCTGGAGGCCTGCAGTTTCCCAGGTAAGTCTGAATCCCAGAAGAGGACAGTGGTTATCACTCAGCTGGGCCCACACTAGAGGTCCATACCTTGACCCAGAAATCCTAACATCTGTTTCTATATCCTGAAACTCACAAGGTTCCCAAGTCTGGGTTTATCCGTCAGGCTGCACACTTTCAGAACCACAGTGGCATTTCCCCTGGCCCTTTCCTTCATGCACAGTCCACAGCCACACCGTCCTATGCAGTGACACAAGTGACAGTCTTTGCAGATAAGTGAATGTGCAACATGACAAAGCCAGAAACACCTTTTGTAAAACTGTTGGCAGTCAAAGGCCAGGCTTGCAATGCCCTTGGACATCATTCCTCTCCCTGTGCTTTTGCAGTTGTTTATGTTGAAACAAGTCAACCCAGAGCTGGATAACAAATGAATTCCAGCTTGAGTCTTGGCAGGGTTTGTTTTGCTTGAGGGAAGTTGTTTATGCTAACGCCACCTCCCCTCCACCATGGTTGGATTTATATTATACAGAGTCTTGTCCATCATCTGGATGCTGCTGTAAACAAGATAATCTTTGTCTCCCAGGAATGGGCCTGATGCCAATAACTTTAAATAAACACCAGCACCAGTTTTGTATTTACATTGTCTGAGGTAACCCCTGGCAAGAGTTTTCAATGGCGCCACAGGCCCCTCCCTGGCTAAGGTGGTATCGGCTTTCAGGACTGACCTTGTATGTGGAGCACTCACTCAGTGAAAAGATTTCATACTTAGCAGATGAGTGCTACACCCAGGCCTGAATTCTTTTGTGTGGTTTTGGCATTTTTTAATCCCATCAACTTAGCATTGCCTATTTTTATGTTGGATGGAGTAGGCAGGGGTTGGTGGGAAGACCTTAGATATATATGTTGCAATCATGAACTCAAGCTACTGAGACCATCAGTGGTAAGGCTCTTGGTGTCCATGGGCTCCGAGGATTTTGCTATTAACAGGGCTGTGATTTTGCTCTATGGAAGATATTGGTGCATTGAGTTGCATTCCATGCAGATCATAAATGGAATTTTACAGAAGTCTGAGTGTCTGTGGCAATTCCAAACCAAGCAACCACGAAAACATACAACTCTTCAAATAGTGATAAATTATGTCTGTGGAAAAGTGAAGAGAAAAGCAATTTTCTTGCTGAGCTTCCCAACAAAGAAAGCAAAACCTATGTAGGCTGTGTGATTCACACTCCCAGGCCTCTTTAGGAACAGACTGAAAATGTCTTTTGCAGTAGTAACTATTTGGTTAACATTCCAGACTTCACATGCAAGGCATAGAAATCAGTGCCTAAGAGCTAAGTAACTAGGCTTCCTGTGGAATATCAGTCTGCTGAAGGATGGTATGGGGGGAGGCTGGGAAGGGGAGTCTGAATACTCCATGTAGAAAAACACAGCAGGAGTGAGATCTTTATAGCCCCTTGTTTAACTTCAGTTTTGAAAATCTTTCAGGTTTAATTTATAAACCCTCAAGTGAATATGAACAAAATAAAAGAATCAAAAAATACAGCCCACTTCTGAAGTGTGTACAGACACACCTCATGTTATTGCCACTTACTTTATTGTTCTTTGTAGACACTGAAGGTTTCTGGCAACCCTGCATCAAAGCAAGTTTATCAGTACTATTTCTCCAACAGCATTTGCTTTCTTCATGTATCTGTGTTACATTTTGGTAATTCTTGCAATATTTCACACTTTTTGACCGTTATTATATTTGCTATGGTATCTGTGATCAGTGATATTTGATGTTACTATCATAATTGTTTTGGGGTACTAGGAAGCAGGTCCACCTAAGACAGTGACCTTAATCTATAAGTGCGGTATGTGTTCTTACTGCTCCAACAACAGGTAGTTCCCCCATCTCTCTTCCTCCCTGTCCTCCCCATTCCCTGAGACACAAAAGTATTGAAATTAGGCCAGTTCATTACCTTGCAATGGCTTCTAAGTGTTGAAGTGAAAGGAAAGGTCAATTTGTGTGGCAAACTTCATTATTATTGTATTTTAAGAAGTTACCACAGCCCGGCGACCTTCAGCAACCACCGCCCTGACCAGTCAGTGGCCATCAACATTGAGGCAAGACCTTCCATCAGAAAGATCACAACTCTGAAGGCTCAGATGATGGTGAGCAATTTTTAGCAATGAAGTATTTTTAATTAAGACACAATGCTATTGTACACTTAATAGACAATATTACAGTGTAAACATAATTTTTATATACACTGAGAAACCAAAAATGTCATGTGATTTTCTTTATTCCAATATTCACTTCATTGCAGTGGTCTGGAGTTGAGCCTGCAATGTCTCCAAGGCATGCTTATACTTCATGGTGTTTGGTTTTATTCTGTGCAAAAGAAATGAGACATCAGACCAACTACCAGACTTTGCCTAGACTGTAGGTGTGATGGATACGGTAGCGCAGGGTGGGGATGAAGACTGTAGGCCCTGGAGCTGCACTGTGCGGGGATAAAGCTTGGTTTTTCTTCTTCCCTTATGACTGACTGCAAGCAAGTTATTTAATCCATCTGTGACTCAGTTTCTTCTTCTGTATGATTGGATTGATAATGTATTTAGTTCAAATGGCTGTTGAGAAAGGAGTAAGTCAATTTTAGTGCAGAATGATGTGAGCTATTACAGTACTTCTCTGATGGAACCCTCCTTGCCAAGTGCAATGGGAATGCGTAGCAGATACTCCAAGTAGGTCCAACAGAATAGCAGTATCAGTGAGGACTCAGGTGCAAGAAACAGAATCCACTCTAGCCGATGTAAGTGAATTGGACTTAATTAAGCAAAATAACTTATAGAGTCAGTGGGAGGGCAGAAAAACCACCTGTACATTGAACTTTCAGGGATGATTCCCAAAGCCACCACGAGCTGTTCCCTCTTCTGTAACTGAAAAACAGCCATACTGCTGCTGGCTCCCAAAATCACACCTGCTCACTACTGTCTATCTTAGGTAAATGGAAGGCCCTAACCCTCTTGATGTCCACAACTGACCAGAAATCACAGACACTGATCCTGCCTCACTCTCATTTTCCAAGCCTGCCACAAATTTGAACTCACATGTAAAAGCTCAAGTGCAAAAGAGTTTAGCAAAGTGGTTTAGTGTTCCAGGCCCAGGAGATCAAGATGGTGAGCCAGGAGGAAGGTGGGACAAAGGCTGAGCGCCAACTACGATGCCACTGCATCAGCCATGGAATAAACACCTAAGGACAGGAATGTGAAAGGGACTCGTGTGTCCCTTTCTCTCCCGACCCTCATTGTCCTGGGCTCCCTAGCATCTGTGGTCATGGATGAAACTCATTTTGATTCTAAAAAGCCATGTTCTTTTACACCGGTGCTGTAAAAAGTACTAGAAGATTCCAGGAATTTCTAGGAGAGAAAAATGAAAAATATAAATATAGTGAAAGGAGACATTGCTGAGCATCTACAAATAGTAGAGGGTAAATACATTTTTTAAATAATTATAAAATCAAATCCTCTTCTGTTGTTCAGCTAAAGTCAGTTGTCTATGTTGGCAGGATTCTGTGGGATATCATTATGGTATGAAAATAGATTTATTTTTACTGGTTAAAAATGAAACTACAGAAGTGGATGCCACAAAATTACCAGTGTTTATTTCTGGGTAGTGGGACAAAAAGTGACTATTATAGTCTATATGTTTCTTTATATATCCATATATTAATTTTACTATCTAAAGAAAAGTGGTTCATATGATTTTTAAACCAATCAACCAAAACCAAAATTTGATATCTCTCACTCTCTTTCTTTTTTTCTTTCTAATCTATTAAATCACTTGCAGATATTTTAAAAGGTCTCACCATTAGGTTAATACCTATGGAACTAATAGATCAGTAGACATTTTCAAAATAGTATAAATATACAATATTTAAACTAAATTCATTTGCTTGTCAAAGGCTAGATTTTCTCCCAATTTCTTGAGTGAATTTTCTATTACCTTCTTAAAAATAAAATGTAGACTTAGAAGCTATTTTGAAGTTGCTTCTGGTTTAACTTGTTTCTCTAAAAACAATGACAACATGCAAAACCCAAGAAGTAGATTTTGTTAAAGATTACAGTGACTTTCAACCCTCAAAAATGTGAAGAGTGTTCTCCCCAAGGTAAGGTAAAAGCTGGTGTTTATTTAAAATATAGTACATGAGTGTGGATCACAAGTTCTCCTGCAGAGGCTCAGTTAGCTTCCCATGGTCCTTGAGGATGGTGTTGTGCTCTTTGTTTCATTGATGCTGAGGAAAGAGGTTGGTAGAAGTTGAGTGACTTGTCAAAGATTGCGTAGCCCTCTGAATCCATGGGACCACATCAGCCTAAGACAAGCATGCTTTCCCCTAGCCCTACCTGTCAGCTAAGGATGGTGACACACGTCCCATCAGCTTGCCCCCTGCAGCTATCCTGTCGCTGCTCACCAGCTAGGTGCCCACTCCTCAGCCCGATACAATCAGGGAGCCAATCTGAATGGGATAAGCACCACTCACAGGCGCCCCTCACATCTCCATGATTCTCAGCTAGGCCACAATCCTTCAGGACCCCACCCAGTCCTTCAGCCACACCCTGAGGTTGCCAGCCTCTGGCCATGGTGCAAGTGATGCTTGGGGCCAAGGAAAGGGGTTGTCTAGGGGACCAAAGTACTGTTTCCTGCAAATTAGAATTTTATAGACCAGGCAAATTTCAGTTTACCAAGTTTTTTTTTCTTCAAAAGGATATTTCATGCATTCAGAATTATAACTTTAAAAACAAATTAGCTTCACGGGAAAGTCACTACCCTGTCATTCTTCTCATTTTGCTGTTCATAGGTATGATGGCTAACTCCTAACCCCTGGAAGCCATGAATGTGTCAACTTCCATGATAAAAGGGAGCTCAGTCAGCAGATACTGTGTTGGCCTAAAAGTTTGTTCTGTTTTTTCTGTAAGCTGGCTCTAGTTGTGCTTAGTTGTCTTGAACTTTGTTTGAAACAATTTTGTTAAATTGTATTGTGACAGCTGTCATATCAGCATACATTAAAAAAATCTTATCAAAATTGGTGAATTTTTGTGTGGCATTTTAGTATTGAAGATGGAAGAAAATAAGCAACATTTTCTGCATATTATGCTTTATTATTTCAAGAAACTGAAATACACAAAAACAATTTGTCCAGTGCATGGAGAAGGCACTGTGACTGGTCAGATGTGTCAACAGTGGTTTGTGAAGTTCCATGCTGGAGATGTCTCACTGCACAATGCTCCACAGTCGGGCAGACCAGTATGTTGATAGTGCTCAAATCAAGACATTAATTGAGAACAATCAACATTATACCATGCAGGAGACAGCTGACATACTCAAAATATCCAAATCAAGTGTTGAAAATTATTCTCACCAGTTTGGTTATGTTAATCATTTTGATGTTTGGGTTACATAAGTTAAGCAAAAAAAAAAAACAAAAAACCTTTCTGACCATATTTCAACAAGAAATTCTCTACTTAAATGTAATGAAAATGTTTCATTTTTAAAATAAATTGTGATGGGCAATGAAAAGTGGATTCTTTACAATAATGTAGAACAGAAGAGATTGTGCAGCAAGCGAAATGAATCACCACCAGCCACACCAAAAACTGATCTTCATCCAAAGAAGATGAGTTTGTGTACATGGTGGGATTGGAAGCAAGTTCTCTATTATGAGCTCCTTCAGGACAACCAAACGATTAATTCCAACAAGTACTGCTACCGATTAGATCAACTGAAAGCACCACTCGACAAAAAGTGTCTGGAATTAGTCAAGAGAAAACACATAATCTTCCATCAGGATAACACAAGACTGCATGTTTCTTTGAGGACCAGGCAAAAACTGTTATAGCTTAGCTGGGAAGCCCTGACTCATACACTACATGCACCAGATATTGCACCTTCGGATTTCCATTTATTTTGGTCTTTACAAAATTCTCTTAATGGAAAAAAATTTCAATTCCCTGAAAGACTACAAAAGGCACTGGAACAGTTCTTTGCTCAAAAAAATAAAAGACTTTTCGGAAGATGGAATTCTGAAGTTGCCTGAAAGATGGGAGAAGGTAGTGGAACAGAACGGTGAATACATTGTTTGATAAAGTGATTGGTGAAAATGAAAAGTGTGTCTTTTATTTGTACTTAAATACTGAACAAACTTTTTTGGCTGCTTTGGAAAAGACCTTAAGACAGGGAGATTATTTTGGATTGTCCAGGCCAGCCCAGTGTAATCACAAGTGGGAGAAGGAGGCAGAGAGGAAGGTGGAGCAATGGCACAGGAGAAGGATTCCCCCAGGTGTGGCTGTGAAGATGGAGGGCAGGGCGATGAGCAGAGGGATGAGGGCAGCCTCTAGAAGCTTGAAAAGGCAATTCTCCCACAGGGGCTCTGGAAAGGAACGCAGCCCTGGATGTTAGCCCAGTGAGACTTTAAACCTACAGAACTTCAAGATAGCACATTTATGTTTTTTTCCACCACCACCTTTATGGTCATTTGTCACAACAGCAGTAGAAAACTAGTACAACCAGTGAAACTTCACTGTGGTCTTACAGAGGCCTGGGGCCTCTAGCTTTAGGAGCTTATCCTAAGAAGAACGTGTCAGAATTTCCCATTCTGCAGGACATTTTGTTTAACCAAGTAAGATGCTGTATACAAAGTGCTCTACCCAGTATCTGGCAGGCAAAACCATCAAAAGCAGGAAAAGTCCAGGCCCTACCTACATCTTATTTCTGAAGGCACAGCCTCAAATGACAGACACACTGCCCCAAGAGTGAGTCATGGAGGGTCAAGGTGAAGAACAGCTGAGGTAAAGTGTGACCCATGCAGGAGATGGAGAAGGAGAGGGATTAGAGGAAAAGCCATTCAGAAGGTGCTGGGCTCGGAAACACCAGCCCAAGCCCAGGAGTGAAGACTGAGGTTGCTTACAAGTGTTGCTAAGATCATAGTAGTTGCTTGATAAATGACAACTATGATATCAATAATATTGTCACTACCATTTTTCATTGGTGTTATTCTTCTTTTTTTAACCAAGGCAACTGATCAGGTTCATTTTTAAGAAAGGTCACTCTGAGGCTAAGACAGAGAGTTACTTGAAGGCCAGAAGAATCGGATCACAAAGAAAACCACGAGGAAGATTCTGGGCAAACAACCCTGCCCCTCAATCTTGGCAGGTGGAGTACTCAGTACTTTCATGTAGGTGTACCTCCCTTCCTAACTCCCAGTCTTGCAGCCAAGGAGAATGAAGCTTAGACTTACTCAAACTTTCAAAACCAGTATGTGCTGAAGGTGGAAACTAATCCCAGGCTTGTGTACAGACAGGGAGATGGGATAATTTTCTTTGTACAAGAAACCAAAATAGCTCCATGGAAAAATCAGCACACTTAGTTGGTTCCCTAAATTTGGGTTAAAACCCCAGATCCTCCAATGCGTTATTAGTCAGGGTAAGTAGAAGTGACTACAGTAACAAACAACCCCCAAACATTGGTGAGTTAGCACATGAAAACTTTTTCCTTGATTACATCTCTGCCTAGTGTGTGAGGGTGAGGAGGTGACTTTATTCCACAGAGTCATTCAGGGATCCAGATTCCTTCTTGCTGTGGCTTGCCCTCCTCTAGGTCCTAGGAGTGTCTCCATTCATCCAGTGGATGAGGAAAAAGGACAAAGATCGTGTGTTTGAGGGGGAAATAATACAGAAAGATCCTGTGCACCCTTCACCCAGTTTCTCTCCATGATAACATCATATGAAACTCTAGTACAACATCACAACCAATGCCAACATTAGTAGAGTCAAAAGAGAAAACAGTCCCAGCACCACAAGCATATCTCATGCTGCCCTTTTATGGCCACACCTACTTCCCTCCCACCTCTACCTCTTAAAACGCTAGTAACCACGAATCTGTTCTCCATCTCTATAATTTTTTCATTTTAATAATATTATGTATATGTGGAATCACACAGCATGTACACTTTTGAGACTGGCTTTTTCATTCAGCAGAATTCCCTGGAGAGTCTTTCAGGTTATTACATGTATTTAACAGTAGCTTGTTCTTTTTTACTGCTGTATATTATTCCATGGTATAGATGTACCACAATAATCATTCACCTGTTGAAGGAGATTTCCAGTTTTGGGCTACCATGAATACAGCTGCCGCAAACATGTTCCTAGAGGTTTTTGTGTGAACATAAGTCTTCGTTTCTTTGGGATAAATGCTGAGGAGTAGAAATGCTGGTGTGGAAGACAGTTGCCTGTTCAGCTTTATATTCCCACCTGAAATGAGTAAGTGATCCATTTTCTATAACCCTCACCATCATTCAGTGTTGCCATTTTTTTTGATAGTGGTGGTGAACCACTATTTTTCATTTTAGCCAATTTGATAGGTATGTGATGATATCTCATTGTCATTTTAATTTGCATCTCTGATGGTTAATGATATCAAACACCTTTTCACATGCCTATTTGCTTCTGTATATGCTCTTCTATGACAGGTATCTTCATGTTTAGGGGTTGGTTTGGGGGTTTGTTTGGTTTTTTTGTCCATTTTCTAATTAGATTGTTTCTTTCTGACAATGGAGTTTTAAGAAATCATTATATGTAGTCTAGACATAAGGGTATATGTTTTGCAAATACTTTCTCCCAATCTGTTGCTTCTCTTCTCATCCTCTGAACAGTGTCTTTCTCAGAGCAAAGGCTTTTAATTTTGATAAAGTGCAATTATCATTTTTTTCTTTTATGGATTGTGATTTTATGTCAAGCCTAAGAATTCTTTTGCCTAGCCATGTATCCCAAAGATTTTCCTCAATTTTTTTCTAAAAATTTTATGTTTTACATTAGGTTCATTACCCGTTTTGAGTTCATTTTTGTATCCTGTGGAGGTTTGGGGGGCCGGTCCTAGCCATGGCACACATCACTTCAGCTCACATTCGTGGGCCAGAGCCCAGTCACATGGCTCCACCTGACTTCCAGGGACGCTGGTGATGTAGTACAGTGCTGGGTACCGGTGAGCATGGCAGTCTCTGCCACACTTACTTACATCGTGCAAAAAAACTACTCCCTTCTCTGCTACTGTGTCCCAGAATATTTACCACATGCCTGAGAAGTGACAGTGTTTCTGGGTCCAGAACATAAGAAACGTTTGATTAATATTTGTCAAATTAAAGAAAATGGGGGATTCTCATTTTATCTTCATACCATCCTGCAAGATCAGAATCATGGTCTTTGTTGTACTATTAGTGAAACTGTGTTTTCCTGCCCATCCTGGGAGGCCTGTTGGTGTGGGCGTGGCCTAGGGGGGCCACTAACAAGAGGCCGGGTCTTCCAGAGGACATACAGGGCTCTTTGGCCCAGCCTGTGGTCTACCTAGTGCCCTGGAGGTTTGGAGAGACAGAAGTGCAGGCGCAGTGACACCAGGAAGCCAGAAGTTTGGACACCTGTTTTGCAGGGAGCAAGGTTAGAGGGCAAAGGGACTACAGAGCAGCTCTGGGTTGTGAGTGAGTTTACTGTGGGAAGTGACACCATCACCTGATGTGGCAGCTGGCTCTGTCCCAGGAAGGGAATGGAGAGGGGAAACTCCTTGGATGTTCCATGGTCGCTCAGCGAGGAACCTCTGAGCTGGCCCCAGTTCCATCTTTGTGGTTCCTGCTCTGGCTTGGGGAAGCCAGGGTCAACGATTTCCCCAGCATGGTCACAGTCTATGAAGAAATTTTGGGAAACCCTGTGAAAGAGAGAGAACTCATCCTACTGACCAGGTGCACTGCTTGAGATTAAGAATTTGACCCTTTAAGACATCCTGGAACTATGGGGCCTCTTCGTTCCTAACCAAACCAGAACCTCTAGGCTTCCAACTTTGTGTTTATTCTTGGCAAAATCTTCTTCTCGTTTCAAAAAGTGTGAATGTAAGAAGTAAGAAGGCAAACAAGTCTTCTCTTCAGACCTCTCCCTTTGAAGCATGCTAGTGAGAAGCCCATGGAGCCGGCCAGCCCATCCCTCCCCTCTACCCCAGTGGCCATGGCTCCACAGTTCCAGCAGCGGGGGAACTTTGAAAAATCTTTGCAAGCTTTGACATGACAGTGAGGTCTCCTGGGCCATGGCTTTGGGGAACACACCCTTTCAGAAGGTGCTGCCCCAGGCACGTGATTAGGACTAAGGAGCTGGGGGTTGGGGCTGGGCACCCTCTCCCTGTCCTCACCCTGCACACTTACCCAGTCACTGTATCTGGGGAGCACTGTAAATACTTATTCTGGAGTGAACTGCCTCATCCTGTCTGGATACATTGGAGCCTACATGTGGAAGTTCAACAAGGAGCCATGGCTGATGTAACTTAGTTGGTTGGAATGTCATCCTGAAAAGTGAAAGGTCACAAGTTCAATTCCCAGTCAGGAAACATGCCTAAGTTGCAGGTTTGGTCCCCAGTGGGGGCACATATGCCAAGCAACCAATTAATATTTCTCTCTTGCATCAATGTTTCTCTCCTTCTTTCTCTCCCCACCTTCTTCTCTTTCTGAAATCAATAAGCACATCCTTGGGTGAGGATGAAAAAAAAAGGAAACCTAAGATCTTTCAAACTTCAAACAGGGCCCCATCTGGTCACTCCCTCCGAAATTTGCAATCAAGGGGCAGATATATAATTTTGTGCCAATGTCTCCTCGAATAAGTGTACTCCTAATGGTTTCTTACTTGTGCAGCCCCACGTTCCTGTGTCCAACAGGGACCCATCTGACAAAAGGAAATGTTCCATGCAGTCAGGACGCCTGACCCCTGGGGCTATGCTCCAACCCACAGATTCAGATGTTGCCAGAAACCTGGTCTCATTTTGGGTAAAATGTGTTTCTTGCTTCCCACCCCACCCCCAATCACACACACAAAGGTGATTTTAACAATTGCATCAGGTTCCAGCAGTTTCTTCTCCCCAGCTGAGTTTAGGTAGCCCTGGCTTCCTTGTGAGATCCCTTCAGGCCGGGTTGGGAGGTTGGGGGGCTATGGGCACACACTGGAGTCATCCACTTTCTCAACAGCTTCTTTCCAACAAAGGGCCACGTAAGCTCTGGACCCCCCACCCCACCCCACACTCAGCCTTTGGCAGGGACACTGCCAACAGACTTTCACTGCCAGTTTTTCAGTGGAGTGGACCAATATTTTGTCAGCCTCAAATGTTCTTTTGGGATATTGATTTTAAGCTGGTTATTAAGAAACAAAAGACCCAGAAAGAACTTTGACCCTCCCTTGCCTAAGGGAATTCGGATGGAAAGGTCTGCTTAGGGAAGGGAAGTAGCATCTTCACCGAAGCCCATCTGAATGAAGTGTGACAGGCAGCAAGGATCCTTGCAGAAACCTGTTCTGCTAGACTCCCCTCTGTGTCCTGATCTTCCTGGGTGGCCTAGCAGGAATTTGTCTGCCACATGTTCGCCTTTTCTCCTCTACCTGTGAATTGCCTACTTCTCCTTTGAAATCCCAGACTCCTGCTCCCACTTCTCTTTTGTCCAAACAGGCATATAAACAAAACTTAACTGCCCAGTGTGTCTTTGAATCACATTCTTATGGACCCCGCATGTCCATATGAATAATAAACTTTGGAATTTTCTCCTGTTAATCTGTCTCATGTTAATTTGATTATTAGCCCAGCTAGAAGAACTTAGACGCATAAGAGGAAAATTACTTTTTTACACCCCCCACATCAGGGGGAGGGGGAGGGGTGAGGGTGGGATGTGTGTGGGAAAGGGAGAGGGAGAAGAGGGGAGGGGCAGCACAGAGCTCAGAAATGTCTCTGTGTGTGGTCTGAGGCTAGCCCTCATTTCATGAAATGCATGCTTCATTCCTGGCTCGGTCAAACTTTGCGCGTCACTGAATGAGCCCCTTATCCACTTTCCAAAACACTGAAGAGTTTTGAAAGGGCTCTGTGGGTAGACAGTTACTATCAGCAAAAAGCAAACAAGCCAACATATTTAGCCAAGCATTTTAAAATATTTAAACATAGTCACCTTCAGCTTGTTGTGTACAGTCATGGCCAGCAAGGAAAGAAGGCAGGAGGCAAAACGCTGCAAATGTTCCTTTCGGTGGAACATAGGGCTTTCCCTATAAGGGGCCACCCTCGGCTAGGAAGGGAAGTTGCCTCCTCTCTTGGGGCTGAGCTGCCCCAGCAAGAAGCTGGAAATGAGGACCTGTCTGACCTCCACGGATGGGAGACTCCTGGGGGCAGCCTGCTGTGAAATTCACTCACAGCTGTTTTCTAATCAGATGTGGTTTGAGCCTGAGGTAAGGCAGTGCTGCCCACCGTTGGAAAAATAAAAATGTCTGGGCAACCCCTCCTTGTATTAAAAGCACGCTCTCTGACGGCAGCATAATAAAATGCTGAGCTGGGAAGCTGTGGGTGTCTGGAGCCGGGGGCAGGTACAGCCCAGATGCTTGCAGCGTACACGACCTGGCACCCACTTCTGCTGCTGACAGCCACAGAATCACCTTCCCTGTGGCTAGCAGAGACCGCAGCCCACCAGGATGCCACCCTTCTGTGGCTGGATGGCACCAGACACCCACCCACACCCACCAGGCTTCATTCCACCAGCTGGAAGTGGCTTTCTGGTTTATGGAGCAGGACAGAACTGTAAAGTCAGTCATTCTCATTGGCCAGAATAAAGTCAACCCTCCACCTCAGCCTGAGCCAAAGGAGGTTTCTAGAGACCTCCCCCGGGCCCACCCTAACCGGCCAGGCCCTGGGTCTGTGCCACCCAAGGCTCTGAATGGGCTCCCTGTCTGCCAGAGCAAACAAACTCCCCGTGGGCTGGGCCGGAGGTTACCAGGGACCCGGAGGACAGGGGACTTTTTCTCCTTGGATGTTCCATTAGGGAAAGCCTGCCAAGATGTGTGCCAGGGGATTTGCCAAGGAGTCCAATCTGCTCCAACATTATGGATTCACCGATAAATAGCCCCATTCAAAGAAGACAAGGCCCAAAGGGCTTTTATAATGCAACGGCTTCCCTGTGCCCCAGCCAGAGCCGCCTCCCATCCACCCAGGCTGCCACCCAGGTTTCCTCCCTGAGCCCGGCTCACACGGCTTGTCTGCCTAGTTTCTAAGTGTGCTGGGGCACACAGTTTCCTAGCTCTAGCTTTTGTTTTCATATCTGTGAAGTGGGAGTTTTGATATCTGACTGGCAGGCTGCTGTGGGGCTTAGATAGAGCCTGGACTTGGTAACTCCTCAGTGAATGGCTGCGTTGTTATTAGTCACACCTTGAAGCAGTGCAGGAAACTGCTGGATGGCAGCAGGAGGCCTGAGGCCCTGCTACTTGCTGTCAACCTACCTGTGGAGCCCTGGAGACTGGTGGGTGGGCAGTGGGGACAGTGTGTGCATGTCTGACATCTTCTGACTGCATACACCTCCTCCTTCAGTGTTAAGCCCTGGAGAAGCATGCTGTCTGTCCTCACTCTGCCCCTGGGCCCTGGCTTTAGGAACATCTAAAGTCCCCCATCACCAAGCCCCACATGGCCCTGAGCCCTGGCACTGCCCCTGGCATCCTAACCTCCAGCAAACACTTGAGCAGAAGCTGCAAGTGCAGCCTAGAGGAGCCCTGCACTGGTTGCATTGGCAGGAGACAGGTGAAGGCACGGAGGACCGCCTTCCCTACCAGCCCCTCTCCTCAAACCAGTTGTCTCATGTGTCAGGAGACTGTCCTGTGACTGCCTTCTGAGAAGACCAGAAGAAGGTGGACTGCTGAGGCTGTGGCCCAAAGGGGGATGATTAGACACCATGGAATCCCTTAGACAACTGTGCCTGCCATTCAGAAACTTACAGGGTAAGGAGAACAAAAGTGTTCTGCAAGAAGTAGGTATTCAGTAAATACCTGCTGACCTCACTGAGTTTATCCTGAAAAAGGAGGACAGAAAAAACATTTAAAAAGGGGCTGCAAGGAGGGCAAACAGGGCTAGGCAGAAAGACTTTCAAACTGGAAATTATCAGAAACAACTCTGGTGCACACCACGAGGTCAAGAACTGTGTTGACCTGAGCAGATGGGGATTCAGTCCCTATGACAAGGAAGAAAGGCCATGGCCTGTGCTCAGAGTCAGAGCACAATAAACACCCCTGTGTGTCTTCGTCTTCCACAGGGGTAGGACTAGAACCGTGTCCCAGACTTCCCAAGAGTGCTCTCCCTGTTCCACCCTGTGCCATGCAATCTCCATTTGGGACTCGGGGGCCTGAATACCTTTATTTGTGCCTCTTTAGCATTCAGTTCCTGTGCCCTGCCCCATCCTGTGGTGGTGCCTCACTGCCAGATGGAGCATCTCCAGGAGTCCTTGGGCTCAGCCATTGGCTGGCGGACTCCTTAAGCCGGACAGATACATAAGGGCCCCTGGTTACCAGGGACCTGGAGGACAGGGGCCCCACATTCCAGCCCAGAGACTTCTGCCCCTGAAGCCTACATGTGAAAAACTGCACACCACCAAAACAACCATTCATGGAAAATGATTAAGTAAGTTAAATATACCATACAATGGAATATAATACAGTCAAAAGAGATAATAACCCAGATCTCACATGTGTAGGAAGTCAAATCAGTAAGCGTCAGAGTTATGGTCACAGAGAAATTCCTTTTCTGTAAAGAGAAAGTACATAATCTCTCCTGGTTTAGGAGTTGACATTTTCCTGCAAGTGTTCATTAGAAGCTCCGCTGGGGGAGAGGCATCTGGGATTTCTACATTTCTCTGCACTTTCTTTTTTACAAAAACTCTAGGTACATAGTGCTTTTAGTTTAAATGACAAGAGCTACATGTGCTGGTTACTTGAGGTTAAGGACCCTTGGATGGACAGGGTTTTGTTTGAAATAAAGCAGGAGCTGATGGGTGGGAAGGAAGCAGGCATGCCTGAGAGCTCTCAGTGGCTCACAGGTAAAGCAGCTGTTCTGAACTGACTCCCAGGAAGACCCCATCTGGAGGTGCAGCCTTCTCTTGTTCCAAACCAGCTCTAACCTCTTCTGGTTTACCTGCTCTCTGCTTTGGAAAAAGAAAAATGAGAGATTCCAGTCACCTCATTTTTCCTGAGTTCCTCCTACATCACCTTTCTGTAATGAATGCAAATAGAAGGTAGCTGCTAACCTCATGGGGTTTCCAACTCACAGGGAGCTGCTCCTACTGGGTGGGTCAGAAGGAAGCCCGTAACTACAGCATGGCTGATTGGACTAAGACTACAGGCCAGTCTTGTTGTCTAAGGAATCTACTCTGGGCCAGAACATCTGGACTTTACTTCTAGGGTGACAACTAACTGGAGGCTAATTCAGGGCAAGTGGCTTTTCCTCTTCTGCGAGTCAGTTTCCTTACCCACAGCATGGGGCCTGGGTGTGGTGGTCAGGCAGCTTATACTTGAAGGAAATATCGTCCATGCAAATGTGCATGTAAATATACCACATCTCTACCTGGCATATGTGCTTAGGTAAACACATGTGTGTTTATTTGGGGATGAGGTGATTGGGGTGACAATAGGAAAAAGCCATGTCCACCAAATCAAGGTAGGTAGAAACGGGAGGTAAAAGAAACAGGAGGTGAATTTGGAACAGGGGGGCTTGCAGGACAGGAAGGGAGGAATCTTTTTGCATGTGAGGTACATTGAGGAAAAAGGAATGTGGGTGGGTACAAGAAGAAAGGGAGGAGCTCGGAGGCCTCCCCTCCCTCTGGCAAAAAGATGAATCAGAAAGTTTGGAGTTTATGTGGGAGAAGGTATGAGAAAAGAGGATTGACAGGAAAGGCCCTTGAACTCTAAAAATCTATCAGATCCTAGGAAGAGAGAAGGACCCAAGACCTGGACAGAACAGTGAAATGGCACATTAGGAGCTGAACACAAAGTTTTGAGAGATGCGTGGCTGAAGGAACTCCTCTCTGGCATCCAGGTGCCATGGTTCTCTGATGCTCTGCTGGCCTCTCTTAGGGTGTGTTATAATAAATGCCAGCAGACCCACATCCAGATCAGTGCTGTGCTCCTGGGCTCTCCATGAATCAGCCGAGCTGTGTTTTCAGCTGATTTTCTAAGGAATTCAGAGATCCCTGCGGGAAAGAGCCCATAGAGAGGATAGTAGAGAGAGTGGCTAGGTCTCAGAAAAGGCTCAGGGGAATGCTCTCATGCTTTAGGGAATGCTCTCTGCAAGGTGCTTTCTGCTCTGTGAAAACCTGTTATTGAACACCAGACTTACCAAAGAGAAAAATGAGGAGTGGAAGTTGGGGTGTCCTGGGGGCAGGAACAGAGGAAGGTCAAATGTTATGATCAGGAAAGGTGGTGTCACTCTAAAGGGTCTGCAGAGTCTGCTCTAAAAATACTAGCCAGTATTTACGCATGACAAGCCACATCGGTGGCAAGAGCTGCTTAAGCTTATTGCAGTCAACTCATTTAATCCTTACCTCAGTCCTGCAAAGCAGTTGATGGTCATTCTAATTCCAGGTTTATAAATGAGGGGACTAAGACATAAACAGGTTTAGTGACTTGCTCACAGTTTCACAGACAGTAAGTATATTAGTTATCTTTTGTTGTCTAACAAATTGCCACAAACTTAGCAGCTTAGAACAAAGCCTATTTATTATCTCAGCTTCTGTGGGTCAAGAATTCAGGCCCAGCTCAGCTGATGATTGGAGTCTCCCATGAGGCTGCAATCAGCCAGGGTTGTGGTTTCATCTGGAACTCAGCTGGGGAAGGACCTGATTCCAAGTTCACGTGCTTGTTGGCAGGTGGCAGCTCCATGAGTGCTGTCAGGGGGAGGCCTCTGTTCCCAGCTGAATATTGGCCAAAGGTCACCTCACTTCCTCACTTCACAAGCTTCTTTTTATGCTTCCTCACTGCATGGGTGGCTCACACTATCAAAGTCATGGACAGAAGGTCTGCTGGCAGGAAACTGACAATCATGTCACATAATCATGGAAAGGACATCTCATCACCTTTGTCATATTCTTTTGGTTAGAAGCAACACAAGTTCCCACACACACTCAGAGGGAGAGATTACACAAGGACAACCAGAGGAGGCAGGATCACCAGAGGGCATCTGAAGTCTGGCTACCACAGTAAGCTGCATCGGAACCCAGGCCGCATGGCACCAAAGTGTAGACACCTCACCTCTATGCTCTTCTCCTATCAATACTTTCACTATGTCTGTGTGGTACCCAAATCCTCGATGCCTGACCCTGAGCTCATCCCTTTTTTGTGTGCTCTCATCTTTAACACGTGGAGCTATTATCACAAGTAGCATAGCCTTCCTGGCCTCTAACCAACAAATTAAGGAAGGGTACAGGCTACTAGGGATGGATTCCTGAACTCTCCAGATTTTATCAAGCAGGATCCCAGCAGGAAACAGAAGGCACACTCAAATTAGGATAATTAGAGGATGTTTCTTTGCAAAGGGGCTACTTACAAGGTGTGGACAGCTGCAAGGGGACCATGGATTGAGGTGTCACCAGCATCAGACTAAACAGATGAGGGAGGGGAAGGGTATGGGAACCCAGAAGGAGAGAGCTGTGAAGAGGATGACTCCACCAGAGGTGACTGCAGGGAGGAAGTCAGAGCAATGAATACCTTGACCCCCTTCTACTCCCTCCTTCTCATCTCCTTCTGGGGCCCCCATTGGCCAAACCCACCCAGAATCCAGAGGGCCCAGCAGCTATAGAATGCAGTCCACACAGGTCAGACTCTCCAGGCTGGAGCTGAGCAGGGAGGAAGGGGTTGGGGGCAGTAGGTTGTCAGCAAGCAGGTTGCCCCAGTGTAAGTGTTTGCCCAATCTTCACCTCTTGGAGGGGTAGGACTTAAAACTAAAGTTTTAATGGTAGGGAAAGTTGAATGTCAACAGAAAGAAAAATAAAGCCATTTCCATATCAGGTAGGAATGTATAATTTGATTCATCAAAGGTTTAATTTGTCTGAAAACTTTCAGGAGCCCATGTATGACTAATGTGAAGCAAAGTATTGCTTTGTGTAATTCTAAACTTCTGCAGGTTACCACTGTAAAGCTAAAATCTAGAACTTAACTCAAAATAACAATATTGTTGTTGTTGCTGTTATAAGAATTATATGGCAATTTTATATCTTACAGATCAGTTTAAGTGTTTTACCCCACTTAGGCACTGTGTAGTCTACTTCAGGAAAGCCATCAAGTTCATTGGTGCTTAAGGAAACCATCAAAAATAAAAATTTATTTTATCCAGTTTCAAATGAATTTAATATTATACACAGTTAAGGAAGAAATTATACATTTCTATCAGTTAGAAACTGATCTCTAAAATAAAATAGATTTTAAATTCAGTGCATGTCATTATTAACTGCTAAGGAAATATTAGCCCTTTTCTGCCTTAAAACAAATAAGGAATTCTTTTTTAAAAAGTATATTTTATTGATTATGCTATTACAGTTGTCCCAATTTTTCCCCCTTCCTCCCCCTCCACCCACTACTCCCCTTCCATCCAGTGACCCCTCCCTTCGTTCATGTCCATGGGTGGTGCATTTAGTCCTTTGGCTTCTCCATTTTCTATACTGTTCTTAACATCCACCTGTCTATTTTGTAACTATACAATTAAGTTTCTTATTCCTTCTGCCTTTTCCCTGATTGCCCCCCTTCCCCTCCCAGCTGATAATGCTCCAAATGATCTCCATACCTATGATTCTGTTCCTTTTCTAGTTGTTTGCTTAGGTCATTTTTTTTACTGCTTTTTAGATTCAGTTGTTGATAGTTGTAAGTTTGTTGTCATTTTAATGTTCATAGTTTTGATCTTCTTCTTTTTCATAAATAAGACCCTTTAACATAATAATGAATGTGATTCTTGGTGATGATGAACTCCTTTAGTTTTACCTTGTCTGGGAAGCATTTTATCTGCCCTTCCATTCTAAATGATAGCTTTAGTGGATAGAGTAATCTTGGTTGTAGGCCCTTGTTTTTCATCGCTTTGAATACTTCTTGACAGTCCCTTCTTGCCTGCAAAGTTTCTTTTGAGAAATCAGCTGATAGTTTTATGGGAAGTCCTTTGTAGCTAACTCTCTGCCTTTCTCTTGCTGCTTTTAAGATCCTCTTTTTATCTTTAATCTTTGGCATTTTAATTACATTCTGTCTTGGTGTGGTCCTCTTGGTGTTCAACTTGTTTGGGACTCTCTGTGCTTCCTGGACTTATATGTCTATTTCCTTTGCCAAATTAGGGATGTTTCCTTTCTTTATTTTTCAAATAAGTTTTCAATTTCTCGCTCTTCCTCTTCTCCTTCCAGCATCCATATGATTCAGATGTTAGCACTTTTGGAGATGTCCCAGAGTCTTATACTCTCCTTGTTTTTTTGAATTCTTGTTTCTTCATTCTGTACTGGTTGAATGTTTATTTCTTCCTTATGTTCCAAAACATTGACTTGATTCCTGGCTTCCTTCCCTTCACTGTTGGTGTCCTGTGCATTTTTCTTTATTTCACTTAGTGTAACCTTCATTTCTTCCCTTATGTTTTTGCTGTATTCAGTGAGATCACTGAACATTCTGATCACTGGTGTTTTGGAGTCTGAGTCTGATAGGTTGCCTGTCTCGGCACTGTTTAGTTATTTTCTGGGGTTCTGTTCTATTCCTTTATTTTGGCAGTACTTCTTTGTCACCTCAATTTGGCAGCTTCCCTGTGTCTGTGTAGTAGGTAGAGCTGCTTTGACTCCATGTCTTAGTGCACCAGTTAAGTTATATGGGGCCAAGCCTTGGGTATTCACCAGGGCAGGTTCACTGCTTTGTTGCTCCATGTGCTGGGGAGAGGTCAAAGAAGGAATAATGCTGCTGCTGGCTAACTTCCGGTGACTTGCATAGCATTCACCCCATTTCCAGTCACTTCACCTTTCCCTGTATGTGACTGGCACCCCTCCAAGTGCTGCCCTGGTTGTGGTTCCCAGAGTGGTTGGGTTCGCATATGTTCTGCATTGTCTTGAGAAACTGACAGTTGCTTCTGCTGCCCCAACCCACACTGGTTTTTACAGCCAGAAGTTATGAGACTTTATATTTCCCCCACTGGAACCCTGGGCCACAGAGTCTGGCTTGGGGCTGGGATCGCTGTCTCAAAAGGTATCTCCCTGATTTTTATCCACCACACATGAATGTGGGACCACGCATGCCACCCTCCACTACCACCACATCATGGCCACCACACCATGTCCTCTGTGCCCTGGCTCCCCATCTCCACCCCTCCTACCTGTCTGGATGAATCTAGCTTCTTTAAGTCCTTGGTTGTTGGACTTCTGTAAAGTTCAATTTTCTGGCAGCTGTGGGTGTTTTTCATTTTTAAATTAGTTGTGATCCTTCTTATGGAAGTTGTGCAAGGAGGTGAAGCATGTCTACTTACTCCCCCATCTTGACTGGAAGTTTCCAAATAAGGGATTCTTAAACAGTCTTCAGTATCTACCTGGTGTGGGTCACTAGTTTCCTGGGTCCTCCTTTTCTCATTAAGGAGGCCCCTATATCATTAAGCAGTTAGGAGACGCAAGAGGTTTCTCTAACAGAGAGCCCTGTTCTGGCTGTGCTCAGAAGAGGCAAAAATGTGTTGCTCTGGTTATCATTATTGATCCAGTATACCATCCACTAGAAGGCTGTGATACATGCATGGGCTGGAATACTAAGCAACCACTAGGAAAATGATATGAAAGACTTCAGTTGACATGTGAAGATATTCATCATATATAGTTGAGTGGGGGCAGGGGGAAGCCTAGATAAGACTATTGTACAGTGAGACTCAATTTTTGAAGAAATCAAATATGTATGCTTGTGTCTGTGTGCAACTGTGGTGTATCTTCAAGTCGTGAAGAGTAAATATGAAAATTCAATAGTTATTTGGGGGAGTACTAGGTAATTATCATTATCCTTTTGCTTAGCTGCAGTTTAAACATCAACATGTACTTATCGTGTAAAAATTTGTTATGAAAAAAAAAACCCAAAAACCTCTGCTTGTAACACATTGGAAATAGAGCAAAGCAGCAGGCTTCCGTGGAGCACAGCCCTCGGGGCCTTCGTCATATTGCATTCTCTTCATCTTATGCAAAGGGGCCCCCTTTGTATCCTCAGTCCACCCCATTCCTCTCCTGGTGCTTATCAAAAATATGCAGTATGATAGGCAAGGAGAAAAGACCAACCCCTGTGTCCCATCAGAAAAGGCTAAGGGGTTCCAGATAAGCCAATGAGGCCAGGCCTTTTCTCTATGCCTTTTACGTTGTTTCTCCCCAAGACCTCTGGGGTCAGGAGCTAGTGGTTATAATGCTGGTATAAACTCTGGAATTCTGTTTGTACAACTTAAACCTGGCTTTAGTCTCTGCCTTCTTTATGTTTCACTTCCTATTAACAAATGGTCATGCCATTTTCTCATCCAGGAAACAAAGAGGTTTTTCTAAGTGTCCCTGAACTTGCTCCTCACCCCATCCCCTTTTAGCTGGACTCCAAATGAGAAATATTAACCAATATGGAACTATTAACCAGGTCTAAAATCATTGCCTGAACTCCTTTCACTAAGAAAATTATATAAATTCCAGATTATATAAAGCCTTCTCACTTTCCAGCAAAGCACCTGAAGACCTCTTTGTAGAGCTGTGCTGCCCGAGCTCCCTGCATGTCCCTCTTCCACACGAAAACATTTCGGGGGAGGTCTCCTCTCTGAAGCATTCCTCTCCCGAAGGCAATGACCTTTGTCACTTTTTGGTTGCCTTTCCAGTTCCACATTATATTATGTCCCCTAGCAAGTCTGTAAAATTTCCCTTTTTAGAAATGTTTCAGGTTGAGAAGGTTTTTTAAAGCCATGGTACTACTGATGACAAATAGATTTACTTTTCAGCATCTTTTTAACTTCTCTTCAAGGGAGTAGAAGGCTAGAGAATATTTAGTAGCTAAAGGCCCAAATATTGAGAGATTGGGCCAATGTTCTTTTCTTTCCAAGGATTATTTCCCTACTTCTGGAATCTTTTCCATATTATTTCATACCTTGGGTTTAACTTTGGTATTCTCAAACCAGAGCTGAAAAGTGAAGTACATAGAGTCAACCCCCAAAACCTATGTCAGTGGGAACCAGGGAGTGCAGAGGAGCCCCCCCATTCTTGTAGACTGAGTTTAATCACTACCCTCCACCAGGGTTCTTGCTGCTTCAAGTCATTGTGTGCCACTACTGCTGCTCTCAGAGAAACACTCCTGAGTGGCAAAATGGCCAAAAAATAGCTACAGAAAGCCTGAAAAGGAGGAGAAGCAAAGGACACGGAGATAGATGCAGCCAGGACAAAATGCCAAGGGCAGCAGCACCTTCCAAAGGCACCACACCTTAGGTGTAGAGGACAGCACCTGACTTGAGTGATTCATTAGCTGGGCAAATGAGTCAAATAAAAGGCTCCATTCCAAGCATCAGGACTTTGTGATCCTGACGCATGGATAAACTTACAGATCAATGGAATGGAACTGAGAATCTAGAAACAAACCCATGTGTCTATGCTCAATTGATTTTAGACAAGGTTGCCAAGGCAATTCAATGGAGAAAGATCTTAGTTGTTTTTTTCTTTTTTTCAACAAATGATGCTAATACAAAAGGATAGCCATATGCTAAGGATCCTATACTATAGACAAAAATTAACTCAAGATAGATCAAAGACCTAAATATAAGAGCTAAAGCTATAAAACCCTTAGAAAATTATAGGGCTAAATCTTCACAATCTTAGATTTGGCAATGAATCCTTAAGTATAACACCGAAAGTATAAATCCCAAAAGAAAAAAAATACATAAATTGGACTTCATCAAACTTATAAACTTTTATGCTTCAAAGGACACTATTGAGAAAGCAAAAAGACAACCTATAGAATAGGAGAAAATATTTGAAAATTATATTACTAATAAGGGACTTTTATCCAGAATATATAGAGTTATTTCAAGTCAGTAATAAATAGCCAAATAACCCAACTTAAAAATGAACAAAAGATCTGAATAGATACTTCTCCAAGGAAGATATACAAATAGCCCATGAAAAGATTCTTCATATTGACAGTCATCGGGAAAATACAAATCAAATCCACAATGAGGGCAGGGCGAAAGAGTAGAACATGAGAGTACTGTATTTTGCCCTGTATAATAATGTATATATATTCATGCATATAATATGCACCTATGTTTTTGGCCCAAACTTTCAGAAAAAAAATCTTTCATTTTAATTTTTTAATTCAATTTTTTATTTATATTTAGAAAAAAACTGATTATCATATTCCAGGGTACTATTTTGCATATTGATATCATTACTGCTTTCTAAAGTTATACTTTTAATGCATATGGATAAATAAAAGAATTAAAAACATTTATATAGATACAGAATTAGTACTACCCATTTATAATGCACATTCTTATTTTTCCCTCAAAAATTTGGGCAAAAAAGTACACATGATACAGGGCAAAATATGGTAACTTAGAAGCTTCTAACACTCCTCTCTCTCATGCATCCTCCTTCCTAGTCCCTGAGAAGTAAGTGAAGTAACTGCATCTTGATTTTTATAAGAATCATTTCCTTCACTTTTTTAAATAGTTTTACCACATTTTAGTACATCCCTATGCAATAAGTTTTGCCACACAATAGTCTCATTTTGCCTCTATCTGTACTTTATATGAAAGAGGCCAAACTATATGCATTCTTTTATGATAATTTTAAAAAAATTTTTTAAATTGACTTTGATTTGAGAGCAACAGAGAAACAGTGATTTGTTGTTCCACATATTTATGCATTCATTCATTTCTTCTTGTATATGCCCTGACTGGGGATCGAACCTGAACCTTGGATGATGCTTTAACCAACTGAACTACCTAGCCATGGCTGTGATAAATTTCTTTTGCTTAACATTGTTTCTGAGATTTATCCCTTTTGATGAATTTAGTTGCAGTTCACTTGTTTCTACTGCTGTACAGAATTCTATCTTGTGACTATATCATAATTTGGGGGTTATCATGAATATTCTTGTATTTGGCCCCTGGTACACCTGTAGAATAGTTTCTGATAGGAATATAAGGAGTTGGCAAAATCCTAAAATGCCTCCCAAAATTTCCCACCTCCCTGGGACTGTGATTGTAAGGAAACAGCACACCCACAATGATGTTAATTTAAGTGGCAAAAAATATTTTGCATATGTAATTAAGGTTACTAATCAGCTGGCTTTGAGTTAATGAAAAGGCAGCTTATCCCTGGGGACTCTTCTAATCACATGAGCCCTTTAAGAGCAGAGGGGCTTTTTTAGGCTGGTCACTGGAGAAGTCAGAGAGGTTTGAAGCGGGAGAAAGGTTTGATGTTCTGCTGCTGGCCAAAGGGACTGACTCTCTTTCCTCACTCATAGCAAACAAAGCAATGGAGACCTCAGTCCAACATCCACAGGAACAGAATCCTGCCAACAATTTGGATGAGCTTCGACGTGGATTGTTCCCCAACACTCCAGATAAGAGTGGAGCCCAGCTGATACGTTGACTTTGGCGTTGTGAGCGCTTAAGCAGAGGACCCAGTCAAGCCCATAAGACTTTGGACCTATAGATCTATGAGGTAATAAATGTGTAATATTTTAAGTTGCAAAAAAGAAAAACCTCACCCAGAGATACCATTTAGCACCCACTTGGATGGCTATAATAAAAAAGGTAACAACAAGTGTTTGCAAGGATGTGGAATAATTAGAAGCCTCATACACTGCTGGTGGGAATGTAAAATGATTCAGTCACTTTGGAAAACAGTCTGGCAGTTCCTCATAGGATCATATGACCCAGCAATTCTACACCTACCTCTATAGATGTAGAGCTATATCCAAGTACCCAAGAGTGTTAGAACAAAAACTTGTACTTGAATGTTCACAGTAGCAAGAACAATAGCCCAAAGCTGGAAATAACCCAAATGTCCATCAAGGGATGAAGATAAACAAAATGCGGTCTATTCATATAGTGAAATGTTATTCAGCAACAAAAAGGAATCATAGGGGTCGTGAAAGATTTGGGGGTGATCAAGACTAAAGAGGTGACCATAAGAGGCAGTAACACCCGCTGAGTTCTCCTGGGCAGCACTCGGATGGGATTGCATGCAAACAGAAGTTCCTCACAGCATGAGACTGCATAGGTTTATGGTCAGGTGCCACCATCCTGAAGGCAAAGGATATCCAGGGGCCAGAAAGTAAGCATAGGTGTTAGGTGAAGTTGCTCAGCAGCAAGGCAGGGACTATTTGGGTAAGAGAGCTCTGAGGGCCGTAGCAGCTTAGGACCTTAAAACTACATCTTATCGATGGACAGCAGATGCTAAGGGTAGTTTCCCAGGATATGCAAAGCAGGCAGCCCATAAATAGCTAAAAATCTGCTTGTCTGGTTATTCTTAAAAACAACTGAAGGTATAAAATTTTGAGTGTGGCACCAGTAGGCTTTGGAGCTATTGTTCTCAGCTTGCCTTGAAGAAATAAACAGCCTCAGGCCATCTTTGGTTCATTTGCATGGTAGGAAAGAAGCATTGATAACTGCTACAACGTGGATAAACCTTAAAAACAGGTCTTACCCAAATGGAGGTGTAGGTAGACACACTGTGCCTCCTCGTACAACCAAAATAAGGACAATAATAATTTAGAAACAAAAAACAACCAGAACTGACAGAAAATTGAACTGTATGGAAGTCCGACAACCAAGGAGCTAAAATAGACACAACCGGACCAGCAGGTGGGGCGGGGTAGGCAGCCCGCAGGGTGGAGAGGGGTCAAGACACAAAAAGTGGTGGCACCGGGTGCACAAGGCACCCCAGGCAGGCAAGAGCACAGCGGGCGGACCCTGGGTGCATAGGTGGCAGCTGGTAGACCCCGGTCGCCGGGTGGCAACAGGCAGACCCAACAAGGCAGCGATTGTGAAGCGAGGCACTGCACAAGGTGCTTGGCTGACCGGGCAGTCCACATTCGCGTGCAGATAAACCAGGTGACACTGGGGACCAAGACAGACCCTGTAGCCCAGGCTCCCAACGTGGGGAAATAAGGCCTCGAAACACCGATTGAAAACACCTGTGGGGGTTGAGGTGCACGGAGAGACTCCCAGTCTCACAGGAGAGTTTGTTGGAGAGACTCACAGGGTTCTACAATGTGCACAAGCTCACCCACACGTGAATCAGTGCCAGAAGGGCCCAGTTTGCTTGGGGGAAGCAGCGGAGGGGACTGGATTCCAACAGAGAGCAGAGCAGGCACCATAGTTCCCTCTTGGACTCCGCCTCCACATACAGCGTCACAACCCAGTGATTGGGTTGCCCTGCCCTGGAGAACACCTAAGGCTCCGCCCCTCATGTGTAACAGGGGCAACAAGACAAAAAAAAAAAAAAAAAAGGCCCAAAAAAAGAACAGATCAAAGCTCCACAGCAAATACAACTAAGCAACCAAGAGATAGACAACCTATCAGATGCACACTTCAAAGCATTGGTGATCAGGATGCTCACAGAATTGGCTGAATTTGGTTGCAAACTAGATGAAGGCTATGCTAAGTGAGATGAAGGAAAATGCACAGGGAACCAATAGTGATGGGAAGAAAACTGGGACTCAAATCAATGGAGTGGACAAGAAGGAAGAAAGAAACAACCAAACAGAAAAGAATGAAGAAATAAGAATTTTAAAAAAATGAGGAGAGGCTTAGGAACTTCCAGGACATCATTAAACATTCCAACATCCGAATTATAGGGGTACCAGAAGGGGAAGAGGAAGAGCAACAAGTGGAAAACTTATTTGAACAAATAATGAAGGAGAACTTCCCCAATCTGGCAAAGGAAATAGACTTCCTAGACTTCCAGGAAGCTCAGAGAGTCCCAAAGAACTTGGACCCAAGGAGGAACACACCAAGGCACAGCATAATTACATTACCCAAGATTAAAATTAAGGAGAGGATCCTAGAAGC
>CM052540.1:71376501-71404373 GCA_028533065.1 Trachops cirrhosus | reverse complement strand
CACAGAAATGGAGATCACATGGATGGTTACCAGCAGGGGAGTGGGAGGAGGAGAGAGGGGGGAAAGGTATGAAGAATAAGTAGCATAGATGGTAGGTAGCAAATAGACAGGGGGAGGGTAAGAATAGTATGGGAAATGTAGAAGCTAAAGAACTTATGACACATGGACATGAACTAAAGGGGGGGAATGTGGGTGGGAGTGTGTGCAGGGTGGAGGGGAATGAAGGGGGGGAGATGGGACAACTGTAATAGCATAGTCAATAAAATAAATTTTTAAAAAAGGACATGAAAGCACATGTGAACTTGCCCAAGTCCCATAGTGCGTATTTCAGGAAACCATAGTGCGTATCTGAGTCCCAATAGTCTAGACCAGTGATTTTGAACCTTTTTCATCTCATGGCACACATAACTAATTACTAAAATTCTGCAGCTCACCAAAAAATATATCTTTTGCCGACATGACCGAAAAAATAGGTATAATTTTGATTCATTCACATCAGATGGCTATTGTTATGTGGCTGTTTTTATTTTATATTTTTATTTGATAATCTAAGGGAAAAGAGGTCAGTGCCTCTGAGTAAATAGTCAAGTATTGCAAGTTTTAAAAATTCTTGCGGGACACTGGTTGAAAATCTGTGGTCTAGACCAAGCATTGGCAAATGGTTTCTATAAAGGGCCAATATTTTAGGCTTTGGGGCCTTTATACAACTCTGCAACTATACTGTTGCAGCTGAAAAGCAGCCAGGGACAGTATGAAAACACACGGGTGTGGCTGTGTTCCAATAAAATTTTATTTACAACAATAGGTGATGAGGTGGATTTGGCTTGTGGGCTGTAGCTTGTCAATCTCTAGTCTACAACAGGGCTTTCCAATAGAAACAGTGTGAGCCACAAATGTGAGCCACCACATACATAATTTAGAGTTTTCTAGCCACATTTTAGAAAGTGAAAAGAGATGGTTGAAATTAATTTTAATACTGTTTTAAACACAATGTATCTAAAATATTATTTAATGTGTATATTAAAGTTATTAATGAGATATTTTCCAATTTTTTTATGTCTTTGACATCCAGTTTGCCTTTTATACATAGAGCCCATCACCACTCAGGTCACAAATAGCTAGCTGGTGACTGACTAGAGTACCTCCAACTCTAAAACCCAGCCTTTCTATCTGCTTCCTCGGGTTCACCAGGGCCATGGAGCTCTGCATAACAACACTTGATAGAAAGGCTAATTATTGGTTTCTGACTCAGTTGGGTCTCTTGAATGAGACCCAGATCCTACCTTGTATGAACCATTTCAAGAGTTTGATTTTAATTTAGCCATTTGGAACTCAGAATGCATTTTTCCTTAAAAACAACATTATAAATGGCTATTAAAGTGCCTGGCTCTCCCACAAAGCTCTAATTAATGGGCAATATACCTGTCGAACATGGCAGTGGCTTGAATTACCCCTAATGATCATGCAAAATGTTATTTTCTGTTAACTCTAACTAAGAATTCTGGGAACAAACTCTGGCCCTGGGCAACAGGATGATGCAGGGACCTCCCTAAACTTTTGTGGGGAGGCCACCCTCAGAGATCTGCATTGTGGACCAGGCAGTTGCCCCTTGCTGGCAGGAACTCCTATGCCCACTGTTCACCTGCATTCTGGGAGAACTTCGAATTTCTCTCTTCATCAGCATCACAATAAAGGGTCTCACAAGGATTTTGTTCCTTCCTATAGTCACAACCTCAGGCCTTCAGAAAGCAAGCAACTGAGCCTTTAGCAGTGATTCCCAGATTGTGGAATTTCATGGACCAATAAGATTTTTTAAAAACAGAACCAAAAAACTGGGGGACTTATATAAAGTGGTCAACTTGTAATTTTTCCAAGTAAACACATTAAGGGGGAAAAAACTACTATCCACTGGCACCAACAATTTAATGCCAAATGTTAGAGTGGAATTTTAATGTCAAAAAGAGGGGGACATCTCACAGTTAAGGACAGTTTTTTTCAATTGAATAAATTTGGCTTTGTAGGGGGCAGAAAGCCCAATCACCTTTATTTTTAACATGTTGTCTGGGACTGTGAAAAGTTTGCCTCTAGCTCAGAGACTCTCGGGCCAGCATTTGGGGACCTGGACAAATGAAATGGCTCGTGGCAGTTGCACTGGGTAATGAAAGGTCTGGACCAAAACATGGGGACAGAGCACAGGGGACAGCATGGCAAGAGCTGGAAGGGGACCCACTAGAAGTGGAGTTCTCATCCCCAAAGGGTTTTGGGAGCGAGGAATTAACAAATCAAGAAGCATCCTTTATCAGGGCTAATATCTCATGCTTGCATCCTGTGGGGAGTTTGAAAGATATTTGCACATCCATTTTACCATTTTTGATCCTCTCAGAAACTCTACTAGATAAACACAAAAGATACTCCGTGCATCTTACGGATGAAACAATACCAACAACAGAATTCTAAAAGAGCACACACACAACTACACTCACACAGTTTTTCTTCTTTTGAAGAGACTTTTTACTACAGCCCCTGTTCAACACCCAGGCACTGGGTTTGAAGAATCAGGACTCCTGGGTTACATGGATAACTCCATTTAATAACCTTAGGAATAATAATAGTGACAGGATGGACCTCATTCATTTCTGTAAAAGACCTGAGCTCCTCTGATGAAAGGAAAAGCTGAGTGGAAAGAATCCTCATGCTGTCTCCAGGCCTCAGGCTTTATCCTCACAGGGGCAGGTCCCCAACCATCTCCTCTCTGCTGCCTAGAGGGGCCTGAGCTCCTAGACCCTCCCCTCGCATCAGTTCTCATGTCCTTCCACCCTTTGTTTCCTTCTTTCCAGTTTGCTACAACTCCATCTTGCTTGTCACCACCATGGAGTTTTGTCACTGGCCATGAAAAGGAAGAGTGGCAGGTGGGTCTGGGTTTCACCAAGTTGCTTTAGCGACATTTCCTGTGTAAACCATTTTGGAAGGGTAATCGTCAATAGTAATACATTCTCATTCCAGCATTTTTCTGACACTGAGTTAGAGAGTTCAGAACTCATGTTTGATTACTCCAAATTTTCAAAGAATTGAAATAAACACACCAAAAAAAAAAAAAAGCCAAATAAGGATGTCAAAATGTCCTATTGTGGGCATTGCCAACTCCAAAACGAGTTGTTCAGTGTGGATATTCTGGGTGCTCCTAAAATGATCTGGGTTCCTCCCACTCCTCATATCCACCCTCCATTGCCCACCCTTTCTTTTTAAAACCATGCTTCTGTTACTAATAGTCCTTTCTCAACCCTCCATCCAGAGCCTTGAAGCAACTATATAAGGCAACAGACAGACTGGAAGTAGAGTGCTGAGACACTGAAGGCAAAATTATTTTCATCTTAATACTAATCTATTGTGCCCTGAATGGTGTGGCTCAGTGGGTTTGATAGGGGACTCAAGACTTGGAAAATTTTAGCTTAAGATAAAAAGTTGTAAGTCTAGCAAGTAATGTGTATGTTAAAGCTTTTGTTTCAGAAACTACAGATAAGGCCCATCTTGGCTCCTGGGGCACTGTTAAAGATTACCTCCTAGGGACAACTGGATGCATCCAGACCTTTGTGTTCCAGGGAGAGTAGATGACCACCCTCCCCTGGGAACAGCTAACTGCCCAGGACAGGAATGCCGCAACTTCTGAATCTCAACGCCCTCACTGCACCTTGTTTATCTTCCCCCTCCCCTTATAAAAGGTCTGGTCTAGAAAAAAAAGACAAGATGGTCTGTTAGGGTATGAACCCCCCATCTTCTCAGATCACCAGCCATCTGAATAAAGCACTCATAAAGATTCAATCACTGTCATTGTTTATTGGGTTTGGTAGTGACAGACAACCCTAACACTGGTGTCTTTTCTGGTTACAAATGTTTTAAAGTGCCCCTCCCTCTTTTCCACATGACTCCACGTGTGAGCACTTGGATTTGGTGAACAGCCATGGCAAACGTAGAACATGAGAGTCTTTTTACGAGTCTGGTATAAGAACCCAACCTCAGCACATCAGTGCAATGAAAGGACCACAGGATGCTGAGACCTTGAACCTAGGCTTATCCTCAGGTCACAAGTTCCCTTTGGGGCATAGAGATTGGGAGGGAGAAGGAGAAACTTAGCTGCATCTTCAACAATCTTTCTTGCAAAAGATGCCTACGTTGATGTTCCTCCCCATGGAAAACACATTCACTGCCTTTGTGTAGTTCACATCTTAGTTCTATTTATTAACCTGTCTCTCCATTCTTTTCTCCCATCGCCCTTCCCCCTGATGGCAAACATTTCCATTGTTGCTGTGTGGCCTTCTCTTTTTGGTGGCTGTAGAAAGAGCATGCCAGGGCTCTGTGTGCCCTAGATGGTGCTGCTGCAGCCTCAGTGTGCTCAGCTTTTGAACACAGAGGTCTAGATTTGGGAGATCTGGTCTGTAGGCAGGGTCTGCCCGTCTAACAAGCAAGAAGATAAGGCCTGTGTGGCCTCTCCCCATCTTCTCCCACCCTTATTTGAGCAGTGAACCTCTACATGTATGTTGTTTCTGCCTTTAACTCTTTGCTGGCTTTGTACCTAGCCTGTTGCTCTCACATGTTGCCTTCCACTGTAATGAACCACATCACTGGGGTATGTGACCCTCACAACCTGTGGGCATATAGAAGCAGAATTGCTGGATGTAGGCTTTTGGTGAAATTAATTTAATTTAGAACTGCTAGATTGCCTTTGACAACCCTTGCCTCATTTTACAAGGTGTTGCTAAGACTTTCCATTATTATCACAGGCTAAAATTTTTATGATAATAATATTCAAGACAGTCAACATGAGGGGAAGCCCCAACCAGTGACAGCCTGTGGGAAACTTTGGGGATAGGAAAGAAGAGGCTAACAAGGAATTTCCCTGTATTATATGACTTAACCACATCTTCTTTGTCTTCAAGAAATCTAAATAGCATCTCTGCTCCTGGCTACAGCCTTGTGGCTTTGAATTTGCTTGAGGAGCAGAGTCAGGTAACAGCTGTGAGTGCTCAGTGTAGCGGTGTCCCCTCAAGGCACTGCTCATATGTTGGCTCACTTAGGCTCTCATCCCCTGTGAGGTAAGTACTAGCAGCAGTCCCCTTTCAGAGTTGAGAAAACAGAGGCTCCAGATGCCAAGGTGCCCATGCTCATATTTCTGTGAAATGCTAGTTCTCTGGGGTACTGCAGTATGGAAACAAACTTCCCACAGAGTCCTGCCTCTGAGGAGAAAATAATTTTAAAAACACACAGGTGAGGAGGAAACCAAAATGAAGAGGCAGAGAAGGTCACTCACCCTCAGTCATGTGTATACTCATCACCTGCGCCTCTCCTGCAGTCCGGCTGAGGTTGCGTGGTTGGCTTGCTGAGACGAGGAAATCCATGGAAAGCAGGGTTCAAGTGAGCACTGGTCAATTTTGAAAGTGCAAGAGCATCTATTGGGACTGCATCCATAGCTTTCTGCTGGAGGTGGGGCCCTGGTCAATCCATCTCCACGGCCCACAACACTGGGAGGTAGTTGATGCGTGATGCCCATGTGCTTGTTGGAGGTCCATCCACACTCTCGTGATTTGTTCCCTCCAAAGAAGCTTCCCAGCTGGCACTCTGCATGCGTGTGCACACAGCCACCCTTTTCCCTCTGCTCTGATTTCAGGGAGCCCATATTGTGACAACAAAGGGTGTCCCCTCACATTTCCAAATGCCAGTGGGGAGAGGGGAGCCGACCCTGCTCACTTTTGAAACTCTCTGAAGCCAAGCTACCCATCTTGTCATCTCTGCTCTGTTCACCATGCCTCTGCAAGAGCCTGGCTGAACCTCTAACCTTGTTTTGTTTCCTTCTCCCTCACTCTCCTTCCCCGCCCCCTCCTCTCTGCTCTCTTCCTTCTCCTTTTTCTTTTCTTTCTTTTGTTTTGCTAGTAACACCTTTTTTATATCTCCAAACAGAACAAAACAGATGTCTCATTGTCATCATTAGATGCTTCCTCCTCCTTCTCTTCCTAACAAATTGATATATGATAAAATAGAAATTTAACTTTTAAATCACCAGGGAGACAAAAAATCCATTTAAAAATGGACAAAGGAACTGAATAGATACTTCTCCAAAGAGGACATACAGATGACCAATAGACATATGAAAAGATGCTCAACATCTCACAAATTAAAACCACAATGAGATACCACATCACACACGTCAGAATGACTATCATCAATAAATCAACAAAGAACAAGTGTTGGAGAGGATGTGGAGGAAAGGGAACTCTAGTGCACTGTTGGTGGGAATGCAGATTGGTACAGCCACTGTGAAAAACAGTATGAAGTTTCCTCAAAAAATCATAACTGGAATTTCCTTATGACCAGCAATCCCATTTCTGGGAATATATCCTTCAGAATCCTAAAATATGAATTCAGAAAAATAGATGCACCTCTATGTTCATAGCAGTGTTATTTACAATAGCCAAGATATGGAAACAGCCCAAGTGCCTATTAGTAGATGAGTGGATTAAAAAACTGTGGTATGTTCACACAATGGAATACTAAATGGCAGTAAAAAAGAATAAACCCTTACCTTTTCAACAGCATGGGTGACTTGGAGATTGTTATGCTAAGTGAAATAAATCAGTCAGTGAAAGACAAATACCATATGATTTCACTTATATGTGGAATTTAATAAACAAAATAATCTGATGAGCAAAATTGAAACAGAGGCACAGAAACATGGAACAGACTGACTCTGTCAGAGTGGAGTGGGGAGGGGGCTGGATGAAAGAAGGTGAAGGATTGGTCAGAGAACATATATGCATGACCCATAGACACAGACAACAGTGTGGTGATGGCCTGAGGGAAGTGGGGGAGAGGCTGGGTGGAGGGGGGGAAATAGGGACATCTGTAATAGTGTCAACAAGAAAAAGAAAGTTAAATAAATAAATAAATATGTTTATGCTATAAGAAAAAGAATGGTGTCATTCCTGGAGCAATAATGTGGCTGACATTACAACATTCACATGTGTATGAATGTCTAGAAGTCATACAGCCCAGGATACTGGTACAACATCCTGAGATACTAAGTAATTTCCTCACACAAAAGTTACCCCAGTCACTCTCTGTCTTTAGTCATCTACCTGCTTTGTTTATGGTTGCATGAACAAAGCCAAATGCAAAGACTAAAAAATCAAAGTTTTAGATTTTCAGTTCTAAATAGGTGCTTAAAATTCAGAATAAATAGCCTTAAAAGCCCAGGCCCTAATTTGTAAAAGTTGAGAAATTTGAGGGAAAAGAAGAGGTGGAGGGTTAAATTTCAAAAGGCTAAACCCCCCAAACCCCGCCCCCACCCCCGCAAAGCATAAAAGTAGAAAGGTTGTGTCATCACAACAGACTGGAAATAGAAGTAGACAGAGGGCACACGCCCTGTTCCAGGTATACTGGATAAGTATAGTCTGCACTAGGGAGGGGAAACTGGGGGAGAAAGAAGCCAGACGGTAGTTCTTATGAGTGATGTCCCTGCTCACCCTTCCTATTTACCAGCTTCATCTAGGAGAAGAAGAAATGATGGAATACCTCTTCGGGTTCTGAGATGCCATGGTAGGGTTCACTACACAGTCTTTGCCAAGTGGACTCATGAGAACCCACAGAGACGCCTCCACTCCATCATGGTTATGTACTAGTAAAGCTCGTGTGACATGTATGTGGTCCAGGCATTGAAGAGATAACAAAGCCCCACATTTTCCCCCATGTGAAGGCGCTGGAGCATCTCCCGAGCTCATGAAGCAGGCTGAAAGGTGATCAGAGACAGACAGACAGAAGGTTTGCATCCAGAAGAAGGGGATTCCAGAGCCTGGGATTGTATAGGGCATCCTCACACGTCTTCAGAACCACCCAAGGACCCAACTAGTTGATTTCTGTCTCAGGGTAGGACCAAGATAGGTCAAGATCAAGATGCAGAGGCCCCTTCAAACCAATGCCCTCAAAGGACCTGTGTGAACTGCCAGAGCTTAGCATCAACCCCAGAGAGATGATGAGGAAGAAGGCAATAACTGAATTTGGCTGATTTTGTTGGGTATGAAAACTCACTTAGAATCCCTTATATTTGGGCAAAAGCTCTCACAAATTTGACTTGGGGGTATTTGACAAGAACCAGCAGCTCCCTTCCACAAGGGGACATCCAGGTGCCTGGTGGTGCCACCGCGGAGAGGCAGGCCTCTCACTCCCTTCCTGCCCCACATGTGCACCTTGACCTCTGCGTTGCACCTGTCCTGTGTGAGGCTTCACTTGGAGGAGCCACATGAGGGAGCCACTGAGGGCATCCTTTGTGATAAAGCCACTGTTCCCCAGGTGCCACATCCTAGAGGAGTCCGTGCAGAGGAGGACATGGCCCTCTGCTTACCTCTGGGCCACACCTAGGACCTTGAAGCAGTACCTCCTAAGCTCCCTGTTTCAAAGTGTTTCATGAAACAGGTCTTTCATTCTCTGCCCAGAGCAGAAATTCTTAACTCGGTGTCTACAAAAATAATTCAGGGGCCTGGTAGGCTTGGATGGGAAAGAAACATATCTTTATTTTCACTAACCTCTACCAGAAATGTAACATTTCTGTCCATGAATGGAGAACCTAGCCACCATAGTATCAGTAATACCTGCACTTTTGTCACCAATAGAAAATCACAGAAATCTTTGTATCATGTATGCTTATCACATATTCACACTACAGCAAGCAGACCCACTGCTAGGTCTTGTCACTTAAAACATTAATGACGATGCACAAATACTACTATTTGACAGAAGGTTTAAATTTTCATGACTCTATCTTAATATGATTAGTTTCCTTTGTAATTCTGTGTACTTCATTTTATGCATTTTTTTAAAAAAACTCCAATTTTTAAGAAGGGACTAGAAATTTACCCAGATGGCCTAAGGTGGTCCATGGCAAGAAAATGGTTAAAAATCTCAACCTAACCCATCTCCTCCTGAGAGAGATACACCCCTCCCTCTACCCGTCAGTCCCCCTTTTCTCTCTTCTAATGTTCATTCTCTCTCTCTTGCTCTCATCTTCAACACTATACTCCAGCAGCAAAACATGACACTGCCACAGGCACTTCTTTCTGAATGTGAGGTTCTCCTGAGAACCACAGCTCCTTGCAGCCAACTGTGTCGTATAGAGGAGTGGTATCATTTACCTTTAGGGTGAATTGTTCTCTGTTTAGGAAAATATTTGATACGACCCTTTGGCCAAGAAAGTCTACACTTAAAAAGTCTAGACAATTGGGTGAGGGTTGAGAGAAAGAGGCAAATTGCTCTAAAAGGCAGCATGAAGAGAATTTTGAGGTGCTGTATGCAAAAGCAAGTGGCTGTGACAAGGGCTGGGGACACAGAGCGCACAGACCAGGTGACTGGAGCTGAGATTCCGGAGTGTGCCTGCCCAGCACCAATCAGTCCCCTTTTGGTTAAGACGCTGGCTTTTGCCCCACCCCCACTCCCGTAAATCCAACGTGGTGGGATTGTCACTCACTTTTGCTCCAGTCTTCCTTGGCCAATCAGACCTCTCTTCAGAGTGATGGAAGGACTGGGAAGAATGGGAGCTGATTAAATCTGGTAATTTTCCCTTAGGTCCTGCCACCTAAATCCCCAAAATGCTGGTCCCATCCTTTCTGAGGTCTGGTTTATTAACTAGTCCCTTCAATTTCTTTACTTATCCCTTATCCTTCTCAGCATTTTTTTTTCTTTTGCGTAGTTAGTCAGAAGCAACTTCTGTTGCAAGAACCAAATTAACTAACTGACCCAGGGTGCCTAGAAAAAGAATGGCCAGCAGACGCACAGTGAGGGAGAAGTAGAGCAGGCAGGGCAGTAGGAGTGGGGGAGAGAGGATGAGGTGGGGGCGACATGTCTTTTGTTTCCTGGGCTCGAACATAATCTCTCTCCATAACCCAAACCTTCAGCAAATGTCTGCTTTCCTAAGTTTTATATTAATTTACATTCCCAACTCCATATAAGAGTTTCTATTTCTTACATTTCCCCATACCTTTGGACTGATGGGTTGCCAGTCTCCCGGTTTGTAAGTGAGCTGCGCGACCCTAGGACTTGCAGCATTTCCAGGCTTTTCCCCTCCCACCAGCTGGGTGTGGTCCCCCATGGCCGCCTGGGAAGGCCTGTGGTGAAAAGCCCAGACCAGGAACCTGGTCCCCAAAACCCACTGGGAGGACAGTGTCTTACTGATCAGGAGCACCCACATTGGACTTCACATAAAGGAGAAACGAGCTTCTATCTTAGCTAAGCCATTCATTATACATTTGGGTTTGTTACAGCGTCTCTTGCTACCCTGATAAATTAAACTCTGTAACCCAGTAGCTCCAATTTGAGGAATAAGAGCACAAGTACACTATTTCAGCAGAAAAAGAAAGCACCTCAAATGTCCATTTGTAGAGAAATGGATAAATAAATGTAATGTAGCTATATCAGAGAATACTATACAACAATCAAAGTGAATGACCAGGTCTACATGTTTCATCATGGATGGATCGAGAAAATAACCTAGAGTGAAGAAAGTTAGCTGTAGAATGTTGATAAAATTTGATGCCATTCTGTAGCAACTTTTTTTAAAACAACAAAATAAAACTCTTTATTCTATATAGACACATAAATGTATAAAATGTTTTGATACCTTGGCTAGAATGATACCAGAGGAATTGCTGGTGGCAAGGGAGACAGGAACTGGGAGGAGGAACTTCATAAACTTCAAATTATTTATTGTATAATGTTGTGTTTTGTAGAAAAAAATTATTGTGTTGCATTCAGCAACCACGAGAACAAATGCCAGAGACTTTTCAGGGTTTCAAAGATGTTGCTTTATTGGCCAAGTTTTACCTGCGCAGAGGCGAGCTCTCAGGTGTCCAGAGACACGGTACCCACAAGGGCTGCAGGCGAGAGTCGCGCCGAGCGCTTACAGCTAAGTCCTTATATGTGGGCGGGCAAGCAAGCGTTATACAGAAGCAGACGTGGCAGTTAGCTATTTGCTTACAAAGATCACGTGTGGGAACAGGGTTGGGCATTGGCTCAACAGTGGTAGCTTTACAAACCAAACATGTTAGGTTGCATCTGTTTTACAATCCTTTGTTCTTGCACAAGGCAGGAGGGCAAGATGTTCGTTCAGTAACCTCCTGTACCCTGGGACCTAACCAGTTACTGTTTTCTCATGGTCTAAGTTTTCCTTGCTCCTTACAATTGGAAGTAAATGTCTGCAGGTTAACATTTGTTCATTTAGTGTGGCTGATTTGTGGATGTCTGTTTATTATCCTCTATTTCTCTGCATGTTTTTTTTTTACTGATTATTGAACAACAAAAATATCCAAGGGGAGAAAACTCCCATTTTCTTATCCTACACCTGGGAGCAGAGAGCTCCCTGGAGTAAGAACTTCAGCTCCCCGCTGGGTATCACTCCCTGGGCTCCCCCATGGCTTCCTCTCCCATTACATTGGGCAGTGACATTTTCTGCTAAAAAGAGAAAAGAACCTCCTTCCAAGGCCCCGTGGTCTCTTGCCTTTCACATTTCCTTTTACCATTTCTTTCATCCAAAAGCATCACCACCAGCAAAAGTAAGAACATTCTCCCACTGTTTGCCCACAGTTGAGATTCCAGCTAAAGAAATTATAAGTTCAAATTCCAGTCATTCCCATGAGTAATAAAAGGCATAAAAGCAGGTAGCACATGATATACATATGTACCACCAAACAGAAGAGAAGTCACAATTTCAGACATGTAAAGGGTTCATGACTTCAATATCTATTCCCCCTACACATAAAATAAGCATTAGACATTCCCATGATAGGAGACTAGGGAGTTTGAGGTATGCTGAGGATTTCACTGCAGTCTGCTAGTAGCAGAAAATTCTATATTAATATTCATATCACTTTTTTTACATTTCTAATTGATGAATGCTCTAATTGCACTGCTGTCATGAAAACAAGCACAAAAACCCACATGAAATTAGGTACAGCCCAGGGCTGCCCTTTTGCAGCTAGAACATGTCTTTCCATTTCTAGAATTCTCAAAGGAAATCTCTCAAGTGTTTTTAATGCATCAGGTTGGGAAGTTATTACTTTACAAGGCAGAAACAGTTCCAAGAAGGTGCTCTGGCTTACACAAGTTTCTGGGTCCAGAAGGACACATACCCCTCCCTAAATGCCATCGTATCTGCCCACTAGTCCTCTCGCTGGAGAAATTATCACCACAAATGAGGCAGACAGAACTGCCAGAAGGCCAATCCCAGAATGAAATGTCTAAACTGTACAGCCACTGTACAGCTTACTGTTATGTCTTACTTCCCTGCCTCCCCAGGAACAGTGCCAAACTTAGAATCCTTGACAGCAAGAGGCTTGACTTGCTGTCAAACACACATCGTAATTGATAAAGATCCTGCATTCAGAGGGACAGAGAAATGCAGGGAACAACGTGGGAGTCTGGTGTCTGGTTTGCCAGCCAGGCTCTGTGGACTAAATCTGAGTCCTGTGGAAAAAAAGGAAGGCAGTTTTTTTTTATGACTGTGTTTGAGATTGAATAATTGATGAGATGAGGCTGAAATTGTTTTAGCCGATTTGGCTGGGCTGAGGGTACTTACGGTCAATAGTTCAGACTTTGGCAAATGTTCTGTCTGAGGATTGTGTAATTCTTATTAGGACCATGGTTCAAGACCACACCCGTGGGTGGTTCTGTAGGGAATAGATGTCAACACCCTGGAAAGAGAGATGTTATACAAAGAACAGGAGATCTAGAAGTGGGTCTTAGAGGTAACATTATATATTTCCCCCTCCCCGGGTTCTTAAAGTCAGTTTTTAGAGTTTGAATCTGGAGGTACTTACATCACTTCCTATGATGAGAGAAGAGGGGTAGCCTGATAGAGAATTCTAGAAAGGTCTGGGCATTCACTATAGGCTCTCTTCCTATTGTATTTTCATCTCACTTTTCTCAAACTTAAGGCAATTCTCATAAAAAGGTACAGTCTGGTCTGTGCTATGTATGGATAACCAAGGGCCAGTCAGTGGTACAGAGGGAAATGGCACATTTCATTCTGGGCATCTCTGGGGACAGCCGTGCCCAGTGGTCCAGCAGCATTCTGAGGGTTATTGGCAGCTGCAGTAGTTGGCACAGCAGCTAAAGGGCTTGCACTCAGCCCTGCACTAGGGAAGCTCCGTAGCCTCTGTGTGAATCTGTTCAAATCCTGACTCTTCGGTGAGCAACACAGAGCACCTCTGAGGAGCTCTGACAAATCAGGGATTCCTTGTGGTTACCAGCTTGAGCCCACTGTATAGGTACACTCAGCAGGATAAAGGTTAGATCAAGTAACAAAGAGGCTAACCAAATATGGCAGCTTAAACCAAATAAAAGTTTATTCCTCTGTCATGTGTACAGTAGAAAAATTAGTGATGTGGACTGATGTAGTGGCTCCATCCATTAAGATGAGGAGCACAATATATAACAAAGGACAGAAGCCAAGATGAGTTCAGCATCAGAAGAAGAAACAAGAGTCACCTAGTCACCTACATGATAGACTCAGGAGGACTTCTGTCTCCACGTCTCCCATGGCACATGGGAGTGTAAGTGGGAAACCTTGCTTGGAGCACAGGAGATGCTCCAAACCAAATGAGCCTGCAAATGAAACCATGCCACATGCAGACCTGGAATCCAGGCCCTGTGTGCTTGGCCTCTAGCAGGCATAGCCTGAGACAAATTAAAGCTCCAACTACAAATCCATTTACACTCAAAACAGTAAAATACGGTGGCTGTCGTTATAAATTAACAAACAACTAGTGCTGACAAGGAAGTGGAGAAAAAGGAACCCTAGTGCACTGTTGGTGGGAACGCTGAGTGGTGTAGGCACTGTGGAAAACACTATGGAATTTCCTCAAAAAATTAAAAATGAAACTGCCTTTAGACCGAGTAATACCACTGTTGGGATTATACCCTAAAAACCCTGAAATGCCAACTCAGAAGAACCTATGCACCCCAATGTTCATAGCAACACAATTTACAATAGCCAAGTGCTGGAAAAAGCCTAAGTGCCCATCAGTAAATGAGTGGATAAAAAATCTGTGGTACATTTACACTATGGAATACTACACAGCAGAAAAAACAGAAAGAATTCCTATCTTTTGCAATAGCATGGATGGAACTGAAGAGTATTATGCTAAGTGAAATAAGCCAGTCAGTAAAAGACAAATACCATATGATCTCTCTTATAAGAGGAACCTAAGGAATAACATAAATTAATGAGCAAAACAGAACCAAAACCACAGAAACATGAAACAGACTGACAGCTGTAAGAGGGTAGAGGGGAGGCGGGGACTGATGAAAGAAGGTGAGGAGACTAGTCAAAGAACATATGTGAAGGATCCACGAACGTGGACAATGGTGTGGGGACTGACTATGGATGTGGGGGGAGAGCTGGGTAGAAAGGGGCAAAGTGGGGGAAAGTGGGACAATTGTAATAGTATAAACAATAATATATACTTAAAGAATTTATTTATTTTATTTTTAGACAGAAGGGAAGGGAGGAAGAAAGAGAGGGAGAGGAACATCAATGTGTGGTTGCCTCTTGCTCATCCCCTACGGGGGACCTGGCTTGCAACCCAGGCATGTCCCCTGACTGGGAATGGAACCGGCAACCCTTTGGTTTGCAGGCCTGTACTCAATCCACTGAGCCACACCAGCCAGGGCAATAAAATATATTTTTTTAAAAAACAGCAAAACACTGACTCATTGTCTACAGAGTGCAATGATTTGTTCTCAAGCCCTTTAATGAAATTAAGGGAGAAGTGGTGGTGGACTTTGGCAGGGAGGACAGGAAGGGAGTTTGAGGACTATGAATTACTTATAGTACAATAATGGTTAGGTATTTATTTATTACGTTAAGTGGAGCTTTTTGGTATTTGAATCAAAAGCACACATAAAAGCCTATTGCAGAAAATCAGCCTCTATTATAACACAAATGTGCATTATATAAAGTAAAGGAAAAAAGAAAGGATTTTAAAACTACAAATAAATTATGGAGCTTATAAGTTAGGGGAGAGTTGTGGGTAATGGGAAAGGGTCCGAGATGGCTCTATTGTGTGCCTGACCAGGGTCTCCATCACTACAACCAACTTTTGCTCAGAACATACTCAAGCCAGACAAATGGGAAACAAAACACTTCTTTTTACCCCAGCCCTATGTACTAGGACTATTCTAATCCCATTTGATCCCCTGCTTCAGATGGTATGAAACTAAGTGGAAGAAGAATAATAGAATAGGAGGAAAACAAAGACAAGAAAATAGGTGGGACTGTCCTCAGCATCTGCACACACTCAGTAAAGAAAAGTACATTAAAACAGTCCCCTCCCCTATCTCAAGCAATACTCCAATTGATAGGGATTTCACAGATGGTTGTGTGTGGTCTGCCCTTATTTTAGGAAGGTACATTATGTTGCTAAAGTTCTAGTGCTAAGCTGTTTTCACTTTGGGTAGTTTTTTTTAAAGCTTAAGATACAGTTTACACACAATACCATTCAAAATATAAAATTCAATGGTTTTCAGCATAGTCACAAATATGTGTAACCATCACCACGGTCAATTTCAGAATATTTTCATCACCTCCAAAAGGAACCTGGTGTCCTTTAGCTATCACCTGCTATTTACCAGCCCCTAGTTCTCCACCTCTAGGCAACAACTAACCTACTTTCTGTCCCTGTAGATTTCCCTCTGTGGACATTTCATATGAAGGTAATCATATAATCTTTTGTGACTGGCTTCTTTCTCTTAGAATAAGCGATTTTTAATGGATGTGCTGCAAGAATTTTTAAAATATGCAATACCTGACTATTTAGTCAGGAACACTGACTTTTTCCCCCTTAGATTATCAAATAAAAATTGTGACAACAGCCAACACAACAATAGCCATCTGGTGTGAATGAATTGAAATTATACTTATTTTTTGTCAGATCAGCAAAAATGTGATTTTTGGTGTGTTACAGAATTTTAGTAATTAGTTTTTATGTGCCATGAGATGAAAAAAGCTGCAAATCACTTACTTAGAGCAATGTTTTCAAGATTTACCCATGTTGTAGTTATATCAGTACTTCATTCTTTTTATGGCTGAATATTATTCCATTGCATTGTTGCAACACATTTTTTTATCTATTTTTCATTGATGAACATTTGGGTTGTTTACCCCTTTTGATAATTGTGGATAATGCTGCTATTAACATTCATGTACAAGCTTTTCTGTGGATATATGTTTTGATTTATCTTAGGTATACACCTAAGAGTGGGATTTCTGGGTGATATGATAACTGTTTATTCCTTCGAGGAATGACCAGACTGTTCTCCACAGCAGCTACACCATTTTACATTCCCATCAGGAGTGTATGATTTCTCCACACCCTCACCAACACCTGTATTTACCTGACATTTTGATTATATCCATCCTAATAAATTTGAAGTGATATCTTATTGTTTTGCTTTGCACTTCCCTGATGACTAATGATGGCAAGCACCTTTTTCATGTGCTATTGGCCATAGATTTATTTTCCTTGAAGAAATGCCTATTCAGATCTTTCGCTTATTTTTTAAAATTGTTTAGCTGACAGTTTAGTATTGATACATGAGTTTTTAATATAACTGGATGTAAGATTAGATATCTGGATATCAGATATGTAACTTTTAAATATTTTCACCCATTCTGTAGGTTGTCTTTTCACTTTCTCAATAGTGTTTTTTGAAGCACAAAAGTCTACCATTTTGATGCAGTTCAATTTATCTATTTTTTTCTCTGTTGCTAGAACTTTAAGTGTCCTATCTAAGAATCTTTTGCCAAATCCAAATCCAATCTTTTGGTCAAACTTCTGTGTTTTCTAACAGTTTTATAATTTTAACCTTGCAATTATGTCTTTGATCCATTTTTTAGTTAATTTTTGGATATGGTGTGAGGTAAGAATCCAACCTTAAGCTTTTGCAAGTGGCAATCCAATTGTCCCAGCACAATTTGTTGGAAAGACTATTCTTTTCCAGTTGGACAGTCTTGGCACCCTTGTCAAAATTCCAGAGAGACATATGGGTTTATTTCTGGAATCTCAATTCTATTCTATTTATTTATTTGTCTATCCCTGTGCCAGTACCACACTGTCTTAACAGTGTGTTGTGTTGGTTCTTTTTTGCTGTTGTTGTTCAATTACAGTTGTCCCCATTTCTCTCCCCTGCCCTACCCAGCCCCCACCTTCCACTTTCAATCTTCCCCCTGTCCTCTTTGTCCATGGGTCTTTTATACATGTTCCTTGACTTGACCCTTCCCTTTCTTTCCACCATTATCCTCCTCCCCCCTCCCCTCTGGTCACTGTCAGTCTGTTCTTGATTTCCATGTCTCTGGTTCTATATTGCTCACTTACCTGTTTTGATGATTAACCTCCACTTATTCACTACTTATAGATGAAATCATATGGTATCTGTCTTTCACCGCCTGGCTTATTTCACTTAGCATAATACTCTCCAGTTCCATCCATGCTGTCATGAAGGTTAAAAGTTCCTTCTTGCTTTCTGCTGTGTAGTATTCCATTGTGTAAATGTACCACAGTGTTTTGATCCATTCTTACTGATGTACACTTAGGCTGTTTCCAGCACTTGGCCATTGTAAATAATACTGCTAGGAACATTGTGGTGCATAGGTTCTTTTGAATGGGTGTTTCAGGATTCTTAGCGTACATTCTCAGCAGTGGAATTATCAGGTCAAAAGCCAGTTCCATTTTTAATTTTTTGAGGAATTCCATACTGTTTTCCACAATGACTGCACCAGTCTGCATTCCCACCAACAGTGTACTAGGGTTCCCTTTTGTCCACAACCTTGCCAGCACTTCTTGTTTGTTGATTTGTTTATGATGGCCATTCTGACCCATGTGAAGCGGTATGTCATTGTGGTTTTAATTTGCATCTCTCTGATGGCTAGTGATGCTGAGCATCCTTTCATATGTCTCTGAGCCCTCTGTATGTCCTCCTTGGAGAAGTGTCTGTTCAGATCCTTTGTCCATTTTTTAATTGGATTGTTTGTTTTCCTGGAGTGGTCATGTGAGTTCTTTATATATTTTGGAGATCAAACCCTTGTCTGAGGTATAAGTGGCAAATATATTTTCCCATACAGTTGGTTCCCTTTTAATTTTTTTAAAGATTTTATTTATTTTATTTTTAGACAGAGGAGAAGGGAAAGAGAACGAGAGGGAGAGAAACATCAATGTGTGGTTGCCTCTCACTTGCCCCCTGCTGGGGATCCGGCCCACAACCCAGGCATGTGCTCTGACTGGGAATTGAACCGTCAACCCTTTGGTTTGCAAGCCAGCACTCAATCCCCTTAGCCACGCCAGCCAGGGACCCTTTTCATTTTGATGATGTTTTCTTTAGCTGTGCGGAAACTTTTATTTTGATGTAGTCCCATTTACTTATTCTTTCCTTTATATCCCTTTTTCTAGAGGATATATGAGTGTGGAATATCTGAGATTTTTCCTGCCTATGTTCTCCTCTAGGACTTTTATGATGTCACAACTTATATTTAAGTCTTTTATCCATCTTGAGTTTATTTTTGTGCATGGTATAAGTTGTTGGTCGAGTTTCATGTTTTTGCATGTACCTGTCCAGATCTCCGAACATCATTTGTTAAAGAGGATATTTTTACTCCATTTTATTCTTCTGCCCACTTTGTCAAATACTAATTAACCACAGAAGCATGGGCTTATTTCTGGGCTCTCTATTCTCTTCCATTGATCTACGTGTCTGTTCTTATGACACAACCAGTCTGTTTTGATTACAGTCACCTTATAATATAGTTTAACATCAGGTATTGTGATCCCTCCCACTTTGTTCTTCTTTCTCAAAATTGCTGAGGCTATTCAGGGTCGTTTATGGTTCCATGTAAATTTTTAGAATGTTTGTTCTATATCGGAACCAGCTTTTGGTTTCAATTTTCACTATTGTATTCCATTAATTTGTGCTCTAATCTTTATTATTTCCTTTCTTCTGTTTGCTTCAGGTTTAGTTTCCCCTTCTTTTTCCAGTTTCTTAAGGTAGGAAGTTATGTTATTGACTTAAGATCTTTCTTTTTTCTTAATATAGACATTTAGAGCTGTAAAGTTCCCTCTAAGCACTGCTTTAGCTGCACCCCATAACTCTTGGTGTACTGTGTCTTCATTTTCATTAATTTCAGACTCTTTTATGATTTCCCTTTTGATTTTTTCTTTAATCCATTGGCTATTTAAGAGTGTTTTGTTTAATTTCCACTTATTTATGAATTTCCCCAGTTCATTTCTACTATTGATTTGTACTTTAGTTATTCTACAATTGAAGAATATACCTTGTTTTATTTCTGTCTTTTAAGTTTACTGAGGTGTGTTTTGCATCCTAGCATACAGTCTAACATGGAGAATGTTCCATGTACTCTTGAGAGGAATGTGTATCCTGTTGTTGTTAGTTGGAGTGTGCTTGAGATGCCTGTTAGGTGTAATTGATTTATAGTGTTGTTCAAGTCTTCTATTTCCTTGTGAATCTTCTTTCTAGTTGTTCTATACATTATTGAAAGTGGACTATTGAAGTCTTCAACTATTATTGTTGAATTGTTTATTTCTCCCTTTATTTCTGTCAGTTTTTGTTTCATATATTTTGGTGCCATGTTATTAAGTGAATATGTGCTACTAATTGTTATATCACCCTGATGGACTTTTATCATTATAAAAGTCCCTCTTTATCTCTAGTAACATTTTTTGTTTTAAAGTCTATTTTGTCTGATATACCAGTATAGCCACTCCAGTTTTCATGTGGTTGTTGTTGAAATGTTTTCATCCTTTTACTTTCAATCTGCTTGTAGCTTTGAACCTAAAGTGTGTCTCCTATAGAGAGCATATAGTTGGAAACGATTTTAAATCTAGCGTACATTCTTTATCTTTTGATTGAATTGTTTAAGCCATTCATATTTAATGTGATCACATTCACTTATATCTGCCATTTTGCTTTTTGTTTCCTATGTCTCATCTTCTTTTCTGCAAGCTCACCTTCACTGTTCTTTTATACTAAGTGAATATTTTCTAATGTAGTGTTTTAACTTATTTATTGATTTTTTCACTATATATTTTTAGGTTTTTAGTGCTTGCTCTAAGTTTTATCATATGTATCTTATCAGAGTTGACCTCTGATTCAGACTGGATTAATTTCATTGATATACAGAAACATTACTCCTATGCAGTTATATTCCCCTTTCTCCCTTTTTGTCATGTTATTTGTATACATATTAGATTTGTTAATGCTACAAATCCAACAATGCATCATTATAATTATTACTTATACTCTATAGTCATTTCTTAAGCCAGTAGTGCTTTGCTCCAACCGATCTCCTTTGTGCTATTATTGGCAAATATATTATACATATCCTACATATTTATGTGGGATATGTATAGGCTTTCAAATACATTATATACATATTGTTTTATACCAATGCTTTAAAATTAATTAACAGCCTTGACCAGTGTGGCTCAGTTGGTTGGGTGTCATCTCACAAAACAATAGGTTGTCAGTTCGATTGCCAGTCAGAGCACATGCCTGGGTTGTGGGTTCAGTTCTGGTTGTTGTGCATACAAGGGGCAACCAGTTGATGTTTTTCTCTCACATTGATGTTTCTCTCCCTCTCTTGCTCCCTCCTTTCCCCTCTCTCTGAAAAAATAAAATAAACAAATAAAATCTTTTAAAAAGTAAAGAAATAAAATTAATTGGGAGAGGAGGAGGAGGAAAACATGTATTTACACTATCTCTTTTTTAAAAGATTTTATTCATCTATTTTTAGAGTGATGGGAGGAAAGGAAAAAGAGAGGGAGAGAAACATCCCTCAGCTGCCTCACACATACCTGCAACTGGGAACTTGGCCCACAGCCCAGGGATGTGCTCTGACTGGGAATCAAACCACCAACCTTTCAGTTCACAGGCCAGCGCTCAATCCACTGAGCCACACCAGGGTGGCACTATCTCTTATAATTACATAATTACCTTTACCTGTAGTCTTTGTTTTTCATGTGAATTTAAATTACCATCTGGGGTTATTTGCTTGCAGCCTGAAGAAGTTCCTTTAGTATCGATTTTAAGCTAGATCTGCCAGAAAGAAATTCTTTCAGATTTTGTTTATCTGGGAAAGTCTCTATTTCACCTTTGGTTTTTAAAGATAGTTTCACTGGATATAGAATTCTTAGTTGACAGGTTTTTTTTTTATTGAGGATTTTGATGTTATTCTACTGCTTTCTGGCCTCGATTGTTTTTACTGAGAAATCAGCAATTAATTTTATTGAGGTTTCCTTGTAAGTAATGTCATTTTTATCTTACTGCTTTCAAGACTTTCTCCTTGTCTTTAACTTTCAACATTTTTGCCATGATGTAGCTGTTTGTGGCTCTCTTTGCATTTATTCTGCTTTGGAATTTGCTAAGGTACCTGGATAAGTAGGTTAATTATTTGTCAATAAATTTGAGGATACTATTGTTATAGAACCAAAGTGGGGATTTGGTTGCCCACCACCACCAATAGGCAAATTCTAGAGACAGGTTGGTGAGAAAACAAAGGTTTTTATTCAAATGCTGCACAGTCTGGGAGAATGGCAGACCCTGCCTCAGAGCCCATCTCCTCTGAAAATCCCAGTGAAAGTCCAGCCATCTTCAACCAAACCAAAATGAAAGGCAGTGTCCAAGAGTTCTTCCTTCCATTTAAAGTACTGTTGTTTGGAACCCACAGGCAGCCGCTGAGTGGTCATCCACACAGCTCAGCTTGCTCCTGGCCACTGTCTAGCTTTAAGCTCACTCCTAGAAACTGCTTGTGGGGCCAGTGCCACCACTGGCCATGTGGCTTCCATGGCCAGTGAACACCCCCGCCAGTACTTTCACCAGGTGGATCAGAGAGCATCCTTTCTTTCCTTTGGTTTTATGTTAGTTTTGGGTGTAGGACAGACCAAGTGCTTTCTCAAAATGTCCAATTAACTTCCCAAACTTCCAGATGCTCTAGGAAAGTTCACCACCCAATTAATCCCTTCTTTTTCCCAGGCTAGATTGACAGCCTTCTTTGGTCCAGCACCCGTGCCACCCCGCCCCCACCCCCCGCTACCATCATTGTTATTTCTATGGCACATCTGCTTGCCTTCCCCCCACACATACTCAGGTACTGGAAGGGAATATAAGGGCTTTTCCTCCTATCCAATTATCTTGCTAGCCTTGTGCAGGCTCAGTGCAATGCTTCCTCTTGCTGCGATCTTGCCTGGTGGTAGGGGATCTGCACTAAGGGTGGAGTGTTGGCAAGGCACAAGCTCACTCACCCAGGCAACACAGCCCCTCCTGCTGCATCCACCCATAGACCCAGGCAGCTCCCACAGTCTCCACCAATGAATCCTCCTGTTCTCTGCCCTGTGCCTGTTCCTACCTGCCCTGCCAGGCTATCAGCATCACTATGAAGAAATCTATGGCCACAAATTGATAACCTAGATGAAATGGACTAATTCCTTGAAAGATGCTATCTGATAAAACACTAGAAGGAACAGACAATCTTAATAGGCTTATATCTATTAAAGAAATTGAATCAAGGATTAATAATTTTCTAAAACAGAAAGTATCAGGCCCAGATGTGTTCAATGCTGAATTCTAGATAAAATATTCATAGATCAAATGAATTTGATTCATAGATCAAATATTTAAAGAATTAATTATGAATTCTCTGAAAGTTCTTTCAAAACCTAGAAGTAGATGAAATACTTCTTAACTTTTTTTTTTTTTTTGAGGGCATCACTATCCTAGTAAATACCAAAACCAAACAAATGCATTACAAAATAAAAGAAAAATACAAACTGATATCTTCCAATAAATTTGGGAAATCTTTAAGCATTATTTCAGAAAATATTGTTTCTGCTCCCTTCTCTCCTTTCCTTTGGTACTTCTATTGTGTGTGGTGGTGGTGCACTTTTTTCTGTTCTTTAACTTGCATAGTCCCTATTAACCTATTTTCAATTTCACTTATTCTTTCTTCTGCTAGTTCAAATCTATTACTGAGCTTCTCTGGTGACTTTTTTTTCAAGTTGTTAAACTTGTATCTGTTTATTTTCTATTCCATATCTGTTGCAAAGTAGTCATTAGACCTTTCTTCTTTAGTTAAGATTTCCTTTAGCCCTGTGAGCATGTTTATAGTGGATGTTTTGAAGTCTTCTTCTGATAAATCCAGCACTGGTCACTCTCACAGGCAGTTTCTTTGCCTGCTTTTCTCTTTTTCTTTCTTTCTTTTTTTTTTTTGTGTGTGTGTATGGGTCATATATTTAATGTTGAATATATTTAGCGTTGAAAATTGAGCATTTTAGATAAAATATTGTATCAACTCTGGATATTGACCTTCCCCTCCTCTTCTCCAGAATTCGTCATTTTATTTGCTTGTTTATTTGTTAAGTCAGTGGCTGGTATATTTTCCTGAAGTCTATTTCCCCTCCCATAGTGTGAAGCCTCTGATATTTCTCCTCAAGAAGGCACAGCTTTGGGTATGATTGCAGTCATGCTTGGATAACAATAGTTTTGCTAGGGTTCTCAGCCCCTGTTTTTCTGACCACACCCAGTTGTTAAGCTCCTCTAATTGGTGGCTGGTTGCTTTATTATTTTCAAAAATGCCCTGGAGCTTTAGCCCCTGCAAACTAATCCCTGCAAACTAATCCAGTAAAATGTGGTTCCTTTGAAGGAATAGATTCTGAGGTCAGTGTTTGATATTTGTTCTGAACTTCAAGAGGGCTCCTCCCAAGGGACTTATTTTGGGTTTTGGTCAGTAAACTAGTAGGTTTGCAGTTCAATCTGTATCTTGAATCTCCTCCCAATTGTCTTTCACAAACCTTCCTCATTTTTTAGAGCATCCTTAAACTTGATTTTGTCTATGCACCCTTGCAAAATAATTCAATCCCTTTGGAAAAATATTAAGAAGTATCTTTTTTTTTCCTTAATGGCTGCTTTCCCCCTCTTCTCAACCCCATCCTCCAGCAAAATATCTGAGACAGGGCTCTGGAGCTTGAGGTGGGGACAATGGCAAGTTTTTCTCTGAGTGACAATCCCACTCTGGGAGCTGCGAATTTGGTGGAAAAACAGGGGCAGCCAGAGCTTCTCTCAGCATCTTCTTATCACCACCTCACAAGCTGGGGCAAGAATGACCAGGGTCAGTCTCTTCAGTATGCCTTGTCCAGGAGAGACTCGGCATCCCACCAGTGGAAGCTAGGTGGCAGAAGGGAGTCCTACCTTCAATCACACTCATGTGGAATTTAGTCTCAGTAATGGGTGGCTGTGGACAGGATGAGAAACATTGACATTCTCCTCCTCTGTAAGGAAAGAAAAAAGCCTCTGTGCCCTGGGGAGAGGGGGAGCCTTGTGTTCTGGACTGCAGAATTCTGGAGTGGAGCCTCCGCCCTGTTGAACTCGGAGAGGGGAGGGAGGAAGCAATTTTCATGAAAATATCACAGACTCTCACCTTTCTTACCAAATTTTCATTAATTTTCTTAAGTAGAGGGTTTTTCCTTTGCTGTTTTTTTTCTTTAGAACCATTTCCAAAAGCTTTCAAAGCTTTAAGTTGTTGTTGTTGTTGTCATTGTTGTTGTTGTTACTGTTGTTTTTTTAAGTAGATTTCCACCGGTTTCACTGAGTCAGTGGAGCTTCTGTCATGCTGGAAGTCGATCTTACTCTGGGTACTTTTGAGTATGTAAATATCGTTAATACCATTTTTGTGTCAATAACAAAGAATTTCTGGTAAACTCTCTTGATGGTGATATTGGGGACTACAAATGAGGTGATGAAGTTCTAACCCCTAGTACTTGTGAATGCAACCTTATTTGAAACCAGGATTTTTGCAGGTGAAATCAAGTTAAGATGAGAGCATACTGCATTAGGATAGACCTAATCCAATGACTAATGTCCTTATAAGGAAAAAGAAATGTGAACACAGACAGACACACAGTAAGAACACCATGTGGTCACAGACACAGAGACTAAAGGGATGACACTGAGCCAAGGAAGGCCAAGGGTTGCGGACAACCATCAGAAGCTTAAAGAGGCAAAAATCCTTTCTTAGGTTCTTCAGAGAGTGCATAGCCCTGCTGACATCTTGATTTCAGACTTCTAGCCTCTAAACTGTGAAACAATAGATGAACAGGCCATTTGGTGGCATTGTCCAGCAGATAGATTCCTTAAAAGGAGTTTCAAAAAAACCATATGGAAGGGTCACCCCTGTTTTGTTTCTCATTTAGTATTATCCTTTCTCCTTTTTGTTTTATAATCTGGCTTCATGATCAGACTGAATTTCTGTAAATTATTCTTTTAGCTATTTCTTCAATTTGGGAAATTCTTGGTCTCTAAAAACTTGTTTCCTAAAGTACGTTTTAACTGCCTTACCCCAAAATCTACAATAACCCCATCTCACTGTTTAACAAGGCAATAATTAGTCCTCAAGTCGGCATATCCTCCAAGACTTTTGTTCAGATTCTCTTCTCTTTGGTGACTAGATTACTGCCTATAAAACAGCACAGTGGTGCTAAGAGCAAAAGGAAGAGGCCATCCAGAAAGCTGATTAACCAATGCTATTTTCCCCTTGCTTTGGCATATTTTTATTCTTGGAAGCAGTATATAAAACTCACTGTTTGCAACATTTATATTTTTCTAACACCCAATAATTTACTCTTTTATGGTATAAAAAAATCTCTTTCTACAGACTTTTTTTCAATTTATCTTTTACATCTTTGTGTCTCTCTACTATGTGGTTAATCCCAAAACACTGTAAAATTAAGAGTGTTCCCAGTGATGTACATAATAGTGAAAAAAAGTTTCCTAGTTAAGCTGGCTGTAATATCCTAAATAACTAATGGTAACTTTTGCATCTCTGGACATTCTCTGAATCATCCTTGAAAGTGATCACAATGATGGTGCATACCCAAAGGCTTTGAGAACATTTGGATCATCTCACCCTGTTAAGGGTGTTGGACTATAAAATATATATATATATATATATATATATATATATATATATATACACACACACACACATATATATATATGAAAAAAGGGAGAATAGAAGAGGGGAGGATGTCCAAAAGAGTGACTAGAGGACCATTAACACATCTCCCTCATGTTTGCTATACTTCGTAGGAACACGGGCAATAATCTAACAAGGAAAAGTAAAGTCAAAAGAACAAGGCAGTCTGAAAGCAAAATAATTGCTCTAGAAATCCAAGAGCATTGATGAGTTTGGTGTGTAAGAGACTGTGTATGTCTCTGTGTTTTTGTTGCTACCATTTGAGCATGGACTGGAAGGGAGAGCGTCATCACCACCCTGGCTTTCTCTACCCCTTCCCTTTCCACGTCCTCAGCTACAGCTTACCATCACTTAGCTGCTCCCTCAGATGCCATGCAGGCACATAATTGTGATCAAATAGCTAACAAATCTAAGGAAGCAAACATGTTAAAATGTACCTTCATAGGGCTTGCATTTTTTTATTGTAAACATCATCATTTGGGTTTCATTGGACATGTATCTAGAAGCAGAACATTCTGTCAGTGGCAACTTTTCCAGTTTTCTTGTTCTTCTAGGATACCGCTCTTTCTCAACATCTGTTAGAATCTTGGAGGCCTAAAACCAAAATAGATTAAAATCCTTCTCTCTTTCCTAAAAACTAAGAAGGGCCATATAGTGTATTGCTAATATACTGTCCTTCATTAGTGTTCCATTAGTACAATACTCTCTCTTCTTGAGTACAAGGCTCAATACTCTCTATTCCAGTTACCTAGATTTCATATATTCTGTCATATGATGGTTGCTTTAATATTACTGTAAATAATAGCCACTCCATGCAATTGTAAATACTTCCAGATTATAGCCCACTTCGCAGGTTCCTGAACTTTATTACTATAGTGGTTAACTCTATTCTCTCACACACTTCACCTATTTACTACTCTTCACTCTCACCTTACCTCAGAATCTGACTTCCCACATCCTCACTGCTTTCTAGAGCCAACTCACAATCCTTTCCTTCCCAACAAGAGTCTTATCTTCTTTACATCCTTTCTTAAAACTGGCTAGTGGGGTGAAAGATCACAGTTAACACTCTACATAGCCAAAGGATCTCCTATCTCCTCTCTACTGGCTGCTACTGTAAATATCATAGAATACTCTCTTGCTGTCTTAAACCATTTTGCCTTAACCCTCCAACTGATCACAAAAAAACTAGGTGGAAGCTGTGAACACCTAGATACCAGAAAGAGACTATACCACTGAATCTCACCAGTACTCTACAACAGAAGTTCGCACCATACACCCAGGGAGCCAGAACAGATCAATTTAAGAAGCTGAGGCTAGCAAGAAGAGTCTCACGAACAATGAGAAGACAAAGAAACAATCCCCAAATGAAGGGAAAGGAGGAAGCCCCAGAAAGAATGCTAAATGAAATAGAGGCAATGCAGCTATCAAATTCTGAGTTCAAAGCAATGATTATCAGGAAGTTCCACAAACTCTCAATGAGTTACGAGAAACTACAGGGAAGCTACAATGAACTCACTGTAAACTATATCAACCTGAAAAAGGAAATAGAAACTATCAACAAGGGCCAAGAGGAAATGAAGAATACAATTTCTGAACTGAAGAACACAGTAGAAGGAATGAAAAGCAGGATCGATGAAGCAGAAGATCGGATCAGCGAGCTGGAGGACAAAGTAGAAAAAAGCACCCAGAAAGAGCAAGAACAAGAAAAGAGGCTCAGAAAGAATGAAGAGGTATTAAGAGAAATGCAAGACAATATGAAACGAAATAATATCCGTATAATAAGAATTCCTGAAGGAGAAGA
>CM052540.1:71351707-71376001 GCA_028533065.1 Trachops cirrhosus | reverse complement strand
GCTCATACCCTTTGCAACAGCATGGATGGAGTTGGAAAGCATTATGCTAAGCAAAATAAGCCAGGCAGTGAAAGACAAATACCATATGATCTCGCCTTTAACAGGAACCTAAACAACAAAACAAAGAAACAAGTAAAATATAACAAAAGACACTGAAATGGAGGACAAGTTGTCAGTGACCAGAGGGGAGAGGGGAGGGAATTTCAGGGGAGAAGGGAAGGGTTTACAGGAACAAACATAGAGGACACATGGACAAAACTAGGGGGGGTGGAAATGGAAGGGAGGAGGAGAGGGATGGGTGGGTGGGCTGGAATGGGAATAAAGGATAGAAACTGTACTGAATAAACTAAATTTAAAAAAATTAAAAAAATTTGAAAAAAAACTAAGAAGGGCCAGATTGAGTAAGACCTTCACTTGCAGGCCTAATATTTTGTAGATAATGTGGGAGCTTCGATATTTTTTAATAATTTGGCAATGTTAGGCAACACCATTGAGGAGAAGAAACCACAAGCCAAAAGTTCCCTGAGGAGCCTGTGGACAGAACCAGAGCCAGGAGCAGCATGAGTATGAACAAAGTGGAGTCAGTGGGAGTGCGTGAGGGGGTGTCTGTGAAGGTCTGTGGGCTGATGGGCTTGGGGAGTCACAGAGAGCAGAGAGCAGGAGGTGACTTGGAGACTCTGACCCTGGCTGGCATGACAGTGAGTCAGAAAACATTCCTGGAGGCAGCGTGGGCTGGCATTCAAAAAGCACCTCAGGAAGCTACAATGGCCGGAATTGCCCACAGGAGTAAATGTCACAAGAGCTAAGAGCCCATTTTAAAGCCCTAGTGAGATTCACCAAGCACAGTGAGTTGACCCTAAAGTTACTCTTTCAGGAATGTGAAAAGATGACTGCTTTTTTATTTATTTGGCAGCTGATCTTCTCCCCAGGCTCTGGCTAATCGCCATATTTGGGGGTCTGGTCTCATTACCCACACTGCCCTACTAGCAGAACCTCAGGGTCCTGACTTTTCAGGGCAGAGCAAGGCATCATCTCTTGCACTGACAATTAAATGAAATTCTGACTTTTTAGCTTTACCTATTTCTTTACCCTTTCAAAATGCAAAAGCCTTTAAAAAATACTATTTTATGCAAAATCATTCTCACTTTAGTGTGTAATAATTTGTTAGATAACTTTCAGTGTGACTGATTGCCAGCTGAGACAGCCCCAAAGAGAACAGAGCACAGGGAAATTGGCTATAAGCAGGGACACAAACATTGACATGCCCGTGAGAGCACTTGGTGGCAAGCACCAGAAACCAATCCCAACTTGAGCAGAAAGGGAATCTATTAGAAGGATTTAAAGGCCAAAGTTGTTGGAAGACAATATGTGATATGAAAGGGAGGAATGGAGGATCACGTTCTGGTAATAGGCAGAACAAACAGGGAGTACAGGAAAGTGGCCCCACAGGACTTGCTGCTGGGGATACCACCAATGGCATGGTTTAGTAGACATCACCACTGGGTCACTAGGTCCTTATTGCCACACCTCTGGTCTCTTGTCTCTACCACCATCTCCATGAGTTATTTATGTCATTCATTTAAGAGCCCAAGGCTTAAATAGGAGAATCTGGCTGAACCAGTCACACAGCCTGCCTCACTTCCAGAAGATAAGTGGCTACAGGATTCGTTTGCACATAATGAAACAACGAAATAAAGGCCCCAATCTTCCACAGATCTTGGCATTTCTTTCAAAGAGACAGGCTCTCCTGTGCTGAGTTGCAAACATGGCAAATGTTCCCTACAGTAGACAAAATTAGCAAAGGTGCCAGAGCGGTTGGGCCTCAGCTGTATAACATCTTTTAACATATGTTAATTTTCATGCCCAGGGAGAATTCATCATCTCCAGTTTTATGAATAAGGAAACCAAGATTCAAAGAGACTGAGTAATTTGCTAAAGGTCCCACAGTTAGAAGGGCGTGAACAGGGGTTCATGTTTCTGGTGGCTCCAACAGGCTGAGGGGATTAGTAGCACTGGAGTGAGGGGTGGTCTGGGCACTAGGAGTTTGTTTAGGGGAGCATCGAGTACAACTTGAAGCATTGGGCTTGGAGAGAGTGTTGAATTTGCTAGGGCTGCCATTACAAAGTACCACAGACTGGGTGGCTTTAACAACAGAAATATCTTTTCTCATCATCTGGAGGCTAGAATTTCAAAATCATGATGTCAACAGGGCTAGTTTCTTCTGAGGCCTCTCTCTGGCTTGTAGATGATCATTATCTTCCTGCATCTCCACAGGGTCTTTCCTCTCTGTGTGCCTGTGTCCTAACCCCCTCTTCTTACAAGAACCAGATTAGACTGGATAAGGGTCACCCCTAATGACATCATTTAACTTAATCACCTTTTAAAGATCTAATCTTCAAATAACAATCACATTCTGAGGTACTTGAGGTTGGGACTTCAATACAAGAATGAGAGGTGGGCACACAGTTCAGCCCTAACACAAAAGTAACCAGTCAGGAAACCCCTTCTGTCAGAAGAATGTCAGAAAAGGAAGGCAGGGGGACCCAAACAGAGAGCTCCCTCAGTCCCCATTTCAGAGATCTGATGAATAACTGCCATACCTGCTTTCACCATCACTCACACTGTTGGGTTAGTTTTTGTTACCTCCAGGTTAAATTACCCTTTAATCAACAGTGTTTTGGCCTGTTTCCTGCAATGGAGTTCTGTCAAATTCCAGCTACTAAATTGCCACACCTATGCTGGGAGATCCATGCAGTGGGGGAGTCCTGTAGACTGAATTGTATCTCCCCCAAAATCATATCTGGAGGTCCTGTGAGGTGGTTTTTGGAGATGGGGGCTTTGGGAGATAATTAGGTTTAGGTCAGGATATGAGGGTGGGCCCTCAGGATGGGATTAGTGCCGTTGGAGACACCACAGAACTTGCTCTTGTGGTCTCTGCCATGTTAACACACAGTGAGAAAGTGACCATCTATAAACCATGCTGGCACATTCATCTTTAACTTCTAGCCTTCAAACCACGAGAAATTCAATTTCTGTTCTTTAAGTCACCCAGTCTATGGTTTTGTGTTATGGTCTGAGCAGATTAAAACAGGAAAAGAGGCGCTGTTCCAGGAGCCCTATGTCTCCCTGCCTCAGCTTCCACAGCTGTCCCTGCCCTGACCTCGTCTTTCTACATTCCTGCCTCTTTCTTTCCAGGTCTCCCTCACTGAATTCATTTCCTAGGGTTACTGTAAAAAATGACCACAAACACGGTGGCTTAAAACAGGAGAAATGTATTCTCTCATGGTTCCGGAGGACAGAAGTCTGAAATCCAGGTGTCAGTGGGACCATACACTCTCTAAAAGTTCTAGAAGAGAATCCTTCTTGCTTCCAGTGGCTCCTTGGCTGTGCTTACATCACTTGTCTCTGCCTACATCTTCACATGGCCTTCATCCCTCTGTCTCTCTGCATCCCAAATCTCCCTCTCTTTTCTCTTACAAAGATACCTATCAGACATCGGATCCAGGTCCACCCTAAATTCAGGATGATCTCATCTTGAAATCTTTAACATAATTGCACTTAGAGAGTCTCTATTTCTAAATAAGGTCAGATTCATATGTTCTGCTGGTTAAGACTTAGATATGTCTTTTGGGGGACACTTTGTACTCAGTCCTCCCACACACCTCCCTCCCACCCCCACCCATAGATCATTTTCCCATCTCCATGACCCTGCTGCCTTTTTTCCCTTCCTGAGCCTTGATAACAGAACCTTGGGCTGGATCAGAGGCAGACATTGCTGGATGAGACACTCTATCTCATCCTCACATCAGAACATCAGTACCTAGGGAGGACAGTGTTTTCAATCTCCAACTAGGAACATAAGAGCAGTCTTAAAATGACTCTCCTCACTGAAAAGGAAATAGTTTACACATTAATATGTGTTTTTTTATATAAAGAATATTGACTTACCCAGCTGGCAGTGTCACAATTCTTTAGACAAGTCCCAACAGCCAGTGCGCCTTGTTAAGGATTCATTGATTTTTGGGTGGCACAGATTCCATTGTCACCTATGATATGATCAATGGGCCAAGTTCCAAATGCATTTAGCTGTGTTCAGAGTGTGAGGAAGAGAGGAAGAGTTAAATAGCTCAGCACCCCCCTCACCAAGACTCTAAAGGCTTTATTCACATGCCCTTGCACCTCTTCCCCCACTGAATAAAACATTCTGTGCCCAAGAGCGAGGCCAGTCCCCACTCCCAATATACCACTGGCCTCCTGGCAACCTGTCAGCACAGACTCCTCAGGGACTACCAAGGACCCAGCTCCAGGATTAAAACTCTGTCCCATTACCAGGGGTGGCTTTTCTTGCCGTGCACTGTCAGTGAGGCCTTGATCACCGTCTTTACCAGTGCCAGTCAGCCTAGGGAAGAAACAGGCACAGCTGGTCTAAACCGTTCAGCTGAGAACTGGACTCAGACTGGGAGTGCCCCTCTCAACCCTGTCACACCACTCCAGGGAGTTCCTGCCTTGCATATAAACACTGAGTGTGGAACTTGCAAGCCCTGGACCCCCGAGTCTTGCTTTTCCTCCAGTATAGCCAGAGAACTTTTTTTTTTTTGAGGTGAAGGGCTAAAAAGAGCAATGCCTGTTCTTTAAAATGGGTACTGGAATGTTTTATTGTAGGACTTTCCCCTCATACAGCATCATTTTAACTTTAGGAGCTTTAACAAAGGCTTCAGTTAATTTGATAAAAGGCTGGCCTACTCAAAATTACTGGGACCCAGGAGCAATGTCTAATACTCTGGAAGCTAGTAGGGTTGCTTCATCCTCCACCAGGACTCTGTATTGAAAGTAGGGGCTCTTGCCATGAAGATCCTACCACCCTTACCCTAATTTCCTCAACTCCAAATGATGGGTGAGGCCATTCACTGGAAATGTGGGCAGCTAGGAGACAAAGGGATTGTCCCAAATCTGGACGAGAGACATTTAAGTGAGTTAGTTAATGACTTCACATGCTACAGCTTAATGGAAATGTATGTAAACATGACAAACTGCACTCAGAGATTCCTCTCCACTCCCTCCCAAAAGCCCATTAAAGTGACAGAAAAGAGATAAAAAGGCATCCACCCACAAAAATAAAGAGAACATGAAAAGCATCAGAGCAGAGAGAGGTCAGCTAAACTTCTGAGAGGGTGATCAGATCTAGTGGTGATTAACTGAGCAGCCAGCTAGTGATGATTAACTGAGCAGGAGTAGAAGGCCCTGAGTGTGGGGGCTGAGCCAGGGGCTGTGGGCCAGTTCACACAACAAGACCCAGGAAGTCTCAGCAAGCAGAGGGTGTTTCTCTTGGGGAGGGTATGAGTGGGCTGAAAATGGGAGGATTCAATGAAATTCTATTTAAAATTTATGGGTCCCCTTGCCCACCACCCCTCATCCAAAAGGGGGGATCACTCTCCAGAGAGGAGAAAGCAGAGGGTCCAGGCTAATGAACCCAAGCCCAGGTATACACAGTGGGTAAGGTCAAAGTCAAGCCCTTCCACAGTTCCTCGCCACAATTGTCTTCAAGCTCTGTAAGACAGGCTCAGACCCTCTCTTCTCCACCCCATCCCATGGCAGGAAACTAGAGATTCTTCCTCAGGGAAACTGACCAACCCCAGAGGCTTGACTGCAGATAATGACACTTGAGGGTTCCTCAGTGAAATAGCCAGTTACCCTCTGGGAAATTCTACCAAAAGGAAAACTCTTACACGCAGAATTTCCCATCACTGTTTTAGGTGCTTACTCTTAAATATGTAAGAACTTAAAAAGCAGCAGATATTTGAGGAATGTCTTTGTAAAGAAAGATAAAAACCAACAGAAAAAAAAAGGAGAGATAATGTAGAGATCAAAATATCTTTTTAAAATCTGTAAGTCATTTTTAAGTGAGAAAAAAAGGAGATAAAGCATCCACAAAACAAGATCAAGATGCCATATAAAGAGGAACAAATAAAATGATAACATAAATTTTTTAAACTTTATTATAAAAGTTGGAGATGTGTCCTTTAAATGAAGGACATGTAAAGAAGAAATTCTTTCCAAATGAAGAAATTGGAAAATAAGAGATAAAATATGAGAAAATTAGATTAGTCCACCAATTTTGAGAGCTAGACTTTTTTTTCGCTCCGAATGAAGAAAATTATCAAAAAATAAAATAAGAGAACTTTCAAGAAATGAAGGACTCCTGATTGAACTGTCCCACCAACTACTTGGCACAATGAATAAAACAAATAAACAAAAACAAATAAAACAGGTGAAAGCAGACCACCTTAAAATTTCAGAATCCTGGCAAAAGTGAGAAGCCTCTACTATGTTCTATAGAGAAAAAGAGGGTATCCACAAAGGGTCTGGAATCACAAAGGCATTGAACTTTTCAGGAGCAAAACTGGAAGCCAGAAGAATAATGCCTTCAAAAGTATTTCCAACCTAAAATTTATAGTCCCCCAAACCATCAATCAAAATATGAAAATAAAAGAAATACATTTTCATTTTCAGACATGCCAGACTCAGGAAACCAAAAAAAACAGGAAGCTATTGGAGGCTGTGATTCACCAAACCAAGGAGATACACCAAGAATGAGGATGACATTGAATCCTGGAAATAGGATATCCAACACAAGTGAGAATTCCTAGTGTGATGGATGGGAACCCCAGGTCGATGACAATAGCTCTTCAGCTGACCTAAGAAAACACCAGTTCATACTGCAAGAGGTAACATGAAAGCTCTGGAAAAGAAATACCATATGGGCAAAGGAGGACTGAAGGAATACCTGGTAGATTGGAACAGAAATCTCTAGAAGAATAATCACCAAGAAAAATATTAATCACATCGATTATCTGATGTGTTACAATGTTTTGAGAAACTTATTCTCCGGCAAAGAATTTGAGGATAAATAAATGGTAGGTACATTTTTACAAATTTAGGAAATGAAAAAATGAAGCAATTATTAACTTCTAGGGAAACAAAACAGTGACCATGAAAGAAAATAATCATAGTACACTACATGGCTAGGTTGTTTATATGAGCATAATATTGCAAAAACAGAAATTTGGTTTAACCAAAAATTAATCTATAGAGTTAACTACATTGGAGAATGTGGGGAGGTGCCTACAAAAGGAGTCAAGCTTTATATTCTATAATGAGAAGCGAATAGATGATATCTATTATGGATGGAATGATTGCTTCGCCCAAAATTCACTTGCTGAAGCCCTACCCTGCAATGTGATAGCATTGGGAACTGGGGCCTTTGGGAGGTGATTAGGACTAGCTGAAATCATGAGTATAGAGTCCTCATGAGTGGAACTAGTGCTCTCAAAAGACTCATGAGAGAATTTGCTTTCCCTCTGCTCTCCACCACGTAAGGACACACTGAGAAGTTGGCAGTCTGCAACCTGCGAGAGGGTTCTCACCAGAACCCGACCACACTGGGACCCTGATCTCAGACTTCCAGCTTCCAAACTGTGAGAAAATAAATTTCTATATTTATAAGCCACCCAGTCTGTGGTAATTTGTTAGAGCAGCCCAAAGGGACTAAGACAATATCTAAACTGTACAATTAAAAAATTGCAGTGTAATCTTATTATTTTACAACATGAAGATAAACATCAGAAGACAGAACTAAAAGAGTTAAAATGTTTGCCAGAGGAGTGGACAGGTGAGTGAGGTGGGGTGAGCAAAAACTGCTTTACTTGTTGTTATTGTTGTAAACTGTTTCATTTTTATTTTTTTAAAGATTTTATTTATGTATTTTTGAGAGAGGGGAAGGGAGGGAGAATCAATGTGTGGTTGCCTGTCACATACCCCTTACTGGTGACCTGGCCAGCAACCAAGGCATGTGCCCTAGACTGGGAACCAAACTGGCAACCCTTTGGTTCACAGGTCGGCACTCAATCCAGTGAGCCACACCAGCCAGGGCCTGTTGCATTTTTAAAACTATGTCCCTGTACTGATAAAAATGAAAATTAAATGTAAATGTAAAATGTTGTAGGTCTCCATTCTTACATTTAGAAAAAATTCTAGCATGAAAGAATATTTACTAAGTACTTGCCTCATATATAGCAAATTTTAGGCCTCAGAAAAAAGTTTATATTGTATTATTCCTTAGAAAATGTGTTTTTATATACTTTATCAGTTTTGTTCAAAAAACCTTTACAGAACTCCTGTCATGTTCCATCACTATGTACAAAGGTGCTAAAGCTCTGTCTTCACAGCAGAAGGAAGACCTCGAGGCCTGGCGGGACACCCAGTCCTGTGGTGGGTGTAGTCAGTGCTGCAGTGACACCTCTGCAGTGCAGGAGAAGCACAACATTCTGAGGCAGCCGTTCCGACATAGGCGCTTCACGCGTTTCTTAACCAATGCACATGACTATCACCACCCTGACACAGACGTTCGCTGTCTGCTTTATCTCTGCCAAGCTCTTGTCATGTATAATGTTATATAATCAAAGAACTATAATAAAGGAGGTTTTTTACATCTACTTAAGCTGTTAGCCTCTGAAGGTGTCATTTGCCTCTTCAAATTTTCATTATAAAGAGTTCAGTAATCCAAATAATACCAAATACTGAGAAAATTATTAGATGTGAGATTGTAATGTGGAACTCAGAATGAAAGATTGTATTATGACCCAAGAATTTCTTGCAATCACAGCTCCTAACATGGAGTCTAATACTGTCAACACATTTAATCAAAACCCCAGCTCTCCTGGAATCAAAGGGAAAGCAAATGAGTAGTGGGACTTCAGTAGCCGTGTCTGCTCACCACACCTCAAATTCTTTCTCTGGTCCCAACTCCTCCTGAGTTCCTTTAAGAAACTGCTCCTTCCTCTCAAACCCTGGGGAGGTTTGGGTAAGACACCAGCCACTACACCCCACCCTGGGTCATTGGCTTATCACCCAGCCTGAACTGGGAGCGGACCATGTCAGGCCATAGTGTCCTCCTTGGAATCAGAAGCAGTGGGAGCGCCCTCTCTCTTCCTTTGGAGCACAGTTGTACAGATGTCACATGAGAGCTGCTTCATCCATGTCCCCTCATAGAGGAGAAAGCTTGGAGAATAACATTAATAACTGTAACTTATTGAGCTCTCATAATAGATCAGACCCTATCCTAAGGATTTCCCAAATACTAACTTATTTAATTCTTAGAGCAACCCTCTGAGGCAGGTTCAAATATGACCCCCATTTTACAGGTGCATAAATTGAAGCACAAAGACATTAAGTAATTTTTGTGGCCAGATTCCCAAATCCAAACTCTCAGTCAACACACAGAGCAGAAGCCAGAAGTGGGGAGAAGGGACTTGAGTCACTTGCTATGGAGACAGTTCTTGTTGGTTCACAAGTCCTGACTGATACACATCCTGTCTCACACATAGACTAAGATTTCTTCTCACCTTAGAGGCTAATTAAAAGAAAATGGGGCATTACTATGTAACTCTACAAGAAAAATAAGAGAACCTGAGGAGCAGACCATTCAAAGTCAAGTGTGAGAGAACGGAATGAGTACCCAGTGAGACACTCTCACTGCCTCCCTTGCTCTGGGTGTGGCTATGTCTGCATGGGAGGCAGCCAACTAAGGACAATGAGGACTGAGGTCAAGGCTGGCCAGTGGAAGACAGCCAACAGAAAGGAAGACCCTACATTCCTAATGGTGTCACTGAACTGTGAAATGAACCAGCCCTAGAGCCATCTGGCCTCCAGACTCATAGTTATGTCAGATAATAATTTTCCTCATTGTTATTTTGAATTGGAGATTTGTTAGTTGTAGCCAAAGTGTCTTATATGTTATTCCTAAAATCTCGCCTCTGCCACTTATCAGTTATATGATAAATAGAGCTTCACTCCAACTCCTGGAGGCTCAGTTTCTTCCTCTGAAAAATGAGTTAATAATGCTTATTATTAGATATTTTATAAGAGGAAGGGTTGTATATAGCACCTGAAGCAGGGCAGACACTTAGTACAGAGTGGGTAGTGTTATCTGTCTGTGCCAACACACCATCCTTTCAGGTCAGCGTAGACCCATTTGACCTTAGAATTGATGCACAATGTGGTAATACTGAGGAAAAGTAGTACTAGTGTGATCTTGGGCTTTTCGACAAGGAGACTGGGGCTTGAGGATTGAAGGAAGAGGGACCCAGCACCTCCTTATGAAATGATGATCCCTACCAAGAGCAAGAGAGTATTTAGATTTATGCCCTCAGAATTATTCAGTTATGAGTTTGGAGTTTACAAAACAGTGTGTACATAGACCATGCTTTCTTTTAGCCAGGCTATTCAGTAAGAACCCAAGTCAAAAAGGCCCCAAACATTGCTAATCATAGTCCAGACCCTGCTCAGGTGAAAATGTCTTATAGGCAAAGTCTCCAATATAATCTGCAAAAGTTACACAGGGACCACATCTGGTTCCTTTGCATTTATCTCATCAGACAGGCTGAAATGTGTATAGGAAATGGAAACCAAACATCCAGCTCAACATCAGAGAATCCCTAATTTCTCACCAAGGGACTTCCTTAGAGGCTAGAGCAATGGATTGCATACATCAGCCGTCTCTTAGCCCAGTGTACTCATCTCTGCTTTGAGGCTATTCCAAAAAATAACCAACTTTAACTTTTGAGTGGAATTTTTTTTCTCTGTGACAATTTGTTCTATGGGACTATGGGCTCATACAAGTGGCTCCACAGTAGTTGTAGAGTTTATTCAATCACTTTTCCTTTGGGACTCCATCCACAAACAGGGTGGTCTCATTGGGTCTGTCAATCATGGCCCCTTCTCCACCAGGTGGTAGATGCTCCCAGACAGGCTTAGAGAACCCCAGGCCCTGGCCTGTCCACAGTAACTGTTCCTAGGATGGGTGAGCAGCTGAGGCTACTTTCCCCGACTCTTCTGGAAAGCAGGGGTTGAACATTGGTGAATCTAAGAGTATTTTGTTAGAACTGCATAGTATTTTCATAAGCAGAAACTTTTTACATGAAAAAGTCCAGATTTCTGGCTTTTCTTGAAAATTAGAGGATCTGCTGACCCTGGGTCATGTCCCTAAAGTGGCTGTAGTTGGTTGTGGAATCTCCATTTGTCAAAGTGCCCAGTACATGGCCCTTGTCACACATTTATATTTCCTGCCTGGCCCTGCTCCCTGCTCTGGAAAACTACTGGGAAAGACTGCCTTTGCCTGGAGCCCCTGGTGGGGTCTCCTCCACTCAGGGAGGAAGCCTGTGCCCAGCAGGGGAGAAAAGGACATATTCAGAGGGTGGCAGATCCAAGAAGCAGAAGTACACCTAAGGACACTGGAGGTGAGACTGAGTAGCACTTAGGGACTTAGCCATTTAGGCTTTCATGGTCACCTATGCGTCAGAAATCTTTGTTCCCAAAGAACTTTGCTTTAGGGCTTCCCAGATAAAGGGACAACTTATAGTCACTCCACTGCAGAGACTTCAAAGGCTCTGGCCTCACAGATGTGAGTAGGATTTGAGGATCTCAAAACCCCATAAGTCTCTGTTCTACCTTTTTTCAGACGTCCAACAGATTATCCATGTGATTTAAATTTGGAATAAATTAAAGTCAACTTGACAAATACTCTCTTTTTTTCTCTTATGAGCAACCTGTAAAAAGGTGCTGGGACGAGGCAACTTAAAAGGAATGGTTCCTAGCTATGAGGGCTGCATTTATCTGCAGGCAAACCTATCTTCCATTTCAGGCAGCATGGGTTCTGGGTATCAGAAGATTCCATCATAGGGCACATACAGCTGGCAAGTGCTTTTGTGGTTTTCTCTTTGGGAGATTGTGTAGGTTTGTCAGTGTGTGTATACGTGTCCTTCCGGCCCTGTTTGTGAAGGGAGAGCTAAAGCACTCAATGGGGGCATTTGCAACTTTTCAAAGAAGCAAAGACAGCTGTAAAAGGAACCCGTGCTTTTTCTGGGGCTGTTTACAGAGAAGTAACCCCTGTGTCATTTTCCCTCTCAGGGAGGTCCTTCCCTTGATTGCTAATCGTCTGTGTACTTTCGCCATGTGTGGTGTAAGCCGTGGTCCGGCCGAGCGGCCCCCTCCACCCGCAGCTTCCTCCAACTGTGGCGGCCACCCAGGGTGCAGCCGCCACAGAGGCAGGTCTCCTGCCGGAGGCCGCCCAGGGCTCTCCGCGCCCACCCCCCGCCCCGCCCCGACCGCTCCCCACCGCGGTGGCCCTGTGGAACAGCCCTCCCTGACCTCCTACCCAGGACACTTTCTCGTGCCTTCCATCCAGGCCAGCGGCCTGGCCACATGTTCGTTCTTCCGAGCCTTTCTGCGAGCCAGGGAAAGCCCAGGAAGGGAAGTGGCAGGAGGGTGGCCACCGGCGAGCGGGCCTGCAGGCTTGCGGCCTCCACCAGGCACCCGCACCTCCGGGGAGAATCTTTGGGAACCTCCCATGTGACTCTTGATGGCTCAGATCACTCGAGGGACTGAAAAATACCCTGGAGGCTTGTGTGCCTGGCTGGAGCTTAGGGACAGAGGGAGCGAAGGAAGGGGAGGCGGGATTCAGATCGTTCAAGGACTATGAACAAGGGGTTGATGGGGTCGGAGTTACCCTCCCTCAGTCCCCCAGGCTCTGTATGGAGGCTGGCCCAAGGAGGTGCAGGGATGGCAGCAAGGAGACCGCAGGCGGGCGGCTCTCGCGGTTCTCCAGGGAGAGAAGGGGCGTGGACTAGGTGGCCCTAGTCCTGGCAGGTTCCAGGGACAGGCCAAAGATCCTGCCCTCTTGGGGCTTATGTTCTTGAGGGGCTGCCAGACTGTGTATCAATACATAATACAGTAAAGTTTCAAGTTGTGATAAGTTCTTTGAATAGAAAAGGAGAATGAGGGGAAAGGAGAGTGTAGAGAGAAGAATCCAGACAGGAAGTGGCAGTGCTGCCTCCTCCACCCCTTTTGCTTCCTAGTCGGGACAACACAGGTGCTTCCCAATGGGGCCTGGTGAGGAAGCTGTCAGTTTACCAATCCTGGAGCCCCTCTTAGTGAGCCAGCACATCCAGGGGTGGCAGAGTGCACAGTGCGCTTGTTCAGCAAGTGTCCCAGGTGAGTCTTATCATCAGACAAGTTCAGGAACTGGAGGCGTGAGGACTGTGATTTATGAAATCAGATAGACTGGAGCTTTAGCTTCAGGCCTATCCCTTTTCTTATGATGTAGGACCCTCTGCTTAAACCTCGTAAGCCTCACCACCCTCATCTATAAAATGGGCATCGTACCATTGCTAGCTTCATAGAGTTGTTATAAAGATTAATGATAAAATGCTCATAAACCACTTTGCAGGGTGTCTGGCCCAGAGGTCAGTGATAAAATATGGAGAAGGGGCTATCTACAGCATGATTTGCTAATACTTGATTACATTCTGTCAAGTTAATGAGTCTCTATAAAACTCTACTGTTTATGTTTTACATCTTGAAGCCCAAACTCTTTTTTCCCTTGCTCCCCATGTTAAATCAAGTCCCACTCACCCCATCTCACAACCGTGTGTACTACCCCCACAGCCAATGCTCTGGTCCAGCTCTCACCACCCCCGCTGCAGTAGCCTCCCACGAGGGCCTCCCTTACCACCTCAGAACCATCCATTCACTGAGCCTGAGCCCTGCTGCTGCTTTAACAGGATTGGATCGCTCTTTCACTTAGTTTAATGGCTTCCCATTGTTCTTCAAATAAAATCAACATCATTACATGGCTTCTGCTTCATGCTCCAGCCTCACCATGGAAACCCTACCCTTGGAGTTTTCAGTTGAAACTTTAACATGACTTATGCAGGAAGCCTTTATACTTCCATAGCAACCTTTTGTAAAAGTTATCGGACTTGCAACTATAGTCATCCCTCAGTATCCGTAGTGAACTGGTTCCAAGACTCTCAGGGTACCAAAATCCACAGTTGTCGAAGGCCCTGCTATAAAATAGCATGGTATTTGCAAACAACCTATATTTGCATATTATAGGCTACAGCAAGGTGTGCCAACACTTCATTCACATGGATTCGGCATAGTGCTTGGCACCATGGTAAGTTTCAAGTGCTGCTTTTTTGGAACTTTCTGGGATTTCTTTTCCTGAACATTTTTTATATATAGTTTGTTCAATTTGCAGATGCAAAACCCACAAATACAGAAGGCCAACTGTAGCTGTTTAATGTCTGTCTTTCCCATGGAATTATAAGCACTGTGAGAACAAGGACAGAGTCTGTCCTCTGAGAGATGTGGGTTGTATCGGGAGTAAGAGTGCCCACTAGTGAGACAACTCCCTAGCTTTGAATCTCAGTTCTACCACTTACTATCTGTGTGACTGCAGGGAAATCATTTGGGCTTTCTAGGCTTCTGCCTCCAAATCCACAAAATCTATCTCATGGGGTTATTTTAGAATTAAGTTAGATAATATGTGAGGGCAGCAGAGAACATTCATTGCCTGATACATGACTGACCCTTATTAATGCTAACTGCTATTATATTTATTCACTCTAGACCAGTATCTAGACATTATGCACTCAGTAAATACTTGTTGAATGAATAATATCCTTTATCCTGCTTAGTATGTGGCTTGCCTATGCCCAGCAGCTAGCTACCGTTTATGGTACTTCAATTCCATAGCTGGGCAGAGTCTTGAGTAAGTAACTTGTGTGTATTTTATGTATTTATGTAATTAGAGCTAAGAATGGAGTTTCTATAGAATGGTTTGAAAAAGAGATTCTGATTTCAGAAATAGAATATTTCAATAGCTACAGCAAGAATTTCTTGGGAAGAGAGTTTTGGGGTAACTTACTTGCAGAATACTTTGGAAGTACTTTGGCTTTCAAGTTCTCAAACACACATTAAAATAATAGAAATATTATAGTGTAATCTAATTCCTTCTGACTTCCTTAGGGAATGCTGACTGTTCAGGTGAAGATCTGGTTTTTAGGGCATAGATGCAAGCTATACAATATAGTGACTTGATTCCAGTAAACATCTTTACATGGATAAAAACATCCATGCTCTGTGTCCTGAGGTGTTGCCTATCTTCATCAACACTGACTTAAGACAGAGTCTTAAAAATTCCCATCCATGTGCTACAGAAATGTCAAGGGTATCCCACAGGCAATTCTGCAGAGCTCCCAAATATGATGGTGCAGCAGCGAATTGTGGGATTTGGAAATAGTCTGAACTGCCAAACCTCCATCTGGACCCTACCCCACAGGCAGTTCCTTCTAATTGTTAAGGTTAATGGTGATACTGAAAGTGTTACCTGTGTCTTTAATTACCAGACTTCCATGTGCATGACTTGTCTTAGAAGATGTATGGTGAGAAGTGATAACAGGCATGTCCCAGACATGTGTTCAAATAATAATTGATTTAGAGTGTTAAGTTGTATCATTAGATACCAAGATGGAATGCGCCTATATCCCTTCCCTTTCGGTGTCACACTACCTTGGTAAGACGATAATGCAAACATCCACTCCTACCCAGAACAAGCCCTATTATGGGATCATCTCAACCAGAGCTCCTCAAACCTGAATTAGCACAGGAATCCCCTGCGGATCATGTTTAAATGCAGACTGTGACTCAGGAGGGCTACAGTGGGGCCTAAGACTCTGCATTTCAAGTAAACTCCCCATTGATAGTATTGCTGCTAGCCTGGGAATAACACATGAGTTTGGGGTTTAAAGGGATAGCCAGCTGACTATGGGACATTGTTGGGCAGGGGACCCCATGAGGCAACAACACCCTTGAAATGGTGCTCATTTCGTTTATAAGATGTTTCCCCATTTCTTACCTCCAGGTCTCCACACCAGTTTATTCACTCTCTGTGGGGTCAGTCACCCTCACCCTAACCAGAACCAGTAAAAATATGTTCAGCTCATGCTCCGAATTAATCCAGTCTCCAGGCCTCTACTGTCTACCTCCAGAACTTGAAACGACCCTGCCATACTGCCTTAGCTTTCTGTGGCCTTTCCAGACTATTCTTGTTGATTTTTACAGAGAAAATAAGCAAACAACTGGGAGAAAGGGAGCTGGTTTACATGGATAATTCTGCTGTTCTGTTAACATTTAAAATTGTGATGGAATTTCTGCTTTAGCTCAAAATACCCATCAACCTTATTCTCAGTCAGCATTTTAAGGGACCTTCTGCAATGCAACCCCCACATTTGGTTCTGACAGAATCTGATAGTCTTTTAACGTAGAGAATTGCAGTCCAAGATGTTTGTGTTTATATCCCCAGTCCAGAATAAATAAATAGCTACATGGTATTGAAATCACCTGTCAAAATATCCACTGCAGTTCTGGGGCACAAAGAGAAGTTTTTTGGTGTGATTGGCTTATTCTCAGGAACAATTCAAAGGCTGTTTATCTCATTTAGTTAAAAAAAAAAAAGACCTGTAATTACTGCATTTTGACCCCAAAGCAGGCAATTACTTCACAAAAGCTCTCCCCAGGAAACCAGACATTAGCCTGGCTAATTAGGCTGACCTCACTTGCAAACCGCTTATCGCTCTGCACATGGCAGCCTGGGACATGAGGACCATGCTGGGCCCTGGGCCTGCTAGTCAGGGCAGACTGCACTGTGTGTTGTGTTTTTACTACTTACTTTTATGTGCTCTTGAAGTGCCGTCCCTTTCCCAGAGACGGGCTCTCATCAAAAAGAAAGGGTGCTGAACAAACTGATCCCCTTTATTACACAAGGAGGAGGAAGCTGGGTAAAAAAAGAAAAAGAAAAAGAAAAAAAAGAAAGAAAGGAAAGCAACTGAGGTTGTAAATTCTTTCTAACATGGGAAATTATCCTCTGCCCTTTAGGAAAATGGTTTGTTGTTTCAGCCCTTGGGGCACATTTTCTTAGCCCCCTTTTGTTCTTGCACATTTTAGGGGTTAACTTCTGTTTGGGTTCTATGAGACTGAGAAAAAAAAATTTTAATGTCTCAAGCATGCAGAATTCTCTCCTTCTAAAGAGTCAGACATCTCTTCAAGGAGCACTGCAAGGTGGGTCACAAAATTATCACACCCCTTCCATACGTGGAGAAGCACATAGAAAAATAGCTTGTGCGGTTCTGGCTGCTCAGAGCTCAGCCACACCAGGTGGTCAGAATGCTTGCACTTGGCCTCTAACTCCAGGACATCCTTGCAACTGAAACAAGGGTTTACATTTGGAAGGTTTTCAAGGACAGGATAGGAATAGGGGATCCTTCTCCAGGGATTCAAACTAGAGGTATCCTCTTGCCAATGCAATGACAGGACGCCTTGGAAAATGAAGAGATGGTTTGTTTTGTTTGGGTGGGTCTCAGAAAGCAGAAGGCAGTCCAAGTCAGCTTGAGTCAGCTTTGCTTTAGAGGTCAGCATGGCTGGGGCGAGTCATTCCTTTGAGCTGAGATCCTAGTGAAAAAAATTACTCTGACACTTGTTAAATGGTAAGGAAGACTTTATTCAGGACTGTGGTGATGTATGTCATGACTGTGGCAGTAGTGGAGAGACAGAGGGCTCTGAATCCAGTCAAGACAGCTGGGGATTCACAGCCAAGGAGCAGAGTACAGGGTCAGTGGATGGAAAAGTACTCAGAGGAGACATCCAGTGGGGATTCTTGCTAACTCAAGATTTTTGCTGAAGGCAGGCTAGGGTGATCAGATTCTAGGGTGATCCAATATTAAGGGTGGTAGGATTCTCACTAAAATGAATTAGCAGGATTTTTGCTACAATTGCATGAGGCTGGCTGAAGACAGGGTCTAAAGATGAGGCCTCACCGAGAAGAGGACTCAGAGGACTCTAACTAAAGTTTGGTCAAGGAAAGAGTCTTTGTCCGTGGAAAGTTGAAAGGCAAAAGTTGCAGGAAGCACCTGGACCTGTTGCCTAATGGGTTTAAAACAAGGACCAGAAAGGGAATGAAGCAGCTCTGAGCCAGGAGAGGTGGGTGTTTATCAGTGTGCGTGTGGCTTGGCAGGTGTGCTGCTGGCTTCGGGTTAGCTAAGCTGCTCCAGCTGGCCATGAGAGAACCAGGTGAAAAGAATTCCTGACACAAAATCTTCCTGGCTTCCTGCAGCTAAAAGAGTCAAGATATTTTGTGACTACACTCAGAGGAATCAGTAGCATTTTGTGCTGTACTAGCGGTCAGACCACCTGATGCTTTACTCAGCTCCACCTTGTATGGAACCATGAGATTTCCAGAGGAAAGTGCCCACAGGTGAATAGGAAACACGAAGAGTGATGCTACCTACTCACTCTCACTCAAAGTCAAGTGGAAGGGATGAATATTACAAAATGGTGATGCCCACATTTTGAATGACCATTTTATTTTGAGAGGTGGGGGAGGGAGAAAGAGAGAGGGATAAACATTGATATGTGAGAGAAACATCAATCAGTTGCCTCTCACATGCCCCCAACTGGGGACCTGGCCTACAACCTAGGCATTTGCCCTGACTAAAAATTGAACCAGCCACCTTTCAGACTGCAGGCCAGCTCTTGATCCACTGAGCCACACCAATCAGGGCTGAATGACCATTTTAAAAGCTAATTACCTAATAACATTCTGGCTGCATAGCTTGGCCTTTCAGCAGCTCCCAGTCTATCTTTCTCACTAAATTCTACTCAGGATCGATGGCTGAGCTGATCAGGTCCTGTATATGTGCATGAATGTGCATGTGTGAGAGAGAGGATATCTTGAAAAGGTAAAACCATGATTCTCATAGAATTATAAAATGAACACAAGCCAAGGATTTTATTTAACATATTAATTGATGAGAGAACCAATAACATATTAGAACTGATTCAAAAAAGAACCCAAAGAACAGGCATATCTATAAACCATCAAAAATACTGAACTGAGGCAAAAGGGACTCCTTCCACAGCAGGGGAGGAAAGCCAATGGGATCTCCATCCACATGCAAAATTCATTTGCATTGCTATTTGTTATCTATGCTTTACAGAGATCTAAAAAGCTCAAAGACAGTGAAAGGAGCACAGGCCCCATAGAATCAAATAATCAAGAAGAATTTATCAGACAATGCCTAGTTTTTCATTGACAACACCCAATTATCTTTTCAGTCCATTTCTAAAGTCTTCCACAATTTTTCCCTAATATTTAAAATGTACACACTCACATTTTCCCACCTCTATGCCCACGTTGTTTACTTTTTTATGGATGTATTTTTTTAATTTTTAATTTTTTTATTTTAGCTTATTCAGTACAGTTTCTATCCTTTATTCCCATTCCAGCCCGCCCACCCATTCCTCCCCTCCTCCCTCCCTATTTCCATCCCCCCTAGTTTTGTCCATGTGTCCTCTGTATTTGTTCCTGTAAACCCTTCCCTTCTCCCCTGAAATTCCCTCCCCTCTCCCCTCTGGGCCCTGACAACCTGTCCTCTATTTCAGTGTCTTTTGTTATATTTTACTTATTTCTTTGTTTTGTTATTTAGGTTCCTGTTAAAGGCGAGATCATATGGTATTTGTCTTTCACTGCCTGGCTTATTTCGCTTAGCAAAATGCTTTCTAACTCCATCCATGCTGTTGCAAAGGGTATGAGCTCCTTCTTTCTTTCTGCTGCATAGAATTCCATTGTGTAAATGTACCATACTTTTTTGATCCATTCATTTACTGATGGGCACCTAGGTTGTTTCCAGCACTTAGCTATTGTAAATTGTGCTGCTGTGACCATTGGGGTGCATAAGTTCTTTTGGATTGGTGTTTCAGGGTTCTTAGGATATAGTCCCAGCAGTGGAATTGCTGGGTCAAAAGACAGATCCATTTTTAGTTTTCTGAGGTAGTTCCATACTGTTTTCCATAGTGGTCTTACAAGTCTGCAATCCCACCAACATTGTTTACTTTTTAATAAAAGCACTCTTTCCTTTTGTTCCCTGCAATTTCAAATATGACTTGGCTAGTCTACCTAGAAGTAATAAATCAGAATCTCTGGGGGGCATCCAGGACTCTGCTCTTTAAGTCAACTTCCCCAAGTGAGCCTCTGATGCACAACCATGAGTGAGGAAGGTTCATCCTGCCCTCCAGGTCTGGAATGTGTTCATACACATGGAGTCTCAAGAAGTTGGTTCTACAGGAGGTGGGTTCTGGACTGAAACATGAACTACAGGCAGAACTTGGAGAAGAGAACAGAAGGCACTCCAGGAAATAGGAAGCCATGGGGGGAAAGCAGGGAAGTAGGGATAGCATGGGAGTGCCTGTGGAGGTGAGGATTCCCACCTGAGGGAAGTCCAGGAAGGAAAAATTGATTTCATGAGTGTCTCAGATATGGGTTATAAAGAACCCGATCACGGATTTAATTCAGAGTTAGTGCACATTTTTTAAGCAGAGAATTAAGGTAAGAATAGTAGTGTTTTAAGGAAGGCTGTGTGGACATGGAATAGATACAACGCAGGACCTGTGAAGTGAAACCATGAACACATACTGAATTGCAGAATGTGCTTCTCCATTTCAGCCTGGGAAAGGCAATGATGCTTATTCAGAGAGCAAGAAGTAGACCATGACTCTAAATATAAACACTGAGAGACTGAATATACAAGCAGGCAATGGCCAGGCTATGTATAAAAATACAATTTCGACCCACAATCTCCCTCAACCACCCAGGAAACAAACGTATTGTCTACAGTCACCAGCCCAGGAAGCCAGACTGCTATCCTTGAGGTGTTTAGGAAAGCAGAACTCTCTCTCCAACAACTGGTCCAGGAAGTCAAACAATAACCTGTGTGACAGTTGGCCCAAATAGCCAGGACTTGATTAATAACTTACAGCTTCCCTAATTTTGTCCTTGCTTCCAGCTTTGAACCAAACTGAGAGAGCCAAATGTGCACCCCTAATCAATAACGTGGGATGCTTCCCCTTTTAGTTCTTTCTCAGGGCCACAGCCTCCAAACAGGGCATACCTGAAGTGGTCCCCCTTTTTTTTATGATAAAGCTTTTCAACTCTTCTGCTTGCCTTTGAGTTTGCCTAATGCAGCGATGGGCTGACTCCCTTGCTAGAGCAAGCTCCGTGTAAATAGCCTTCGCTTGTTGTCTTTGGGTGTTCTTTGTTTGTTTCCATACCACAAACAGTTATCTACATCTCTGCTCATCCAGCATGAACACATTTACACCCATAGACCTGCCAATCTCAACATGCAAGATTATTTTTAGTATTAATTTAATGTGCTCCATCCACAGGTAGAAAATTATAATTGACATTTACCATTTCTACATACCATATATCTCATACATAAATAAAATCATTCCATCAGGCAGCTGTAGTAACTAAAAAGGAAAAGCAGTAACTTTAGAAGACATGGATTCTAGTCCCAGCTCTGCACCATCTGTGTGTTCTAGGTCAAAATCTTCAGCTTTCTGGGAGTTTGTTTCTTGTTCGATGTGATATGGATATGGGAGTTGATGACTAAGGCTGCCTGTAGTTCTAGCAGTCTGTGATTTTATAAAGAGCTACATCTCTCCTAGCACTTCATACACTAGTCCCAGAAATCAGAAAGTCCTTCTATATCTGAATTTTTAATGTTTCTCCGTCTTCCACAAACTAGGTCTTTATTCATTAAGTTCCCTCATTTAAAAAATTTTTTTCAAATATTTCAGAATTGTATTGAGGAATTAATAAAAATGTCTTTTCAATTAGCTCCAGAATTTTACTAAGTATCCACTCTGTTTTGGTGGCAAAAAGAAATTAACGATTTGGTTTATACTTTGAGGATCGCACACACGAATAGGAGAAATATAAAGTTTGCACTTGTAAATTAAATTTAAAATGCAGATACCAAAAATAAGTGTGAACAAGAAGTGTAACAGGTGGGTAGAAAAAGGAGAGAAATCACTGAATGACCTCATCATGGTGAAGGTAGAACTTGAGCTTGGTCTGTGGGTGGGTGGGGGGTAACATTTGCACAGGCAAAGAAGAGAGGATAGAGGTGCTTCTCAGAAAGGACAGATGGTGTGAACTGGGAAAGAGTAAGTTGTTCAGAACATTCAGCCTCATGAGACTGAGTTCCTTGGGGCAGCAGAAGTTAACTACTTTGGGTTGAAATGCACAGCACTGCAAACGCCAGGCTGAGAGTTTTACCTTTACTATTGCTTGGCACCATTTCAGTTTTTAATAAATCCTGTTATGATTTTACTTGAACCTGTAGTAAACAGACTCTTCATAGGGATTGAAAGAAATAATATTGTGAGGAGAAAATTTTGATAATATCTTTTGTGTGTATGTGAACCTATTTATCTCTAGTAATGTTTCTTTAAAAAATTGTGGTAACATTACTATAACATAAAGTGTACCGTTTAAAAATTTTTTAAGTATACAGTTCAGAGTCATTAGGTATATTCACACTGTTAGGCAACCATTACCACCATTTGTCTCCAGAATTTTTCGTCATCCAAAACTGAAACTTGATACCCACTAAACAGTAATGCCCAATTCTCCCACCCCAGCCTCAGGTAACCACTGTTCTTTCTCTGTAAGTTTAACTACTCTAAGTACCTCATGTAAATGGAATCACACACTGTCTTTTTGTGTCTGTCTTATAGCATAATGTCTTCAAGTTTCATCCATGTTGTAGTATGTGTCAAAATTTCCTTCTTTTATAAGGCTGAGTAATATTTAATTATATGAACAGACCACATTTTGTTTTACCATTTACCTATCAATGGACATTTAGGTTGTTTCCATCTTTTAGCTACTTGTGAATAATGCTGCTCTGAACAATAGTGTGCAAACATTTGTTCAGGTCCTTGCTTTCAATTCCTTTTGTGTATATACCTAGAAGTAAAATTGCTGTATCATATGGCAATTCTACGTTTAGTTTTTTGAGGATGCGCCATATCATTTTCTACAGTGGCTGCACCATTTTACATTCTCACCAGTGATGACCAAGTGTTCCAATTTCTCCACATCCTCATCAACACTTTTTTTAAAACTATCCTAATGGATGTGAAGTGGTTTCTCATTGTGGTTTTGATTTGCATTTCCCTAATGATTAGTGATGCTGAATACCTTTTTATGTGCTTTTTGGCTATTTGTATATTTTCTTTGGAGAAATGTCTATTCAAGTCCTTTGCCCATTTTTTAAAATTGTGTTTTTTTGTTGTCGAGTGGTAGAGTTTCTTTATAGATTCTGGATATTAACTTCTTATTAGGCTTATAACTTGCAAATACTCTCCTCTATTCTGTTGGTTGCATTTTACTCTGTTGATGTTGACCTTTGATGCACAAAACTTTTTAATTTTGATGAAGTTTGATTTATCTCTATTATTCTTATATTGCCTCTGGTTTTGGTGACATATCCAAGAAGTCATTGCCAAATCCAGTATCATAAAGCTTTCCCCCTATGTCTTCTTCTGAGAGTTTTATAGCTTTAGCTCTTATATTTACATCTTTGATCCATTTTAAGCTAATATTTATATATGATGTAGAGTAAGGGTCCAACTTCATTCTTTGCATGTGAGTATCATCTTCTCCCAGCACCATTTGTTGAAAAGACCATTCTTTCCCCCATGGAATGACCTTGGCACCCTTGTTGAAAATCATTTGATCATATATGGAACGGTTTATTTCTGGGCTCTCTATTCTATATAATGTTTACCTTTTAAATGACTAATAATAATATTTGTGTTGAAGAAACCACGAGAAAGAAATTGTTTTTCTTGAAAATTATAATAACTTCCAGTATGAGAAAATATATCCCTTTCATTATTTATTTTTCTCTTCAGGATTTTTTTTTACTCTTTAGTTTTAAATAATTATAAGTTCAAAATAGTACAGAAGTCCCATGTACCTGTCACCCAATTTCCCCCAATGGTACATATTATCTATCTATATATAGTGCAATATCAAAACCAAGAAATTGACTTGAGTACAATTTTAGGTCTTATTCCGATTTCAGCAGTTTTACATGTATTTGTGTGTGTGTGTATGTGTGTGTGTGTGCATGTGTAGTTCTATGAACTTTTTTTAGTATATTTTATTGATTATGCTATTACAGTTGTCCTATTATCCCCCCTTCATTCCCCTCCACCCTGAACACTCTCTCCCACCCACATTCCCCCCTTTACTTCAGTCCATGTGTCATAAGTTCTTTGCTTCTACATTTCCCATACTATTCTTGCCCTCCCCCTATATATTTTCTATCTACCTTCATTGTTACTTATTCTTCGTATCTTTCCCCCACTCTCCTCCTCCCACTCCCCTGTTGCTAACCCTCCATGTGTTCTCCATTTCTGTGGTTCTGTTCCTGTTCTAGTCGTTTGCTTAGTTTCTTCTTGTTTTTGTTTCAGGTGTGGTTGTTAATAATTGTGAGTTTGCTGTCATTTTACTACACCGTTTTTTATCTTCTTTTTCTTAGATAA
>CM052540.1:71312016-71351207 GCA_028533065.1 Trachops cirrhosus | reverse complement strand
ATTGGTTCCCTGTGCATCTTTCTTCATTAAACTTACTGTAGCCTACATTTTTTCAGCTAATTTGTGACCAAAATCAGCCAATTCTGTGAGTATCTTGATAACCAGTGCTTTGAAATGTGCATCTGATAGGTTGGCTATCTCTTGGTCGCTTAAAAGGATGGGTTCTGGGGCTTTCAATTCTTCTTCTGTTTGAGCCATCTTTTTGCTGTTTTTTGTTTTGTTTTGTTTTTTGGTCTTGTCAAGCTCCTGTAATGAGGGGCGGAGCCTTAGGAGTTCACCAGGGCGGGGCACCCCAGTCGCAGGGTTGTGATGCTGTATGTGGGGGCAGGGTCCGAGAAGGAACAATGGTGCTTGCCCTGCTCTCTGTAGGACCCCAGACCCTTCCGCCACTTTCTGCAAGCCAGCTGGGCCCCTCTGGCACCAATTCCGGTGTGGGTGGGCCTGTGCACCCCATGGGACCTTCCTTTTCAGCCAGTGACCCAAAGCTCTATTTCCCGGTGCTGGGACCCTGAGTTGCGTGCAGTGCCCTGCTTCACAATGGCTGCCTCGCTGGGTCCACAGATCGCCACCCCCTGGCTGGGGCCCACCAGCCACTGCTGCTTGTGCGCCCAGGGTCTGCCTGCTGTGGACTTGAGCACCACCCCGGGTGCTCAGCTCTCCGCTCCACGTCCCTCACCCGGCCCGACTCCACCCCTCCTACTGGTCTGGATGAAAGTGTCTATTTTTAAATCCCTGGGTGTCCGACTTCCATACACTTCAATTTTCTGTCAGTTCTGGTTGTTATTTTGTTTCTATATCGTTGTTGTCCCTATCTTGGTTGTGCGAGGAGGCACGGTGCGTCTACCTATGCCTCCATCTTGGCCGGAAGTCTCTGTAGTTCTATGAACTTTTATTATTCGTGTAGATTCATGTGACCACCGCGATAATCAAGACACAGAGCAGGTCCACCACCCAAGATCGTTCATGTTACCTCTTTATAGCCAAACCCATTTCCCTCCCTTCCCTAACCCCTGACAACCACTAATATTTTCTCCATCTCTGATTTCATCACTTTAAAAATGTTATATAATGAAATCATACAGTATGCCGCATCTTAAGACTTTTTTCATCAGCGTTATTCCCTTGAGGTCCATCCCAGTTGTTGTACATATCAACAGTGCCTTTTTATTGCTGAGTGCAATTCCAAAGCATGGATGTTCCAGTTTGTTTAACCGTGAATTCACTAAAGGATATTTGGTTTGTTTACTATTTGAGGTTGTTACAATTAATGCTAATATGAACATTCCTGTACCTGTTTTTATGTGAACATAAATTTTAATATCTGTGGGATATATGCCCAGGAGTGTGATGGCTGGGCCACATGGTATGTTTAGTTTTATAAGACACTGCTGAACATTTTTCCAGAATGGCTATACCATTTTATATTTCCACCAACAATGTCTGAGAGAGATCCAGTTTCTCTGCATCATCACAAGCATTTGGTATTGTCACTATGTTTCATTTTAACTGTTCTAATAGGTGTGTAGTAATATCTTGTGATTTTTCTGGAAGGGTTTTTAATTTGCTATATATCAGTTCAACTACTTTGTGTTACTGCCTTCTTCCTTGTAGTCCAACTTTTAACAGAGAAAACCCTACACTCCCTCCTCTACATGAAACTAAAGGAATGTAGAAAAGTCGACCCATTTTCTCTTGGATTATATTGTCCTGATGAAGCCTTAGTTATCACCTTCCATTTGCTTTCACCATCAGCCTTGTGGTCATCAGAGAATGAAAGAAGGAAGCAGCTGGCCAGAGGGCTAAGAGAAGCGGGTCTGTTCCCTTTGCCTGTGTATATTCATTTTCTAGTCACAGCTCAAGCTGTTTTGCTTTCCACTCTTTGGGGAGAGAGGGAAATGTAAATGTACTTGCTGTTGTTTAAGCCTCCTAGACATTAAAAGCAAAGGCATCCGTGCTGCCTTTTGCCTAAATAATGTCAGATAACCCCTTTGAGAACTCTTCAAAGATGATTTACACATTGTAAAGACTTTGAAGTTAGAGGGGGTCCTGGGTGAGGCCCTCAATAAACACTGATTATATGCCTACTGTTTGCTTGGCCCTAGGAGGGGTGCTAGGTGAGAGATCTGTGTATTAAGAAGCCAGACTCTCCATCTATCATCAGCAGTTACATGTGAGGTGGGTGAAGTGCTTATGCAGAGAGGTGACCAAGTGGCTTTTGCAACTCAGGAGGACCCTACAGCTTGCTCCTTGGGAATCAGAGAACTCCATGAGCAACTCACCCAAAGCTTTTTAAGCCTCACTGAGGATCATGTAGGATGCCTGCTAAAAATCTATTCCTGGGTCCCACTCCACACACACTGATTCAGAGCCTCTAGAACAAGGACTAAATCCCAATGTGAGGGTGTTCAGAGATGGAGTCTTTGGGAATTATTCAGGTTTAGATAAGATCATGAGAGTGGGATTAGTGCCCTTATAAAAATAGACACCAGACACACACATGCACAGATAAACTTTTATGTGAGGACACAGTGATGAGTTGACTATCAGCAAGCCAGGCAGAGAGGCTTCAGGGTAAGCCAAACTTGCTGACCTCTTGATCTTTGACTTCTAGCCTCTAGAACTGACAGAGCATGAAGGCAGATGTCTGTAAGCCCAGAAAAAGGCTCTCAGCAGGAACTCAATCAGCCAGCACCTTGATTTTGGACTCCAGTCACCAGAACTGTGAAAAATACATTCCTGTTGTTTAAACCACCCAGTCTGTGGTATTTTGTTACGGCAGCCTGAGCTGGCTAACACCATATGATTCATAGAATCCTCCTGATTGAGAACTATTGACCCACTCTAGCCCTCTCATTTTACAGGGAAGGAAACTGAAGTACAGTAAAATTAAACATCTCATTTGGTGACCTCTATATCTAGTCAATAGTCCAGTCATTATTAAGTCAAGGTTCTCCGACTTTCAGACCATTGCTCATTTTACCAACTGAAAGATGACAAGTAGGTTTATCTGCACATCAACTCTGGTCGATCGCTGGTGGCAGCCCAGAGCACTGTGTCAGAACGATTCTGAGGATAAGTCCAGGCTCAGCTGATGCGGGCTCCAGGACCAGCAGGGAGAGTGTGCAAGAAATAAGAAGCGTCATGGTATTGATGGGAAACCTGAATCTGGAATCCAGGTCAAATAAATGTTCTTGTCACATAAGCTCATTGAGAAGAGTAGAACCCGGAGGTGTGGTCCATGGACCAGCAGCATGCACATCACCTGGGAGTGTGTCAGAGCTGTGGATTCTCGGGTCCCACCCAGACCTCCTGGATTAGGATGTCTGGGACTGAGCCAATGAATCTGTCTGGATTTTTATGTACACTACAGCCTGAGAAGTGCTGCACTAGAAAATAAGGACAATAATATCAATGTGTCTGGGTAGTTTCGCAAGTGTGAACTGGTCTCCATCTTCCTGGCATACATCTTGCTTCCATGGGCCCACTGAGGAATGTCTGCTTTCCCACCTTCCCTTCTCCCTCAGCATTTAGCCTGATGCCTCTCACACCTACTTCTCCTCTGGTTGTGTGTGGAACAAATGGAATCCCTCAGAGACCTCCTGGGAACATAAGGATGTTTCACACAGCCCTCATCCCTCATAACTGATGAAAGCATGCCAGGGCTGTGTATTTTTAGTTAGGATGTCTGGATTTGCCAGTTCCCAGCCTCCTTCTAACCATGTGGCCCACATTGTACAACTATTATACTCCTTTATTACAAACCCTTCCATTTTCTGTTAAGTAATGTGTTTGGAAGCCTGAGTGATTCAGAGACAGTAAGCATTTGATTGCTTACATTATTTTGGTTCAAACATGGCTCATGGCCCAGGACTAATTTATTTATTTTTACATGGTACATTTCTGTTTCACTTGGGAATTTGCCACCCCCCATTCTCCCTTCCAGCTACTCTGCCTTCACCCACCCACCCCCCACTTGCCACCCTTCTTCCCAGTTCTGAAAGATGCCCCATCAGCAGCCTCCAAGCCAGAGACTCTGTTTTCTGCCAGTGTGGTTCTCTCGCACGTTCCTGCCCACCCACAGCCTCAGACCAACAGGCAGAGACCACCTACCACCAACCCAGGGAAGCCTGTCTTTTCCCCAAGCCAGTCAGCCTTCTCCACATGGGTGCACATCTAACCATATGGGTGTGGGTCTGGACTCCTGCAAGGAAGCACCCTTCCTCCAGGAGCCACCAAGGCTGTAGCAGGGTTTTGCTCAACATCACCTGGGGAGGAAAGCCAGCAACCTAGATCTGACAGAATCAATATCCTATTTCAGGTCCCCTGAGCCAAGCTGTCCCCTGCCTACCCCCGCCCTCATTTGCAAAAACAGCCTGTTCTGCATATGGGATGGAAACTGTGTCCTGGCAAAACACAAAAAGTAAATATTTAAAGGGGAAAAAGCACACACAAGGAAACAAAATGCCTTGCGTTTATGTTTCCATGGTCTGCCGCCAAGAACCTCCCAGCCTCTCCCGGCTCGTGTTCAGTGTGCCATATGTTTTGAGACCAGTGGATTTAGGCTCCTCCACAGTTGTGAAAAACATCAGTCCATTTGGTCTGTCCTTTCTCTCCCTGCATTTGTTGTTCATTTGCGAGTTTCTCACATCCCTTGGCCGACTGCTGTCAGTGTGTTTACAGGTTTTAGATTTCTGATGGAATCTGAACACCACACCACACACAGCCTGCTGCAGACCATCTCTGGGAGGAGGGAGGCCACTCCAGGGTGCTCAAAGGGACGTTCTCGGCCATGCCCTGGGACATGTGTGACCCAAATGAAGCTCACATTGTGATGTTTCAATGATGATTATTTTTTCCTTGAAAGTTGGGCCCCCACAAAAGTGATTTTGTGTGTCATCCCCCACTTGGCACCCTCCTGTGACACTGCTGAACTAGCAGCTTGGATCATCCTGCTTGCCAGGAGTGGGGAGGACAGCTGGCCAGCTTTAGAGGGAAAGGTAGACATGGGAACAGTAGGTGAGAAGCGGACCACCTGAAACAAAGCCTTGCCCATTTCTCACTTCAGAACAGAACTGGACTCCTAACTTTCTATGTTGAGGTTATTGTCATAAACTATCATAAGAAATGAAATTAAAATATCCTATACAGGGTCTGATATTCCCTTATCTCAATTCTGGGAGTGGAAAGCACAGCATAAATGTCATGATTGGGGGTAACAAGCAGATATAAAGGAACATCTTTCCTATTAATTAAAGAAGTTCAGATAAGCAGTCGAAGTATGATTTGCATGTCCAAGCCTGTGCCTATAACTTTTCCCACCACCCATGCCTGGTGACATTTCCAGAGACAGAGCAATATGGAGAAAACTCATTCTTTTTTTTTTCTTTTTAAAGAGAGAAACATCGATGTAAGAGAGAAACATCAATCCGTTGTCTCCCATACATGTCCCAACCAGAGATCAAACCTGTAACCTAGGTATGTTCCCTGACAGGGAATCGAACCTGCAACCTTTTGGTGTATGGGACACTCAAACCAACTAAGCCACCCAACCAGGGCAAGAAAAAACTCAGTTTTATTTCTTATTCAGTTCTATCCAGTTCAAACTGGGATTCCGTTGATTCAGGTCCTTAATTTTTATGTTTGCCATATTTGTCAGACTTTTTCCCTAAGATGCTTTGGTTTCCTGTCTTGTTTAAAAAGGCCTTCTCTCCTAGACGTTAAAAAACATTATCCTAGATTCCTGTATAGAATTGCATTAAATTGGGTATTAATTTAGAAAGTTTTGTGTTTCTGATATTGTCTTCCTCTTTAATAGAGGCCAGCAAGCTATGGCCCATGGGCCATCCCCACCCCACCATCAGTTTTCCCAACAACACTGCAGTGGAACCCAGTCACATTCGTCCACTTACGGGTTGTCTATAACTGCTTTTGCGCTACATCTCCATAGTTCCAGTAGAGGCCCTGTGGCCCACGTGACCTCAAATATTTATTTTCGGCTCTTTACAGAAGAAAGGCTACCAACCTTTGTGTTATAGGATCTTTGAATGTCTCTCTATCTCTTCAAATCCTACTTTATTTCTATCAGTACTGTTTTATAATCTTCCTCATCTTTAAAAGGGGGCTAATGATAGTGCCCATCTTATTGTTGTGAAGATTAATTAATTCAATTAACATGATATGCTTAGCACAGTGTTTGGCTCATAAAAACCTCTTAGAAAAAACAGCAGCCATCGTTTTGGGCTGGAACGAAGAAGTGCAACAGACAATAAGACACCTTTTCACCATTCTTGATTACTATAGAATGTGATTACAAAGAAACCGTTCTTTGTTTTTAAGTCATGAGCTGGCTTATTCGAATTGCTTTTTCTGATTGTAAAGTGAATACGAGTTCATTCTAGAGATTTTGGAACAGAAGTGAGAGTGGGAAAATTTTTAAAATCTCCTCCGACCCCTGCTCCACAGAGGAACCGGCATTGTGGCTTTGATGTGCATCTAGCACCATTTCATCTCTGTAGGCACATACCAAGTGTCAGATGTTAACAGTCCCATGACATTTAGGTACTAGAGACATCACATTTCTTTTTCCAAATCAAAGCTCAGTCTGGCTTAGCCTGGTGAAAAGGCTAAAGTCAGTCATTTTGGGGCTCCATCCTATGCCCCACATAGGACCTGGGCTATTGTGCTCTGGGGAAAGGGCCAAGCATGGTCCTGGCGACAGGGCGGTCATTGCTGCTACTATCAACTCAAGGTGCTGCTGCCATCAGGCAGCAGTTCTCACCAGGTACAGGTGCTGCTGCCCCAGATGGCATCAGGATGCCTCTCACAGGGGTCCTCTCTGCAGGCCACTTGCTGAGCCCCAAAGACCCTTGCTGCTGTTACAAAGCCATGGCTTAGTGACCCACCCCCACAGACACCCAGGCCACCACCCACCTGAGACCAAGCTGCAGGCAGGGTTTCCAACCTCTCATAAAGTCTGGGGTACCTGCCAACCCACCCTCTCCACCACCTACCTTGGCCCTCTCTACCTATAAAGCACAAAACTTCCTTCTAGCTTTTTCTTCATAGGACTGAACCCTTCTCAACAGAGATCCACATGGTCCCTGTCATGATTTTTAAAAGGCTGTTTAATTTTGATTTCCCTCTGAGTAGGAGGTGCCCCATCTCAAGAAGAAGAAGGGAGACATTTTCATTTTCCCCTCATACATCAGAACAAAGTAAAATAAAAACACATTAGTTAATATTCATTTTGAGGTAATTCCCTTAACACTGTGTTATAGCCTACTTTTATATAATGAATATAACATAGGCATATTTCCATATCCAAAACGGCCTTATCTTAAAATACTGTATGGATATATTTGTGTATTATACATGTGTCTATGTACATATAAATATAAATACATACACATATAATAGTGTCCACTAAAATGTAGGAATGCTCCAACATTGGGGCTTGCCCTTGGATTTTTGCCAAAATCTACTGTTGCCCTTTGGCCTCAGATTTTGGAAGGCCGAAGAGCTGAATGCTGACTTCAACCTCATTGCTTGGGTGTGACCAATAGTTGTGAGGATCCATAGATTCTCATCATACTAATTAGTACAAAAACCACCGTAATATGAACAAAGACATCATTTGAATTGATTATTAATATCTTATTCTTATCTATGTATGTTTCTGGGTATAATATGTACTAAAATCTTCTTGTGTTTATGTATTGAAATTCTATTAGTCAATTGATATATAAGAGAATAATTACCAGTTCAAGAGTAAAATGATGAAATAAATAAATTACTAAAAATATTAATTTCACAGGCAAAAATAATTATTAAGAATGTTCCAATACTAAAATAAGGAAATAGAGAAATGCTTAATACAAATATTAAGAAAGTGTGTTAGCCAATAACCTTGGGAAGAATATTGTTTCTTTTTAGAGCTGATAATAATTTATAAAAATTTCAATAATATAAGGAAAAATATTAGATTTACTCTAATATTTAGAGAATTATTTGGCATGGGAACATTACTAATATTAAACAAAACAAACTTTAAGAACTATACCGTCTGCAGTAAAAGTAGGTTTACAGTTATGAGTACGTGAAACACAGTTTATTCTTGTATTATTTGTTAATTATTGTATTATTTTCCACATGAACAACTGTTAACCTACTTTTGCCCCTCCCTGTATTTAACTTTTGGTTACTGAATTTCACATATGCCATTAGTCTTTTAAGGAAAGATCCTATTTAGGAATTCTTTTCCATAAAGATGATTTTTAAAAGATTTTATTTATTTTTAAGTATATTTCATTGATTATGCTATTACAGTTGTCCCAACTTTTTTCTCCCCTTTATCCCCCTCTGCCCTGCACCCCCTCTCCCACCAGCAGTCTCCCTCCTTAGTTCAAGTCCACGGGTCACACATATAACTTCTTTGGCTTCTCCATTTCCTATACTATTTTTAACCTCCCCCTGTCTATTTTGTACCTACCATTTATGCTTCTTATTCCCTGTACCTTTTCCTCCATTCTCCCCTCTCCCACTCCCCGCTGATAACCCTCCATGTGATCTCCATTTCTGTGATTCTGTCCCTGTTCTAGTTGTTTGCTTAGTTTGTTTCTGTTTTTCTTTTTTAGGTTCAGTTGTTGATAGTTGTGAGTTTGTTGTCATTTTATTGTTTACTGACGATGAACTCCTTTAACTTTACATTGTCTGAGAAACACTTTATCGGCATCTTCCCTTCCAATCTAAATAATAACTTCGATGGATAGAGTAATCTAGGTTGTAGGTCCTTGTCTTCATGACTGAATACTTCTTTCAGCCCCTTCTTGCCTATAAGGTTTCTTTTGAGAAATCAGCTGATAGTCTTATGAGAACTCCTTTATTGGTAACTGTCTCCTTTTCTCTTGCTGCTTTTAAGATTCTCTCCTTACCTTTAATCTTGGGTAATTAAATTATATGTCTTAGTGTGTTCCTCCCTGGGTCCAACTTGTTTGGAACTCTTTGTGCTTCCTGGACTTGCATGTCTATTTCCTTCACCAGATTGGAGAAGTTTTCCTTCATTATATTTTCAAATAAGTTTTCAATTTCTTGCTCTTCCTCTTTTCCTTCTAGCACTCATGTGATTCAGATGTTGGAATGTTTGCAGTTGTCCCAGAGGTTCCTAAGGCTCTCCTCATTTTTTCGAATTCTTGTTTCTTTATTCTGTTCCAGTTAAATGTTTATTTCTTCCTTCTGTTCCAATTTGTTGATTTGAGTCCATTTTCTTCCCCTCACTTTTGGTTCCCTGTATATTTTTCTTTATTTTACTTTGCATAGCCTTCACTGCTTCCTCTGTTTTGCAGCTGTACTCGATCATTTCTGTGAGCATTCTGATTACCAGTGTTTTGAACTCTGCATCTGACAGGTTGTCTATCTCCTCATTGCTTAGTTCTTTGTCTGGAGTTTTGATCTGTTCATTCATTTAGGCCATATCTCTTTGTCTCAGTGTACCTGTTACATTGTAAGTGGCAAAGCCTTAGGCATTTGCCAGGGTAGGGCAGCCCACTTTGCTGTGTTATGGGGGAGAGATCAGAGAGGGAACAATGTCACTTGCTCTGCTCTTTCCCTGCTCTCAGTCACTTCCCCCACTACCCACAAGCAAATTGGCCCCTTCTGGTGCTGATTCCAAGTGGGTGGGCCTGTGCACACTCTAGGGCCCAGTGGGCCCCTCCAATGGGCTCTCCTTTGATCCTGGGAATTTCTCCTGCCACTGCAACCCCCACAGATTTTTACCACCAGAGACTTTGAGGCTTTATTTCCCCACACTGGAATCCTGGGTTGCGTGGTCTGTCTTGCTTCCCAGTTGTTCTTCCTGATTTATCTGCATGGGAATGTGGGTCCACGCAGTCCACCAGCTGCCGCCTTGCCCACCCAGTCCGCCATCTTGCTGTGCATCTCTGCCCATCTCCACCTCTCCAACTGGTCTGGATTAATTTTTCCTCTGTAACTCCTTGGTTGTTGGATATCCATACAGTTCAATTTTCTGGCAGTTCTGGTTGTTTTTTGCTTTTCAGTTTGTTGTTGTCCTTCTTTTGGTTGTGTGAGGAAGCAAAACCTACCTATGCCTCCATCTTGGCTGGAAGTCTATTTATTTATTTTTAGAGAGAGGGAAAAGGAGGGAGAAAAACATTGATGTGAGAGAGAAACATCGACTGGTTATCTCTTATATGTGCCCCGGACTGCAGGGACTGAACCCACAACCTAGGCACATGCTGTGACCAGGAATCAAACCAGTGACCTTTTGTTTATGGTGCAACACCCAACTAATTGAGCTAAACTGGTCAGGCTATAAAGGTTAATTTAAGGTAAAATTTCATTTTCATCACCACAAAACTTCTTAAGGAAGAAAGTAAATCTAAAATCATGTATAACAACCTACATAGCCTGATTAAGAAGTTGGTTTGGATTAATAAAGAATAAAAATTAATGAAGAAAAGAAGAAATGCTACAGGTAGAGGAGGGACCCAAAGCATATATTTTCACTAATGATATGTCAAAATAACATACATTATATGAGCTTTTCTGAAAGACAATTCATTATTGTTTGATGTCTTTGTAAACTAAACTTTTGAACAAAGAGCTTGTCAAAATGTTGCCCAATTGAAAACTGTTTTCAAAAGACAAAGACAAAGAACTTCTATGATTTAGTCAAGTAATGCAGTACAAAGTTTCTTCCAGAAACCATATTATTAAAAGGTTTTTTTTTTACCCTGAATTCTATTCTGCTCTTCACATCAAGTTTTATGGTGCTATTCAGTGCGCTACTTCTGAACTTCTTTCCATTGGTCTGATGGCTCGGTGGATTAATGATGAAAGTCAAGTGAGCTTCATCTTTACTTTGGTGCCAAGAGGCCCTGGTTCTTCCCAGCAGAGTGAATTTTATTGAGGAAATATTCATCAAATGAAAAGTTCATCAAGAAAAGTATTGGGCAATTGTCTCTGACAAGGAACCAAACTTAGCGAAGGCTATAAGTGATTCAGGAGTCACAAGCAGCGCGTGGTTGTTTGCACTCTTCAGTGGTGTGTTGACAAAGTTATTATGGCATCAAATTGCTGCCTGTAATCACCAGTGATTGGGCCCCTTTCATCATTCTTTTTCATCCAAAGATAAACTACATGACATAGACATGATTTTGGAACTGCCTTATTGTGTAATTTTGCAAAATGTTTCAACAAACTGGAACAGAGGCTATTACGTGTTCAAAGGCTGCTTGAACAGTAAAAAAGCCAAAAAGTTTGATTTTAAAATTGAACCATGTGGAAAATACTGCCAATTCAGCATGGCACTAACAACCAAATGTCACTTGCAGAGAAAGTAGCTCGTTGATGGAACCTGCAGAAGTGAACCACCTGATGGGCTTGGAGAAGGCAAGTATCTCATTTTTAAACCGCTTTAAGGTGAGTTCCCACTGCCAGGCCCATATGCTGGGCTTGGCACGGGGGCAAGAGAAGCTGAGGGGCATGTGGAAATTCACAGATGATAGTGTTCTCATAAAAGCCAATTACATTGCTGTGCTTCTAAGTGGAATATTTAAGGACAGACTTTTGCTTGAGTGCATGCAAAAACATGAGAAATAAAGATGATTAAGTGAAGGCAACAACCTGAGGTCTGTTTCTGAGATGTTCAGAGGGCCTCTCCAAGCAGTACACACACCTTCAGTGTGGGGGTTGCTTCACCTCCACAGACCAAATCTTCTCCTCCAGGAGACGAAGAGTGGAGAAGACTGAACTTTAGCTGGTTACTTATGTTTAGAGCAAAGTTTCCCAATGTCTGTACTATTGAGCATTTTTAATTAATGATTTTTTTTATTGTGACAGGCTGGCTGTCCTCTGCACTATAGCATGTTTAGCAGCACCCCTAGCCTCTACCCAGTCAATGTCGATAACATCTCTGCCCCAGTTATAATAACTGAAAATGTCTCCAGAGATTGCCTAATGTCCCCTATGCAAAATTGCTCTGAGAACCATTGGTTTAAAGCAGCAATTTTCAATCGGTGTGCCATAAGAGTTTTTAAAACATGCAATACTTATTTAGTCAGGGGCACTGACCTCTTTTCTTTTAGATTGTAAAATTTTGAAAAATGACACCAGCCAACATGACAATAGCCATCCAGTATGAATGAATCAAAATTATACCTTTTTTTGGTCAGATCAGCAAAAAATACAATATATTTCTTGGTGTGCTATAAAATTTTAGTAATTAGTTTATGTGTGTCATGAGATGAAAAAGGTTGAAAATCACTGGTTTAGAAAAAAGGAAATCTGAACCAATCTTACATGATAACCTGCCATAAAGATGTTGCTATCAGTCCACTGCACACACTAGCATCTTTTATGGAAGCCAACACCGGCAAAGCTGCCAAAACACACCACGCTCCCACACTGCTTCCAGTTAGAAATGGGCTTCTGTTTGGCTCGCGTGCATGAGCACAGTGTCACAGGAGCACACTGCTGAGATTTTTGATCCAACACAATACTATCAAAATTTTAAAAATTAAACAGAAAAGTTCTTAAGTGAATGTTGAAACATTAGCTAGATATTCAAAGTAAATTTCAGCTGTATCCATGTAACCTAGAAGTTCTAAAATGGCCTTCTGTGCCTTAGATGGAATGCCAGTTTACAAACGTGTGCATTCAACCTTGGGTCAGACTGGATTCAGCACACACGTCTGAGCAGAAGCAGGGCCAAGGCCACCGTGAGGCCATGGTAGCACCCAGTGTTGTCTGCTGCACAAATGATGCAATTTGACAATCCTACATGGCTGAGCACTGAAGTTGTCTGCAATATTTTGGTTTTGTAAATTACCTTGCAAATAACTTTCTTAATTAAAAAGAAAAAAGGTCCTATTAAATTATCTTCTTCAAAAAATTGCTAGAAGTGGAATTATGGCATCAAAAGTTTTCAACATTGTTATGCTTTTTTATATCTATTATTATGTCCTCCAGAAAAACTTATTTATACCATCAGCAATGAGTGTACTGCCAGGCCCTGGGAATTATCATTTTTTCAAAGATATTTGCCAATATGTTAAGGAAACATTGTCTCTCTCTTTTATTATTATTATTATTATTATTATTATTATTATTATTTCACATTTCTTTGGATTAGAACAAACTACAAAAATTGCATAGTGTCCAAACAACCATCTATCATTGTTTCTTTAGCTGAAGCCCTGATGACATTGTTGGACTGCAGTTAGGGTGCATGAGGTATGAAACACATGGAACTTTACACTCTAGAGCCCTACTTGGCATGGTGAGATGTCCACACTATGGGGGGGTGAGGGAACTGAGATTTGTCAGGGAACAGCAGATGCTGAGCCCCCAAGTACAATTTCACTAAGTGGAAGAGTGAATAAACTAAAGAGATTTTCAAGCTGCCTTATTTGAACAAAATATTTGAGTCAAGATGCTGACTTAGGCAGACATGGCTCGCCTCTTCACACAACCACACAAAAATTATAGCTAAAATATAGAACAAACATCACTCAGGAACATTGGAGATTGGGTTGAATAGAAGTCTGACTACTATGGAATTAAAGAAACCATATCCATCCAGACTGGAAGGAAAGGTGTGGATGTGGAATGGGCTGGCTCCACACTCATGTGGATAAAAATTCAGGAGGGACATCTCATCTCAGGAGCAAAGAGTCCCAGATGCACACCAGGCCCCCAGCCCAGAATTCCAGTGTGAGGAAGATAAATCCCCACAATTCTGACTGCGAAAACCTGGGATTGAGTTGGTGGACAAGGCTACTGGGGAACCCACACACAGACTCACCTACTCCAACTTAGCCAGGGTGGCACCTTAAGGGCACCAGTGGTATACAGGGAGAGACTGTGGTGTCTGGCATCAGGGTGAGCAGAGGCCCTTGTCCCTTTGCTGAGCCTTCTTCCCCCAGGGCCATAGGCTGGTGCCATATCTGAGACTGTCAACCTGGCTAACACTGTGTGACCCACCTTGGAGATCCACAGGACTCTACTCCACTCAACTTATGGGCCCACCCATGCTGCTTTTCTATAAGAATGGCTGGTCTTTGCTCCTAAATCCAATCAAACAAGCAACAGCTGACCTCAGTGAACCTTAGCAGCAGCCGGATTAGAGTCACAACTTGGCTTCATCTGCAAATTTTCAAAACCAGCACAGGCAGCAGCCATCTCAGATTGCTTTATAACTCATGCAGGGTGGCCCCGGGCAAAACACAGGTGGCAGCTGACCTTGGCCTGTACCGTCCAGAAACCCCAGGGCCAGCACATCCAGTGGACAGCATTAGATCACGTTGGAGCACCACCACCCTGCACCTACACAGCTGATCCTCCAAGGAGGACAGATGTTGGTGGTCAGTGGTCATAGCCAGTCCTTGCAACTGACTGGCCTGGGTAAGTGTCACCCATTGACCTGCCAACAACAACCAAGGCTCAACTACAAGAGGAGGGTGTACTCATCCCACACAAACTGTGCACCTTGAATATTAAGCTTCAGTGATAGGGGAGGCTGTGCCACTGGACCCTACAGGACACCTACTACACTAGGCCATACTACCAAGACACAGAGTTAAAGCAGCTCTAATACATAGAAACAAACACAGGGAAGCTGCCAAAGTGAGCAAAGAAAGATGGCCCAAATCAAAGAACGGATCAAAACTCCAGAAAAACAGCTAAACAAAATAGAGATAAGCGATCTATCAGATGCACAGTTCAAAACACTGTTTATAAGGATGCTCAAGGAACTTAGTGAGGACCTCAACAGCATAAAGAAGATCCAGCCAGAAACAAAGGACACACTTATTGAAAGAAAGAACAATTTACAGAGAAACAACAGTAGAATGGATGAAGCTGAGGATCAAATCAATGATTTGGAACATAAAGAACCAAAAATCAACCATGCAGAACAATAATAAGGAAAAGTAATCCAACAAAATGAGGATAGTAAAAATAGTTTCTCAGGTGACTTCAAGAGGTCCAACATTCACCCCATAGGGGTGCCAGAAGGAGAAAGGAAAGAGCAAGAAATTAGAAATCTATCTGAAAAAGTAGTGAAAAAAACTTCTCTAATTTGATGAAGAAAATAGATATGCAAGTTCAGGAAGTGCAGAGAGTCCCAATTATGATGGAGGCCCACTCCAAGACACATCATCATTAAAATGCCAAAGGCTAAAGATAAAGAGAGACTCTTAAAAGCAAGAGAAACGAAGTTAGTTACAGGACGGTTTCCAGGTGGGGGGGGGGGAGGGAAGAATGGATGTAAAGGTGAGGGGATTAAAAGGTAAAAATAGGTAGTTACAGAATAGGTGTGGGGATATAAAATACAGCATAGGAAATGGAGCAGGAAAAGAACATATACATATGACCCATGGACCTGAACAATGGTGGGGGGATTGCCTGAGGGAATAGGGGGTGCTGGGTAGAAGGGGTCAAAGGGGGAAAAATCAGGACAACTGTAATAGCATAATCAATACAATATAATTTTTTTAAAAAGATATTTGAACAAGCTGAAACTACCCACATTTTTAACTTGGTCTCTCCCTGCACTTTTCCCTTGCCAGGCATGGATAGTTGCATTTACAAGACTTGAACTCACATAAGATGTGACTGATAGTTACTGAGCTGCTGCCCTGGCTCATGGGTGTCAGGTTATCCCATTCATTCTTTGAAACAGTCCTGCCAGGTAGGCATCATCTCTAGGTTGTGAATAAGGGACTTGAGGTTCAAACAACGAGCCTGAGGTCTGAGGCTAAATGAGTGCAGAGCTGGAACTCACCTTCAATTCTGCCTGATTCTAAAACTCCTACTCTTTTATTTCCCATACCATGTAGGGTACCAGTATCAGCTTCAAGACTGATATTTCCTCGTGACTCCCCGCTCCCCTCAAGAATGAAAAGTCCATGGTTCTTTCCAACTTGAATTCAAAGAAAGCTATTGAAATTATTTAATTGTTGTGATAACTATTTTAGAATATCTGGTTCTCTTCCACCTGCCCCCCTCCAACACATTTGGGGCAAGGAAGAACAGGTGAAGTGGTAAGGGAATAAAAGGGGAATTTGATTTCCTGGTACCAGGAATCACAGCATATCATGAAAGTAAACACTCCGTAGCTTCTTCTTCTAAACCCCTCTGGTGGTCAGCTTTGTGTCACAGCCTCATGACATGGGCAGGGCCTGGCCCAGGCTGTATTGTCACGTTCCCATTTGAAAATGTTTGAAGGAGAGCAAACATTTGCCTCCTCCCCAGCAGTATTCTTCTGACTGGGGACAGACTTGGCTTCCCGGATTGGTGTTGCTCTGATGCCATCCTTCTGTGGTTATTTCTGCCCAGCCCTCATGGGCCCTTGAAACCAGATTCACTGTTGTTGAATGACCATGGTATTCAAACTGAAAAACAGGCTGCCTCACCAGCTCTCCACCTGAATTCCCAGTCTTCCAGAGGTAGGAAAGCAAGCAGTTCTTGTCCTGTCTCCATTGAGAACCCATAAGACACAGATATTTCACTTGCTTACTCATTTCTTAAGTTAAATAAAAGGGAAGGATGTTAAGTCATCCTTCCAATGACTTGCATTCTAATTCCAGAAAAGTCACTTTTAGTCCTGTGACCTGGAGAATTTCCTTAACATTCCAGCCATTTATTCTTGTGCAGATCACACAGAATTGTATGTCCTGGTCCATGGAAATTATGAAGTCTCATGCAAAAGTAAGTTATAGACTAGTATTACACATAATAGCATTTTCACCATATAACGTGCTATATGTTTGATCTATTTTGTTTCTCTTCTATCCTCACATTTTTCCAGCTCTCCCCACCCCCCAGTTAGAATGTAAGTCCCATGAAGACAGGGATTTGGGTAGTTTATTAATTATTGTTTACCCAGAGTTCAGAAAAAGGCCAGGCACAAAGTCAGCACTTCATAAATATTTGTTGAATGAGTAAATTAATTGGTGATAATCCCTCTAGGAATGACCAAGATAGCCCATAAAATTTTATTTGCTGGAGAACTTTAAGAGAAGGGCAGGCAAGGCCTTATCTCCATCCAAATGAGGTTAGTGATAATACTACCAGGAGGCTGGGAGTGAAACAGGAAATCTCTGACGATCACTTTGAGTCCTGATTCTATGGTTTCATGGCTCTCTATTCAGTATTGGTGCCCTGGGCCAGGCCACTTACCATGTTCAAGTCACTGTTCAAAGGCTGACCATCATCTTGCTTTAAAATGTGTAAAACTCTGGCTGTGAAAATCCTGAAAACTCTTTATAGACTTATCTCCTTCTCACCTGTCCTAGGGGCGGAAATTGCACTTATTGATGATAGACTGAACTACCGGCCACTCCAACACTTATGAGGCACTGAGTCTGCCCAGGACTTTCCCTAAACAGCCTTCAACTTGACTGGCCAGCCAAGGCCTTTCCAGGATCCTGGTGACAAGCAGCCAGTGGAATTCAGGGCTACAGTATTTAGTCAGCATTCAGATTGTACACTCTTTCTCCTCCTTCCTCCCTCCAGGAAAGCATATGGTGAAAGATGCTTTTTTTGGGAATAAACCCTCAGGAGAAAACAAACTTTTCATCTTAAAAAAACAGTTCCAGTAAACCCATCTTACTTATTTCTAAGGAAATCACTTCAGAGCTTAATTTTGCATTGCCCATCAGAGTAATCACTTCTATTACTGGAGAAAGTGCAATGGACAACAGCTTTGAGATGCAGTGACTGTGGGCTTGAGGGCCTAGGTGTGGGTGTGTGCACACATAATGTGTGTAGAAACCAACGTGTACAGCATGCTTATTCGTCACTGAAAGCAATGCTCAAAAATAGTCCATTTGCTTTTCCAAAAATGGCTAAATCCTGACCTTGTTGACAGCCCAGTTAGGCAGTGTCTGATGGAATTTTTGGCTCTGGAAACGCCAGGTGTTGATGGTTCCAGCCTTCGTCAGCACTTCTGAATACTAAAAAGGCTCTGTGTGCATCTGGAGGGGCAGACAGTGTGCACGCAGGAGCAGAAAGGAAGGCAAGGATGGGTTCTATGGGTCTTCGCTTCTTGGAACAAAGGCAGGAGTCAGACGCCATGATTGGGGACCACCAAGCTGCAGCCATGAAGGTAGAAATGCATTCATAACTAGTGCAAATATAAACTGTGTTGAAACAGAATCACAGAACTTTTGTCCTGTGTGTCATGCCCCATGGGAAAGCCCTGTTTCTCTTTGTGTTTGCTGTGTTTAATGCAGGATTTTATATCTCTCAGAAATGGATGGAAGTTTCAATAACACTGTTTTTTTGTTCTTTCCCCAGATGCCTGCAATGTTAGCTCCACTAACAGAAGAGCTACTTCCTTTAAGTTTTCTACAAGCTAAGACTTCTCTGGTGGGCCCAGGTGTGTCTGGCCCTGGCAGACAGTCCTGGTGTCATCCCTCAGGAATTGCCTGCTGGGGAGCTCAGCCCTGGTCCTCTCCTGAAGCCCCAGCTGCTCAAAAATGCAGCATTTTTAGAGGGAGAAGCATGGCTTAATGAGTAGGAAGATCTTCCAAGGCTAGGTGTGGGGGAAGCTTATCAGGCATTGCAAACCACAAGAACTTGAAACAATGGCCAAATTGAGAGTTTAGTAACATGTTTCAGGCCCAAGGCAGAAGCACTCAGTCATTGATGACTCCATTTTTTATCCTAAGATATTAAACATTTTGGCCTTTATCATAGCTCCCCCAAAATGAAAACTTGGCTGCTTTTCCAAATAAAAAATAAAGTCAGAAGACGAAGAGGACAAAATGCCTGCACGTGTGCATGTGCATGTGCCTGTGTGCAGGCACGTCGGTCCTCAGTATGGCCTATAAAAAGCCCAGGAATGTCTCCAGGTCTCCACTTTTGTCTGCCTCTGATAACAGATGTCATTTGCTCCTCTATCTCCTTATTCAGGTTTCTTTAGAGAGTTCATCTAGTAGGGAACTTCAGTACCCACAGGGGGTCAAATTCACAGCCATGCACCGTAGGGTACCTCTGTGTGAATGAGAAAAAAGCACCCCCTGTGGACAGACACAGACCCTCACCAGAACACTAGACTTGGGGAACAGAGCCACCTGCTCCCAGCCTCTGGCTCCCAGCCCCCGCCCTTCGGATGAGCCTTAGTGTTGTGCTGAAATTGAACAGGTGGGTACAGCAGTACTCACAGATTTGAAGTTGAGGCTAAGGAAGGGAGAAAATGTGGCTTTTCCATCAGCTTGGGATGCTACTAGCAAGGGATGGTCCCACTGGTGCATTTCAACAAATTCCGCAAACTAGAAAAGTCTTTAGGTCCCACCACAGCTGTGGTCTGCTTCACAGTTTCCTGGCTCAAGAATCAGAGTCCACCTGGCTTTCTCTTTGCCTTCTATCCAATGAATGTAACCCATCTAACACTTAGCTGAGCTTGAGTATACAAAGGGTGCTCAGTAAGTGTGGCGTTGGCCGAATAGCCTCGCTAACTCAGCCCTCTTAGAGGGTGCGAACACTGTCCTTTCCTGCTTCTGGGTTCATTAACCCCTTTGGTTCATGTGATCACGCGCAGGATGGCTCTCCTGAGAGGCACCCGGGTCACATGACAGTCCACAAATAACAGTCTTCACTCCACAGACTTAGCACAACCCAGACCATCCACACTCCCAAGCAGTAGGAAAAAATTAAATTAAAACAACAGGCCAGGAGCAATTCAAGTTCATTTTACCCTGGCAAGTCTTCAGATCAAGTTAGAAGAGAAATAAATGTCTCTAAGGCAAGAAGTCCTGGTGACCTCCCACTGGTCCTGGAGGGAATTCAGCCACATCCCCACAGAAGCCCTGCCTGCTCCACCGCTCACAGTGTCTGCCTCAAGAGCCTCCAACACAATAGCCATGGGTATCGTTTGTGAATTAAACTCAGCTATGACGGGTCTAAACTGCAAAGACATTTATTGGCTGCAGTGAATCAGTTCCTCTTCTGCTTAGAGTAACTTTTCTAATTATTAAGTTGTTGATAGAAATCACGTCAATAAATGTGGCTTTCCAAACAAGACCAAGTCTGGGGACACAAGCACAGACATCAATACCTGTGCCACGTTAACCCCGAGCCCACTAAGCATCATAGCTTTCAAGTTTAAGCCATTGTGTTGTGACTGGTTTATTGAAATCTGACTCAAAACTACACAAAATTGGGGGTGACCCTACCAACACCATTATGGCTAGAGAAGCAACAATTCTTTTCTTCCCTTGGGAACTAAACTTGATTTTTACAGCACATTTAAGGTTTTAAGTACTAAATATATTGATTTACTTTCTTACATAAAAATAGTTATTCCGATAATCATCTCTTGATACATCATCTAATCTTCCCCTAACCTCTCCCACCCTCCTTCTGTTGTTAATATTGTCACATGAGGTGGTTCTTGCCAATAAGTCACCAGCATGGCTCTGAATAAAAGGTTCCTACATATCTTTTTGCAGAGAACTGTTTCAGAAAAGCACAGTTAGGCTGGTGACTGCATTGTAAAGGCCACTACCAAGGAGATGGGCAAACATCACCAGGCATTAGGGAAGGAGGAGAGCTGCAAACTATTGACATCCATGGAGTTTAGGCACATCGCGCAGAGAGGGGGACTTGAAATGTCTAGGATGAAGGGAAAACAGGAGGAAGCAGGAAGAAGATGCAGCAGGCAGACTTCTCCAGGGGGAATGTCTGTCCTCGAGGACCTCTGACCTCTAGTGAGAAGGACAAAATGAAAGACAGAAGAAAGAAAGGGAGGGAGGGAGGAAGGGAGGGATGGCAAACAAGAAACAGGAGATAAGAGATTTCACTTTCTCTGTCTCATGTTACCATTATATAACACACAGCCTAAAAGATGATGTTTCCCCTTTTTCAACCTTCTTGTTGGTAATAGGGTTTTAGAACATACGTGTGTGTGTGTGTGTGTGTGTGTGTGTGTGTGTGTGTGGTTCTTCAGCTAGTCTAAACTGTTAGATCTAAGGCCCACCTACAAAGAGTTGGGCAGATCCATCTCCAAGACAAGAATTAGAAGAAATTCATGGATACATCTAAGAAAGAAGACAGAAAAGACATTATGGAGTGGGTGTGGAGGACTATCTTTACTGCACATAAAGGGAAGCCAGAAATGCTGAGCAGAATTTTATAGATTTCTTGGGAACTTGTAATGTTCTCATTGTTTTTGTTTTTGTTTTTGTTTTTGTCTTTTGATCCTGTGTGTTCCCTATAGTTACAAGCCATTACAACCCTTGAAACAAACCAAAACATGGCAGAAGTTTTATGAAATTTACTTTGGAGGGCAAGAGAGAGACATCTTCTCTCATGGCTCTTCTGTACAACTAGGAGAGAGAATTCTGGAAGAAACACAGGTGAAGACAGACTAAGGGAAAAGGCAACTCCCTAAGTCCTCTGGGAGAAAAAGAAACAGAGGAAGCATGGGATTAGCTTGGGGAAAACTGTCTCAAGGGAATTCACCCCCATGAGATTCATTTTCCTCCTGACATCAAGTCAAAAAACTCCCGATAGATTTTGTTGAGGGCTAAGCACACTGGATTGTGCAGAGCTGCACTCCAGTAATTCTTCCACCATACTTCAGTCTCTCAAGATAGCTAACAGTTCACTGAAGTAACATCAACTATATCCACATTCCCTAGACCCAGAATTAATTCCCCCTGGGAATTTTCAATGAAAGCTACAAATTTCTGCTAGCCTTAACCAATATTGTCTGTCCTCCATCCCTACCTATCAACATGGCTTAAGAATCTACTAAAACATTCATCCTTATGAGAGGATTACAGTAATAAGTATAATAATCACAGAGGTAACAATACTAGCCAATGTTTATTGAGCATTCAATATGTGTGAGGCAATGATTTTTGTGCTCTGTATATATTAACTCATGCCTCACCACATCTCCTTGAGGAAGGGACTATGTGATTATCATTTCACAAGTAAGGAAACTGAAGTGTAAAATCACTCACTTAGTTTTAAGGGGAGCAGAATGTGCGAGCAGGCACTGAATCCAGACCTCCTAACCATGTGAACACAGAACGCCTAAACACTAAACATCATCCATGGAATCAAGACTTCAGGCTGGGTTTGCTACTTTCCCTGACTACCTGCATCCCTATGGCTTTCAGAGGGTTTGGCCCCGTGGGCTCCTTTCTTCAAGTAAAACATTGCACAGAAGCCCCAAATCTATGCATCAAATAGAAAAACATGGATTGAATTAGGAAGAGGGGAAAGGATGCCTGATCCTCGCCACTTTCAGTCAGCACCTCCCTGTGCCCCAGAAGGTTCCTGAGAGCCTTGGATCTTCTGTGGAACACAGTTGGAAAACCCCTGGACCAGTCCCTAATTGGTCTCCTTCCACCAGTAAAATTGCCAGCTCCAGAGTCTCTTTCCAATTTGCTTTCAAAACTCCAAAGTTTCTTGTTGTTTCTGGGATAAGTTCTGAAATTCTGCCCTGGGAATTCCAGGTTTTCCAAATCCTGTCCCTAGCCCAGATACCCAGGCTTTCCTATTGTACCCTGACTCTGTTCAGCTGGCCCAACCCTCTTGCCATCTCCAAACAAGCATCATCCTTTGAACTATCTGAAGTGACCTCGACTTGCTCCTCTGCTTCCACAAATAACCACAGAAATGAAGTCAAGTTCACCTCTTCCACAAATTCTCCTCTGACTGCTCACTTCAGGATCATGTTTAGTGTTCACTCAGGCCCTGCTACTTCCTGTAGTAATTAGCAGACAGGTTTCACTGCCAGAACAGAGACCAAAACAAGAGTAACTTCAACAAGATACCAGTTGATTTCTCTTGCCAGAATTGTCTAAGCGTGTACAACCTGGGCTGCTGGGGCAACCCCACAGTGCAGGACCCAGGTTCCTTCCACACTGTTGCTCTGCCATGCTCTCTGTGGTGGACACTGGTCAGCACCAGTGTCTGTGTTCCTCCAAGAAGGGGGAGGAGGAGAGGACACATCCTTTCCATTTATAGTCTTCACCCTCTACTTCAGTCATATCCCACCAGCAAGATGAGAATGGGTGTTTGGAGAACAACTAGCAGTCTCCTCCACATTTAACTATTTCAAAAAGAAAAGGACGAGAGGGGCGTTTTCTCTCATCTCTGTTGGAATAAAGAGACCCAGGAATAAAGGGACCCCGTCTCACATATTGTGTCTCCCACAATGCCTGTCCAACCTCAGCATCCTTGTATACACATTCAATGTACTCAATAAATATTAAAGAATGAATATATAGGTATTAAAGAATAAGAAAACAGATACATAGACATTTTTGGAAACTGTAGATAATGTTGAGTTTCTTTATATTAGTGCTGACTTTAAAGTTTAAACTACTGGGTCCTAAATCTAAAAGGGTTTATGTACTTACTTTTAGAAAAGTTACTGTAAAGGATTTTCTGAATAGGTAAGACTTTTTCAGACTGCCTTTCTCCTGACCTCCCAACACACACACACACACAAACACACACACACACACTGCTCATCCAACTTATTCAAATACAGGACCCAAGAAACTGCTTCATTTATGCTCATACTTCGTTCCTCAGATAGCTAATGCAAAATTAATGAAAGGTTTGAAAAGCTAAAGTTTAAAACATAAAAGCATTTTTATACAATTACCTTTCTGGGTTCCAATGTATGACAATAACCTCTGAGATCATTCACTGAGCACTTCACCAAATGACAAAAATTTAGGCAATGTTTTGACCCAGGTAATGTACTGTCTGAGTAACATTAGAGTCTGAGTCTTTCAAAGAGAATTTATTTTCAAGTAGTCACAGTCATCCCTTTTTATTTGAGGGGAATTTGTTCTTGGATTCCCTAATGATACCAAAATCTGTGGATGCTCACTTTGTATAAAGTGGCATAGTATTTATGTATAACCTATGCACATACTCTCATATACTATAAATCATCTCTAGATTACTTATGATACCTAATAAAATGTAAATGCTCTGTACACAGTTGTTATACTACATTGTTTAGGGAATAATAACAAGAAAAAGTCTGTATACTTTCAGTACAGACCCAACCATCCTAGGCTTGTCTACTTAGTACCCATCAGCAACAATGTAACAAATAGAGGTTGGTTGAATTCCAAGATGTGGAACTCAAAGCACTGGGGACCCACTATATTAAAGAAATTATCCATCTTATATTCTTTTTTTTAAAGGCAATAGTTGGATTTATGTGTTGATCTATTTATCTCTATGCACATTAGATATTACAAATACCACCAAAGTTTTAAGAAGCTTTAAGGCAATTATAGTTAAAGAGCAGTAACTACATGCACCCTGTTTGCCAGCTGCAAAATGTCATAAGAGTTCAGACATCTCTGGCCTTAAATGAAACAACAATAACAGCAGTAAAATAATAATACAAGCAGCTTCCCTGTTGTACTACTCTGGCCCAGATACTGTGCAAACTACATTCCATGCATTCTTTCAATCCTTTAACAATTCTAAAGATTTTTTTAAAAAAGGCTCAAAAAGTGAAGTGATGATTAAAAGTCCTTCAGAACTGGATTCAAATTGAGCCCATTTATTTCTAAAAACTTGCTTTTCGAATACAAAGATACCAAATTAATAGTTATCACTATTCTCCAAGTGTGCTTGGTGTTGCATCCTCTGCAGCCACTTATGAGACCGCTGCACACCACTTGGACCCCTGGTGTCTGTGCACACATCTCATGGCATAACTACAGGGGTCACAAAGAGCACACCCACCCTAATGATGACCTCACACAGACTCCTGACTGGGAATCTCAGGAGACTCTGGGCGTCAGTGAGGATGCCTGCTCTTCTCCCAAGACCCTGGGCAGCATGGGACAAGGCAGTATAAAGATGCTGACTCAGAACAAACATAAAAGGAAGTGCCTCCCTCAGAGGAGGGCCTGCAATTCTCCCACTTGCTCATCTAGACCGTCCTGCCCTCAGTGAGGCATTCTCCCATCTGCCTTCCCCTGGACCCTGAACTTTGTTCTTGCCACTGGCACTGACAAAGCTATTTTGTGTTGTGAATTTGCTGCTCTTGGCAAAACAAGGGCTGATCCTCAAGGCCCAGGATACCTCAGACTTTAGGCCCAGCTCTGCTCCACAGGAGTCAGGCAACATTTGAGCTCACATGTCTTTGCAGGTCCCTCAAGGAAGTAGTGGGGATTTTCACTTCCCCTCACTACAGAAAATCATCCAATCAGCTTCAAAGGGCTTGGCGAGAAGAGGCTGGCTCAGAATCATACATGCAAGAAAATATTCTAGGATTTAGCCCTCCAGTGACGCTAAATTTGCAGAGTAGGACACAGGCCAGTACATCCCAAGTAGACTCGGGTGGCTCGTGTCTGCAATGCACTCCTCAGGGAAATGGGGACTTGCACAGACCTCCTCAGTGCTGGCCCTCCCACAGGAACCTTGTCTGGAAGTCTCTCTCAAGAAGCTTTTCTCTCTCTGCTCTAGCCCATGGCTCAAGAACAGTGGTACCATTGACATTTTAGGCCAGCTAATTCTTTGATGTGTAGACTGTCCTGTGCTTTGTAGAATATTTAGCGATATCCCTGGATTCGACCCACTGGATGCCAGTAGCCCCCACCTCCCAGTTGGGACAACCAATAGTTTTCGGCAGACATTGCTGAATGTCCCCTGGGAAGTAAAATCACCTATCTGAGGACCACTGTTCTAGCTGGTGAAGCTTGTCCAGTTCTGATGGCCTCAAGCTGCTTTTCCCTAGGACAGCAGGTACACCCCACTTGACCAGGGTCTCTCAATACAATCTTCAGACACTAAAGCTCTTGTGTGTTTAACAACATCTGTTAACACAAATATCCTTGAGTTTTCCAGCTCTTCAAGCTTGCCCTTCCCCACTAACATTCAAATTGCTTTAGTCTGAGTGCCCTTTTAAAGGAATGGCAAGAATCACCTCTCTTGGGCATTTCTGCAGATGGCAGCTTTCCACTCTCTCCCAACCCTCTCATCACCTCCATGCTGCTCCACATCATCACTCAGTCCAACCATAGGGACAGGGTCTTCCCTAAGCCACGGTGGAAGAACATGGTCATGCTTAACAACCTTAGCTAGCAATCTTGAGGAATTACAGATTTTTTAAGAAGAGAGGGGAAGAGGCATTAGATATTCTCACCCTTAAGCTCCAGGAACCATTCCTTTGCATGGGAGAATCTCCGCCTGGTGTGTCCCTCCACCGCAAGCTTAGCACACTGTAAATTGAGTGTCATTCTTCCCTGCCCCTGCCATCCCCACTGCAGGATGGTCAATAATCTCTGCAGAGATGCACCCTGTCCTGGTGAAGACAAGCTTTTGCCCTTCATTAACCAGCATATGGAACATTCTAGCCTGATGTGTGAACCAATTGCATTTGGAAGTCTCCATTGGGAGGACTCCTACAAAGATGATGTGTAGGAGTTTCATGAGCAGCTTCCTGAGCTTGGTCTTTACCAAGTCTCTTGAGCCACGTGAAGCAATTGTCACAAAGCCACCCCACCCTGCCTGGTCATTCAGTACCCTGTTCCTTCTCAGCATTACACCAGCTACCATAATCAAAGTCAACACAGCCTTAAAACACAACATCTGGTTTTAATTACTTCAATTCTGTGGAGCTTAGAGCCAAGAAATTTCCAGGTTTGATCTTTGTCCCATTGACCCATCCTAGTAGTGGGGATACCCATTATAAGAGTAGCACTTACTCATTACCATTCCAGGAACACCCTTACTCTACCACTTTCAAAGAACCAAGTTGGAGCCAGAAAATTGCAAGTGGTGCTTTTCAAACTTCTCTCAATATCTCAGCATTGTAACTCTTTTTTCGCACAAAGCTACCTGAGGCTTCAGGTGGAACCGCGATGGCTGGGCCTGGAGACACTGGACACACCTTGAAGAACGATCAGTCTAATGATGACCTCAGAGCCTGGTGTCCAGAAATCTGGTCTTGAAAGCTAAAGAAAGTGAGGTGTGAGGCCCTGTCCCCACCTGCATAGCTCAAGTCAGAGTTGCTGTCACAGACAAGTGTCTGTGGGTAGAGGAGGACCTGGGGAGGCACTAGGGAGCACTAGGAAGAGCTCTGCCGGCGTCACCCTGGTCGCTGTAGCTCCTCTGGTTTACCAGGCAGGATTTGTTAGAAGGAGGCGGCTGCCAGAAGGAACCCATAGGTTTTCCTGGACCAGGGCATCTCCTCTCCCACTGCTGACCTTTGGGGCTGGGTAACTCTGTGTTGGGGGAGGGACTGTCTTGTGCCCTGTGGGGTGTTACAGGGTCCTTGGCTTCCACCCAAAGTCAGTAGTACCTTCCCCCCAAGTTGTACAAGTTGTAACAACCAAAGACGTCTCCAGACATTGACACATGTCCCCTAGAGGTAAAAACGTGCCTTCTCACTGCCCCTGGATCCACTGGAGTCTACGAACACCCCGGACCAAAACCTCTGGAGGGTGAGAGCATGGAAGCCATTGTTCTCATCCTCCAGCAGCTCAGCAGCCAGCTGGACAGAGGTAACTGCTGAACCTCGCAGTAAAATGTGTAAATGATAACAGGTCAAGGTAACAAAAGCTGTCTAGAGATGGTATGTAATTAATAGGGTTTTAAGTAACACTTTCCTAACACTTGTTACATTGCATTTTATTGAAATTATTTAATTATCTGTCTTCTTATGTAAAAGGGAGCCACCATGAGTGCAGACACTGAACCTTTTTTGTTGACTACAGACAACCCCCTGCAGTGTCTGACACACTGCCTGATCACTACTTACCAAGGGACAGCTGTGCACCAGGTCAGACTGTCAGGGAAAGAAGGGCATTGAAGGGGATTCTGTCCAGGTGGTTTCAGGTACTCACTGCTAACCAGGTGGGTTGGGACATCCTGAATACTTGGTTGACTGTATTTGGTCAGAGACTTTTGAAGTATTTTTAAATTAAAAAAAAATAAATATACAGGGTGGGGCAAAGGGAGGTTGACAGTTGTTCATATGGAAAATAATACAATAATGACTCACACACCCACAACTGTAAACCTACTTTTGCCCCACCCTGTATGTATCCCCTGGCTTTGAGCCAGAATGTGTGTGACAGAGAATGTGTGTGTTTGTGCGTGAGTGTGAGCTCAGAAATATGAAAGAGATGTGTGGGAAAATTTCAGAGGCAATTTCAGAAGAGACATTTTCTCTCTCCCACATCCCTCCTGTCCTTCCTTCCTGCCCTTGTCTGCATTTAATCCCCTCAACAAGGCAAGTGCATGGCAAAGCCCAGTGGCCAACCCAAGGCTCTTGGCTGGGAAGAGACGGAAAAAACGAATCCAAACCCATCAGCTTGTCCCCACCCCCGCCCCCACAGGCATCATTTGTTATTTGTAGAGTGTGTGCACTAGCACCTGCTCGGTGCTGGACAGCATGGGGGCTGGGGCCTCAGCCCAGCAGTGCACAGAACAGAGAAAAAAGTCCTGCTCTTGGGAAGCCAACAGCCAGGCCCCCGGCCTCACAGCTTCCGGTGAATCCAGTCACCTGCAGAGGCTGCAGAAGGGATGGCCCCGCCTCCGTCCCAGATTTCCCGACCCAGCAGGTCGGAGCAGCGCCTGAGAATGGCATTTCTAACAAGCTCCCCTACGAAGCTGCACTGCTGGCCCCGGGACCAGCCTATGAGTATCCCGGGCTCCAGCTTACACGAGAAAGAGCCGAAAGGGCCTTTGGTAAGGGTTTTGGGCCGTAGGTGGGCCAGCAAGAGAACCCAAGGGGACACCTGAAAAAACAAGATGAGCAGACCCACGCTCCTCGCTGTGACGCGGGACAAAGACAGAGCTCCTCTTCCCGCCTGTTTACCGGAACGCCTGGGAGGACTGCGGTCGCAGCCTCCGCGGGGACACGCCGCACCGCCCGGGCGCAGTCGCGGTGGGTGGCAGCGCTGGCTCCGGCCGCGGGCCCCTTTCCCGGTCTGGGCCGGGCTGACGGAGGGGGCGAGGGCGGCCCGGCGCAGCCAGCCCCCGTCTCCAGACCAGTTTATTTACTTAAACGACAAACATCCCGCCTTCCGTGGGGCCAGGCCCAGGGCAGTTCCTGAATGGGACGAGACGCTGTCTTCACAGGAGCCCACCCACGTCGCCCGGAGGGTTCAACTGCCCTGCCTCGGTGCGAGGAAATGACGGCTGCGCTCTGGGCCTCGCAGGCTGCCCAGGAATGTGGGTGACGCCAGAGCCGCCTGCTGCGAGGGCCCGAGGCGAGCTCCCAGGCCAGGGCCCTCCTTTCTCTGCCCGGCTTTAAGTCTCCCTTCATTTTGCTCATGGTTTTTATTCTTCTCCGTGGCGGTAAAGAGAAGCAGACAAAAAATTTAGACAGAAAAAGATGTTAAGCTTTCTCCCTCAGAAGGGAAAACAGTGTTGAATAAACAGAATGTCACTGAAAAGACAAACAAGACTGAGTCTGAAACAGATGGACTTCCAAAACCTTCTAGAAGCTGCGTGGTGGGGGCGGGGATGGCTGGGCCTGTGATGTTTGTGGGGGTTGACCGGTGAGTAATTTAGATCAGGATGCTAACCCCCCAGATCAGCCTGTGAAAATGTAGGTGATCTTGGAAACCTCAAACATCACTGAAATGAAATAAAATATAAGACCCTTTATTATCCTCCACTTTTCCTACCATGTCCTATATCCTTTCTTTCTGACAGATCACCAATGTCTTGAATAAGGAATTGCTGACCAGATTTTCTTGTTATTGCAAAGTTGAGGGACGGTTGGGTGTTTGTTTTTGTTTTCCGTTTTTCTGAAGCTCTCTCAGACTTACCTCAATGGCTGTGTGCATAGCAGCATGTGTGAGTTTGACCTTTCCTCCTTCTCTATTTCATTTGTCCTTCATCCACTACATCAACTATGCTTTTAAAAAATGATATCTGACTGATACCCAAATTCCTCTAATAATTTCCCAACTGCAGGGTGATGCGTACTACACAGATTGAAAGAGAAAACATTTGCCTTAAAGTTCATTTTCTCATTCTCTAAGGATAAAGTCTTTGTTTTTTGAAGAAAGGCTTTTATTTTTAGAGCAGTTTAGATTCACAGCAGAATGAAGCAGAAGGTACAGAGATTTCCTTTACATTCCTATGCCCACACATGCACAGCCTCCTCCACTATCAACATCCACCACCAGGGTGGGGCATTTGTTATAATCTATAAGCCTGCATCAACATATCATCATTGTTCAGAATCCATAATTTGCATTAAGGTTCACTCTTGGTGTGTTACAAGCTATAGACTTGGACAAACATATAACGACATGTACCCATCACTATAGTATCAGAGTAGTTTCACTGCCCTAAAAATTCTACCTGTGCTCCCCCTAAATAAGTCCTGTTTTTCAAAGAGAATCAAGTTCAGTGTAGGAAGTATTTCCTAATTTGACACTAAATGCCATCCATCTACTGGGAGAGAAATGTCTTCACTGTTGAAGTTTTAATTTTGAAAGTTTTGAAGATGAGCACTAGCTAACCCAATTGCTAGATAAGTGCTATTGCAACTTCCCAAAAGGGAAGTCTGAAACACATGCCACCAGCATCACTTGGGCTGGAAATCCGACTCCTGGCCATTGGTGGAAGCTCAGACACTAAGGTTCACCTGCTCTACCACATCCACCCAATGCTAAGAAGGGTCAGCTGGAGCTCCCAGTGCCCCACCTGATGACTGACATTTGAAATTCTACCATCAAAGTTTTCTTTAATGCCATGGATGTACCACAACTTCAGAGCCTTCTTTGGCAGCATATCTGACTGGTGACTCCAAAGAGGTGGAACAAGAGGAAGCACCTGAGAGGGTAAAGGGATGGAAGGGCTGTTGATTAACCCAGCTGACTTCAGAGTAGGTTCCAGACCCAGTTTTCCTTTGGCACAGGTGGAAATAGGCAAGCAAAAGCTGAGACACTGGCACACCACAACGTGTTGCCTAGCAGGCATGCACTGGGGAAGGACAAATTTGGGGCAACACATTGACTCCAATTCCACTGTCATTTACCTGCAAAGGGGAATAGTCAGAAGGCATAGCTTGCATAGGGATATAGAAAGTCAATATATAGAAATGTTCCTTCACCACAATAGTATGTGGTTTTTTTTAATGAATGTATATAAAGCAACCCTATTCCTTTATTGTTTCTCTTCTATAAAAGAAACCAGATGTGTGAGATAAATTTAGATGAGTGCCTGAGGATAGAGACATCTCATCAGATTTTAAATTTTTGATAAAAAAATAGGAAGGAAGAAAGGCAGTGATGGAAGAAAGAAGGGCGGGAGAAAGCGAAGGAAAGAGGGGAGGAAGGAAACAAAACCCAAACCAGAAATGGCCATGCTTCTTTGACAACACTGACAGAGGAGTTCTTCAGCTGTACCCCCAGTTTTTAGATGGAGGCAACGCCACACAATGTTACTTTCTAGTATCAAAACTTCATTGTAGGCTCTAGTTAGAAACTAGGGGAAAGAGGCAAAATCTTCACTAAGGCTCTTAAACTTGTTCACAGCAAAATTACAACATTACATCATGGCTAAACAATTCCAGAATTTCCTAATATGTGGCCTAGCTTCAGAGAACATGGTGACATTTCATCAAAACACCAATTCATCATTTCCTCAATGTGGCCTCTTTTTCATTGGTTGGCAAATATAAAGAATTTTTTTCTGAGCAACAGTTTGTCAGGCACATTTTATGATCCTTACCACACAAGAACAAAGCCACTGATGGCATGCCCAAGAGTGGTGTTTGCCCATCCACGTCCCATGCCTAGAACAGTCATTCTCTGTCTTTAGGGTTCCTGCAGAGTCACCTGGAAGGCTTGTCAGGACATAGACACGGCGCCTCACTCCCAGGCTGGTGGTCCATCTTGTCATGGGTTGACCTGACAGTTAATGTTTCTCACAAGTTTCTGGGCAATACTGATGCTGCTCACCCGACAACCATGTTTGATTCCCACTGGCCTAGTGTAAGATTTGGTGCTCAATAAACATGAGCTGGTTACAGGAAAAGGCAGTGTCTTGGATTGTGTTTCTGTCAGTGAAGAGTGGAGAAGGCTGTGTGCTTTGGGCTGCATTGCAGGGTTTCTGGAACTCAGGAAGAATCTTAAATATCACTGGTTCAACAACAGCCAAGGTAGAAGTTTCCTTAATGCCAGATTTTATTAACAAAATCTACTCCATGTATAAAAGAAAAGCAACAGTATCCAAAAACTTTTCAATTTATGCTGCCTCCTCCTTCCCCAGCACTAGTTGACACTGAGTACTTATCCAGAATTGTTGTCATATTGTTCTATCTCCACAACCAAAAACTAGTTCCATAACAGGCTTATGGGTCTTCTTAGCCAAGCTTGCATTTATTTCTGATCTTAGCAAGTTTCCTTGGCTCCTCTGTCCTAAGGATGAAGGGGCTGAAGCGATCAACTGAGATTTTGCGACTCATCCTAGGAACTGGCCCTCAGAAGACTGTGGTGAGATTATCTGCTTTTCCGTGGCTCACAGACCCCCACCAGATGGCCTGCTGCCCATCAGCTACACACAAATTTGGTTACCTGGTAAGTACATCTAAGCAGCCTCCTTTTCTGATGAAACACAGGGCACCTCCATTAAGGTCCAGGGATGGTGGAGATCCAACTATATTTATTCCTCTGGATGATAAGATGAGCACCATGTCTCAACCTGCCCAGGGGGAAGAAAAAAAGAGCCCATCTTTCAAGATATGTTAATATTAAGCATATTGAACCCAATCATTAGGCTAATGAGGAAAAATGCCGAACTAGACTTTTCCAAACCCCTACAAGCAGCAAGGGGCAGCAGGCAAAGACTCAATAAAGGAGTGCTTTAGGGTTGATAGCTATGTTTGACTGTCCCCTTAGAACTTAGGTTGCAACTGATTGTGCCTTCCAAGGAGCTAATCTTTGACACTTAAAAAGAGCTAAAAGCCTTTCGTGATAAGGAAAGGAGAAGAAACACCAATTTAATAGTAAGTCAAAGAAATGACCCTACCACCAGGCCAGTGAAAAATATTTGCAAGGTCTTGGGATGATAAGATGGGAGAAAGGAGGGAAAGGAAGATCATATTTGATTAAGCCATATAAAATTACCATTTTTGTAAGTCAAAAGCAGTACAATATTGACAATTTCACTTGGTTCAGTCTAATAGATGAGGGAAGCCCTCACCTATTCCCCAAAAGGCATATAATACTTCTCCTCCCCCAGAGTCTGGGCAGTTCTACCTCCAACCATTTCCTTCCGGCCATGTGACCACTATTAAGTCAGTGGAACAAAAACAGAAGATGTAAAGGCTCCAGGTCCACTGACTCACCAAGAGCATAAATAAGAAGCAGCATGTGCTAACTCCTAGAACCTTTTGGTTTCCCTTTTCCTTTGGCCTCTGAAAAATCAACTGCTGTAAACAGAATCTCTGTTTTGGTGAAGTTCAAGCAGCAAATGGTGAACATTGTCCATGAAGATGACAACTCAGAACCAGCCATAAGAAGGAAAACAACTGTCTTTCATGGGACAAAACTTAAAACTCTCATATTTAGTAAATAAACACATCACATCAGAGAAGTTAATATTCTACACCTGTAACAAGATATGATAGGGCAACGATATAAAGAGCCGTAAAACATGGGACTGCAATACTGAGAGCATTACTCTCTTTATGTGGACCAAAACATGGGGTCCTACTCCGTGACCAGCTCTGTGCCCTTGGGAACTCAGTTCACCTCTCTGAGTCTCATTCAAAGGACAGGACTGGATTCAGGTCGTCTAAGGCAGACCCTTCCCCCTTGTCTATGACTTTCTAGAGCTATACCATTACTGTCCTGAAGCACAATATTAAATAGTGAAAGGGGGGATTGAGAGGATGGACAATAACGACATAAATAACCACAAAGCTCACTGTTCAACTTAAATTGTTTCAAAAGAATTTTAGCCTTGAGGAAGTAAACCTCCTATCCTTCCAGTGCTGGGGGCAGGGCTTATCTAAGAGGAGCGAAAGCAAAGGACAATCAGCCCCTTGATGGTGACAAGTTTGCCTCCATCACACACATCCAGTGTTTGTCTATCTGTTCTAAGGATGACCAGTTTCATGTGGCAAAACAGGAAAATGGGTAAAGAGCAGAGATTGGGGACTTCAGCTAGTGGAGTGAATGGATACAAGCGGTGAGTTTTCTTTTTGAAATTAATAAATTAGGTCTTGGATCTAATGGAAATCACCTCTTATTGGCAATTAAAAGTAACCACATTATGCCTCAAAGCAATTGATCAATCGATGTCAGAGTGTGATTGTAAATGTCAAAGATGTAGGCTTGCTCATGGCCGCACACTGTTGACGACACAGGGCGGGGCCTAGGCCCGTCTGTTCTGTTCACCCCTGGAACAAGTGGGCCGTCAGCCCCTGTGTGCGGACTAAGTACAGTGCCTATTTTACGATTGTACACAATGCACAGGAATCTCCAAAATTTTAGAAATAAGATAACTGGAGTGGCTAGCAGAGTTGAAATGTTTCTGAACTACGAGAAGAAAATTCAACTTAAATGACAGAGGTTGTTTCTATGCTATTTTGGATGAATTTTAATAATTTAAAAAATTGTGCAGTGGGTCAAAGTTTAAAATCCACTTGTAAGTCTGTTTGAAAAAAATGAGCAGCCCACACTTTAATTTTTTACCACCTTGTCACACAGTATGCCAGTAAATGAAGTTAATGATTAAATGAGAAGACAATCTTTGAATCTTTATTTAATATCATTTTACTGTTTGGTTTCAACTTATGTTTAACGCAAAGTATTGATAAGTTGGGGTTTTTCTAATTCTGAGCCCTTTAACATAAAACAGAAACCAGTTGACAGCAGAAGGCTCTAATTGTCCTGCTTAGAAAAAAATACCACTAAAAAACAAACAAATGAAAAAAAAAGAAAAAAAAAAAAACAGAGCCCATGAAGAAAAGGAACCCTTGTAATTCCTGGAATTTAGAGATAACTAATCAATTCTTTTCTGAAATTAGCAGTAAGAAGTCAGGAAAAAATTATCCAAGGACATTGAAGGTTTAAGAGGCAAAGAGCTACCAGCTCTATAAATCTATGATATTAAAAGTGAGAGAAAGATCTAAAGAGTCTTCATTTAAAATAGCATAAGAAAATAAGAAGGAAAATCATCAGTATCGAATTTTAATCTGAGATTTGTGCCAAAGTGCTTGTATCTTACTCTATGAGACATTATTCTTTAAAACTAAAAAGGCATTTAAAAATCCTTATAAATGCCAATATTAGAAAACATTGATTTTTGTTTTAATAAGTGTCATTTTGATTTAGAAAGAAAAGCCTACCTAAGTAGGAAAATGCTCTATATTCTATCACCTCAGTCAGGGAATGTCCCTCTTTGGACCACAAAACTTAGCACAGAAACCCCCACTCACATGCATCAACACACAGGAAAATAAAGCTTTCCCTTACCATGTCTCATAAAAGTAGGAATGATGAGAAATGTCCCCGGTGCTGTCAACGTGGCTTAGACATTTCCCATCTAAACTCTTAGTCTTCCTGGCCAAGTAGACAAGTCACAACTCTCAAGGGAAGTATAAAATATCATTCAAGTAAACATCTACTAAGTTCCCAGTTTTAAATTTTACCTAATATTTGTTGAATGTCTACTAAATACAGGGGGCTTCCTGACCATTTCCAGGGAAACGAAGATGCCCAAGATATAGATTTTTTTTTTCAATCCTACCCCAAGGCCATTTTTCTTATTGCTTTTTAGAGAGAGAGAAAGAGAGAAAGAGAAACATGGATGTGAGAGAGAAGCATCACTTGCTTGCCTCCCATACATGTCCATACTGGGGATCACCAGCACCGGTACCAGAGATCATACTGGGATTGTCCACAACCAGACCAGGGATCAAACCCACAACCTAGGTAAGGGCCCTGACCAGGAATCGAACCCACAATGTTTCGGTTATGGGACAACACTCCAACCAACTGAGCCACACCAGTCAGGGCAAGATATAAATCTTGATCTTGAGGGAAGTTACAAGCTACCAAAGGAGAAAAAGAAATGTGTTTACAAATAACATCAAACACGTAAGTACTTTCTTTGAGGGAAAATATGTATTCAGAACCATCTTCTTAGTGTTCAGAAAATGACTTCTCAATGGAAGACACAAGGATAAAACATGGAGAAGCAGTCATTTAAGCTGGATCTTGACACGTAGGAGGGCATCTCAGGAAAGGAACATAAGCACAGAGCAATGGAATTTATTGGTTAAAACGGGAACTCGCAAACTGGCAGCCCATTGCCAAAGCCAGCCAACAGATGTGTTTTGTTTGGCCAGAGTATTGTTTAAAAAAATTTTTGAATTAGTTGCCAGCATTTTAAAATTCAGATTTCACATAAAATTCTGGATTTTGTGGCTACTCTTGAAGAACTTAGAAGATGTTAACACTGGGGCCACATCCCACAGAATAACAAGCGTCAGCTGGAGCTGGGTATCAGCTGCTCCCTTAGAAGGGCACACGGCTCACCAGAGCACCAGGAGCCTGCTCAGCCCGCCTCGTGCTCTCCGTGTCCTGGCCCCTGTGGGAGATGGCCTTGCACGCCTGAGTTAAAGTATGAGTGCAGGTCAGCCCAGTGGTATGCTGGTAAATGTTTAACAGCAGACTCTCTAAGGAAAAGAAAAAAGCCCTGATTGTAGTATTTGCCAATTTCCATGGTATAAATACTCTCACCGTGGCCAATTTCAAGCTACTAGAGTTGTGTCACTGAAACTGGAACTGGTAAGGGATGTGTACTCATTCTGCTGCCACTCATTCTGCTCTCATACTGCTGGGTCAGGCAGTACCAAATCCAAGTCAGAGTCTCCTGAGGAACTTCCCTAAGTCTCCAAGCATCCCTGTCTCCCTGGGTTAACCAGGAGAAACAATGGCCTTCCTCACAGTGTTTTTGTGCAGTTCAAAGGATTTTCCCAGAACCACCCGCTGCTCCCTAACATCATTGCTGAAGGTCATTCCTAGGATAAATTGTTCTTCTGTACTTCTTGTGGGTCACAGGTGAGCTGTGTGCTTTGTGTAGTTGGGGGACAGGATAGGTGGGAAATGACACAGGTACAGATACTAGTAGTTGAATGTTGGCAAGAATGCACTAAATGTTTCCAGAAAAATGGGCATGACAGGGAGAGCATTTAGTATACAAGATACCAGCAAATTCATACACCCGGCACCCAGCCTGCCAAAATAACAGCTGAATGCTTCTTGAGGTCAGGGACTAGATCTTTGTCACCTTTGACCTTGCAAGTGTACCTAGGGTTGCCAAATGGTCCAGGTAGGCAAACTATTCACCCTTGCTAGAGGCCATGAGTCACCACAGGGAGGGAGGGAGGGAGGAAAGAAAGAAAGGGAGGAAGGGAAGCTACCAGAAACTTCCTACCAACAGGGACCTACTCCTTTCAAGTTCTAATTACGGAAAACCTTTTATTTCATTTCATGAATTCCTGGCAGTGTTGTAAAAATAAATAAATGAAACAAAAGAAAGCGAAATCATTTTACTACATGGCAAGTCACCTGTACAAATATATTTCTTATGCAGATTTCAGACAATATTCTCAAGTCAAGTGTCGGACTTTCGAAAAAACTCCAGTCACAGCCCTAACAACAGTGTGGCTCAAAACAAATGTCTTGACTAAAAATTTTAAAAGCCACATTTTTCATAGCCTTTCTAATGGACAGAGAAGGGAAAGAACAAGGAGGAGAAAATGGTGATGAAACCAAATGCAAACAAAGTCATAGAGGACAGAGGGGACCCACACAAAGCCTTCAGCTCCCCTCTGGTCCCTGAGGGGAAGGTCCCTTAAAGCTCAGGGGGAAGGACTGATGGAAGCACCCCTCTGTGTAAGCTATTGTTCAGTAACTTTATGGCTTCACAGCTTTTTAATAAGAAGAATTTAACGAGGAAAGTTTCCTTCAAGGTTTCCTAATGAAGTGGGTGAGCTGAGTTCACTGTTTCTCTGTTCTAAAATGTTTCTCATCATCTTTCATGTTCAGGAGGAGAAGGAGTTAGCTGAGTTAGCTTACCTGAGGACAATTCTAGAGAAGGGGGAGAGAGAGATTGGAATTGCATTTAAAGCTCCGAATCTTGTGTAAGCTTGTTCTTCCCGAGACTCAGACCTTTGAAGTACAGGCAATTCTAAGGAGCTTGCCATATGTCACAGACTTGTTACCTTTTCCATATCTCTCGTTGGGGAAACTAGTTATTTTCTTCACTTAAGTTCTTTTTAAAAAACAATTTGAAAAACCAGCAGTACTGTCCTCAGAATTTAATAACCCAATCCTTTATACTAGGAAATTGAAGTCACTTCAGTGGCACCAAACAAAAACTGAGGCTCAAGGAAGCCTTGCTATCTGAGGAAGTGAACAGTTTAGAAATGACCATCCCTCCAACTAGGTGCTTCCCTAAAATTCTGAATGAGGGAGTCTGTTAGCACTCACCTCCCTTGAAAATCTGTAAGAAACAAATGGCCCATCCATTGTGTGGTTCAATAACAGAAACCAAAATTTTGGTCTTAGATCCTATGTGATCAAAAGCAGGTCACTCACTACTGTCTGATCCTCGGGTTCCTGACCCCATCTCAATAATCTGTGAAAATGGGACCTCAGACCCTTTCCCTGCTTTCCACAAGCCAACTGGGCCCCTCTGGCACCAATTCTGGTGTGGGTGGGCCTGTGCACCCTGCAGGACCCTCCTCTTCAGTCAGTGCCCCAAAGCTTCACTTCCCGATGCTGGGACCCTGAGCTGCGCGCAGTGCCTTGCTTCACAATGGCCACCTCGCTGGGCCTGCTGGTCGCCACCCCCCAGCCTGGCCCACCAGCCACTGCCGCTTGTGTGCCCAGGGTCTGTCTGCTGCGGACTTGTGCACCGCCCCGGTTGCCCAGGTCTCTGCTCCTTGTCCCTCACCCGGCCGACTCCGCCCCTCCTACCGGTCTGGATGAACGTGTCTAACTCCTTGGTTGTCGGACTTCCATGCACTTCAATTTTCTGTCAATTCTGGTTGTTATTTTGTTTCTATATTGTTGCTGTCCCTATCTTGGTTGTGCAAGGAGGCACAGTGCATCTACCTATGCCTCCATCTTGGCCAGAAGTCAAAAAAACACGTGTAGTAAAATGACAGCAAACTCACAATTATTAACAACCAC
>CM052540.1:71265381-71311916 GCA_028533065.1 Trachops cirrhosus | reverse complement strand
GAACTTATGACACATGGACATGAACTAAAGGGGGGAATGTGGGTGGGAGAGGGTGTTCAGGGTGGAGGGGAATGAAGGGGGGATAATAGGACAACTGTAATAGCATTATCAATAAAATATATTTAAAAAAATAATCTGTGAAAATAGATAAGAAGGAAAACTCTCAATACATCTCCTTTCCCAAAGAAGAATGACACCTTCTCATTCCGTCATGGTTTGCAGGCTCAAGGCCAAATCATGTCAAGTGAGAAATTATCCTGGACAGCAGATCCCTCTTTCAAATCTTACTTTTGGTCACCAAGTCTATAACGTTATCATGGGCTCCCCTGCATATGTAGACCTTCGTGACTGTACTATGAGGACAAAAGGAATAAGGACACCAACCTGTGCAGGAAACTTTTGTGGGTCAATTCCACCATTGCCTCAATAGCATCCCCATCACCCACTTGTGTGGGGACCCTTGTCCCACCATCACCTACTCATCCTTCACATGGTTCCTGTTCACCTCTACCTCCCTCCAGCTCTACTTCCTCATACCAAGTCTGCTTTCCATGAAAGAAAGAAGGGAAGAAAGGAAGGGAGGGAGGGAAATTTTGCCAGGACTCAAGGCCTTTAAGGCATGAAGCTGCTAAGGTGGGATTCTAGCCATCACAGCCCAATGCAAGAGATGGTTTGAGAGCCAGAAACTCCATTCAACACCCGAAAGTCACACTATTAAAGGCTCTGCTGAGACCAATGCTGTTCAATAGAAATACAATGGGAATCACTGAGGTAAAGTTTAATTTTAAATTGTCTAATAGCCACATTAAACTTCAACATGTGATTGGTATAATATATTAATAATATATTGTCCATTTCTTTTTTCACACTAAGCCTTTGAAACCCAGTGCAGGTTTTGCATTTGCAGCTCCTGTCAGTTTGCACCTGCCACGTCTCAAGCGCTCAGTAGCTACCTGTGCCTGGTGGCCACGACATTGGATGGCAGAGGTCTACTGAGTGACTATGAGTAAGCCAGCCCCAACCTTGAATAACTGCATGTTAGTAGCCAAAATCGCTTGTTTCCCTTTTTTCCTGTGCATTCACCTGCCCTACTGCTCTTTGTGACAGCTTCCACTCAGTGAGCATACACAGTATGTGAAACGGCACGTTTAAGCCTCATAACAACCCGACAGGCCAGATCCTGGTGAAGAAAGGAGACCTGGGAAGTGAAGACCTTGCTAGTGGTTCCCTCGTTGAGAAGTGGGGAAGCTGCATGAAGCAGTAAGGAATGATCACAAAGGAAGGCGCAGAAAAGAAGACAGGTGCAGTAAGTAGGCTGAGACGCTAGAGCCGGCTGAGACCGTGAATGTTACACAGATACGTGGGTCCCTCCGGTGGCGGAGAGGGACTTGGAAGTGTAGCATCACAAAGCCTGTCTTCCCAACCATCCATCTGTCCTCTGCTCCCAAACAAAGTCATGCAAAGTGGGACCCCAGTCACACTGCCCCATGTGGCTCTGTGCTTGCGGCAGCCCTCTGACCTGTCAGACAACACATATTGGTACATACTGCACAGAATACAAAGAAATACAAGACACAAGCCTGCGTTCCAGAAGCTTATCATCTACTTGGGTAGGTAATGAAAATATACCATATACCTCCATATACCTCAGCCCTTACTGTCAATAAACAGACTAAGAATTCAGAGTAATCAAGAAAGGTTTCCTGGAGGAAAGGGCATGGGGCTGAGCCTTGAAGGAGGTCAGGATATCAGCCCTGGAAGGCTGTTTCAGGCAGAGGGAACTGCTTAAGATAAGGCTTGTAGGTGGAGGAGGAAGCAGGATGCAGGCGGAAGAACACCACAGGTGACAGGTACTGGCAGCAGGCTAGCACCCAGGGCTATGACCGGCACTGGAGCTCCCCTCACAGTTGAAAAATGACCAGAGCTGCTCCTGACCTCTGACCTCACTCCCACCCTCCTTAGGAGGAGAACTGCTGTCCCAGCATTCCCAGAAAATATCCAGATGTTTCTTTTGCTTAGGTCAATATGCTCTGCCCCGGGATCTAGTGTGACATCAGCTCGCCTGGAACCTCCTGGAGATCCAGAGGCAGCTGTTCCGAAGAGGAAGGAGAGAGTGGACACAACAATAGCAGGAAGGCAACAGCCATTTGTCCAGACACTGAGCCCGGAGGTATGCAGATCTCGCCCAAGTTTAAGGAGATATTGTGTGTTTCCTTTGGTTTCCAAAGCATTTTGTGCATAAGGATATGTGTTGGCATTGCATTGGCTAACAGTTCTGGGGAGCTGTTTCCCTTTTGCCTTCCAGTTCCCACTTTTTCTAATTATTCACAACATAGCAAATCACATTAAATGTCACAAAATAAAAGCACTATTGACATTTTTAGCCAGATAATTTTTTGTCATGAGGATTATCCTGTGAAGTGTTTAGTGGCAGCCCTGGCCAGGTGCTAGTTGTGGTGATCAAAAACGTTTAAGAACCACTGCTTTGCAGGGCTGACTCTGGAGTCAGCCATTGCCACCGAGCAGCAGCATTAGGTTCAAAGATGAAAATACCACATAGGATTCATGGGCATGAGCTGTAGGTGAACTTAGCAGCTGTGTGACTTTGGACAAGTAGGTCTACCTCCTTTCATCTGTACCTCACCTGGTGGTTGAAAAATTACATGAAATCATGTATACACAGCCCTTGCCCCAAGGTGGTTATCAATACCATTAGTTATTTTTCTGGCACTGTAACAAGAACAGACATTTTTTAATTGTGTGTTTCAGGAGAATGTGCTTTGTAGGAGCAGGGTGTGGGGGAGTGTTCGACTGTTTGTTTTTCTTTTTCTTTATAAATCAGAGCCCTGCTTTTGGAAGAGCAACAAAGAAAACTTCTCTGAAGACTATTTTTGTGGCTAGACCTCCTCAACTTTTCCCTCTTCAAAGACAGCCTCTCCTTGTCCCTTCAAAAGGCGTGGCTAGCGGAGACAAAAGTCAGGCAACCTGCTGGTTAGCTGAGGGCTCGGGAGCCTGCTCGGCGACAGGCCGGGGAGGCCGCCCACGCTGGCCCCAGCGCACACTCTGGGGGCAACCGCCCAGGCCTGCACTCGTTTGGTTCTGCCTGTGACCACCCTGCTGGTCGAGGGTTCTCCCTGTGTGGTCCCAGCTGCGGGGTCCCAGGGCTGCCCCAGGGCTGCCTGTGGCCTACACTGTCCTCATGCAAGAGGAGGGCTGTCAGGATGGCAAATTTGCCTTAAGTAACTAACCTTTCTTCCGCATACGGTATATGTTTGCTCCAAAATGTCAACCTTGGCTTTACTCCCCTTTTTAAAAATTATACTCTGTCAATCTCCACAACCCTCAACTAAGACAGTTGAAAATACCCAGTGGCACCAATCAGGAACTTCCAGGCTTCCCAACATGACATGGAAATCTGGGAAACCGGACGTGGCGACCGCACTCTAATTTTATGGCCCCGACTTTATTGCCAACACAGAGGCAATAAACAGAAATAATAAATGAAACAGCAAGCGGAGCTCAGGGAACAGCGGCCCTGCCGAATCTGCACAGGCACCTAACCATTCTGCGCAGCAGCCTCCCCTGTCCAGGGAAGGGAAGGACGACGTGCCCTCTAACGCGGCTTCCAGGTGACCTCAGAAAAAAGTCCATCAACACTGTTCGTGGTGAGGCTGTGCACAGGTTTGTGGCATCCTGGTGGAACATGAGAAGTGAAAGGCAAATGCAAACAGGATGGATTCTGAACATCATAACCCAGTGAAATAAACTATTAGAACAGATGAAATTGAAAGCCAACTATTTGGGATCTGTTAATTCACAGTACAACTGTCCTCAGCAAACTGATTGTCAAAAACTTGGTCATTAGTATATTTTAAAAATGTGTTTCACTAAGTTTAGGCCTTAGTACCTAAGAATAACTAGCAATTGGCTGATATTTTTCAGGGTCCAAAATTGTTCCTCTATTATTACTAAGATGTTCTGCTTATGTTAAAACTATCTGCATCCACATGTGGCTAATAACAATATGTAATGCCATCAGGGCATATTAGGTATGGACTCAAGAAATGGGAAACCCATGTTATGGTTTCAAATATTTCTAATTCCATAAAATCCTCATGCCTCAACACTTACTAGCTATTATAGAAATAAATATGCCAACTTGGAATCAGTGAACAATGGAACATTGAGAGAAAACTAATAGAAATACATGCACATGTGCCCTGGCTGGTGGGGCTCAGTGGATTGAGAGCCTGCCTGCAAACCAAAGGGTCGCCAGTTCAGTTCCCAGTCAGGGCACATGCCTGGGTTGCAGGCCAGGTTCCCCAGGAGGGGGCGCTTCAGAGGCAACCATTGATGTTTCTCTTCCTGTCTTTCTCCCTCCCTTCCCCTCTCTAAAAATAAATAAATAAAATCCTTAAAAAGAAAATACATGCACATGTGTGTATATATATGAATGTTCTTAAAAACTAATTTTATAGACATAACTGAAATATGCTCCTGAAAGGATTTAATAATAAGTAATAGCATATAAGAGAGATTAAAGATAAAAAGACCAAAGTGTAGTCAACAGATGCTGGAAAGTGGGAATCTCCACACTGGTCATTAGTTTCTACCTGTTGGCACAATCTCATTCTCATCAGGGATGTGGGGGAGTGCCCTGCAGTGACTATCCAGTTACAGAGGGACAACTGTGGGGATACTCCATTCATGTCTGACTCTCATAGGCCATCTGCCTTTGTCCTGAGGTTTTTCACCTTTGGAAAAGAGGATAAGGTCCTTGGCCAATTTAAGAACCAGTTATAAAACATAAATAAAATAAAGGGAAGCCAACTTATAGTGCCACTAGAAATAGCCGCATGGAACCCTTATAAGAAATTTGTCCCCAAGCAAGATAGCTCCATTCTCACGATCATCTTGCCAAAGAGGTTTTCTCTTTTGTTCCAGGGGCTTTCTTAAGCACGCACTTATAAACTCATTTTGTGACGCACAGAGGTGGTCAAGCCTGAGCGCACCCTGCCAACCCAGTGGCCTGAGACTGACACAGCTTTTTCTTTTCACAAACATTCCCTATGAAGAAAAACTGAGTTCTGATTTGTCTTATTTGGAAGCACTGCTCATATTTTTTTTTTGTCTCAGAATGGAATCACTTCTCAAACAAAGATGACACAAAAGCCATAACCTATTCAATCTTGCAGCAGTCCCACTTAGGATTCTGCTGTGTTTGACTGTGGCCTGGAGCAGTAGCCTCCAAAGGTAGTGTGGAGGGTCTTCTGAACACTGAGTTGTGTTTTCATGGAAAGTCCCTGAGGAAATGATCCTAAGAAACAGATGTCTGAGGGCCCTTCTGACTAGCTGGAGCCACAGAGCCTGCCCAGCCCTCCTCTGGGGCACTAGTCATAACCCTCCTGCCAGCCAAGGTTGAAGAGCCCAGCCTTCTGCAGAGAGACTGCCTGGGATGAACTCTGGAGTACCAGAGTCTATAGTAAGAAGCCCCAGGGACCTGCAGGCTTCCTCTCCCTATGTAACTGCCCTTCCTTTTCCTCCCAGCATCCTTGTCTGATGCAACCTGAGAGGAAACACAGATCACTGAAGTCTCCTCATCTAATCTTAATTTGGACTCCTTCACTACACCTAAGTGTTTATGTAGGACAGTATGGGACTCAAAGATAGATCCTCCCCAAGCTTAAGTGCAGCCCTCTCCCCATCTCAGACATACCTGCAAGTTGAGATCTTCAGGTAAATCTACCATTTTAGGTCTCACTGGAGCCAATCCCTGACTCCAGCACAGTCTATTTCCGGGTAACAGGTGGGAGGGTCAATTTCCTTGGTGTGGACTCTCACAGAGGATTACATTCTCCAGGCTTCCTCAGGAGATCTGTTCACATTTTTACATAGTGAGGTCCTATCTGCTTGGCTAGACTAAGTCTCCTTGAGAGCATCACGACTGGGCCTTCCGCAGAGTGGACACTTGGGTCATCCTCCCAGAATTGCCATGATTGCTACCTGGGATTCACCTAGTAAGTTTTAGACAAAACTGGACAAACAGCCTTAGTAAAATTTAGGGTCCATTAAAGCTTCCAGGTCCAATCAGAAGAGATTATCTTTAAATAACAGGCCCCTGTGGACAGCTCCAAAGACCCCAACAGTCTGTCTTAAGTGGCCAGCCCCTCTCTAAAATTTATCCTCAGAGAAGAGTGAGGGGAAATGTGTTATATTCCACAGTAATTTCTTGACTCTAGGAGTTACACTTATCTGATTTTAAAAATTAAAGCTAAATAGGTTCATATGATTGAGTGAAGCAAATAGTTCATAGCATCCAACAGTCTGACTCTATAAAAAGAAATACTGGTGATCCCACGTGGAGATTCTAACAGCCGGACTGGCAGCTGAAAACTCAAGAAAGAAGTGTCAACCTCGGGGAGCTTACGGGGCCTACAGCCACACACAGCTGCTCCACTAAAGGAAAATCCCTCTCTGAGGAAAAGAGGTTTAATAGGTAACAGGAGTATTGTTGGCTGTTCTGAGGCAAAATGTGGCTGGTGGAACTGGAGCAATTGCCTCTGGATATAACTGGTTTTATTTGGGGTATTTTTTTTCAGATGTGTTTTAAAATTTTTGTAACAGCAACTAAACTCAGTGCCATCTTTCTTTGAGCATTGTTTGCCCAGCATCACAGCAACTCATTCTAAGCCACCCCTAGAAGGTTCTCAAAATTAATCATGGTCAGAATGCCACTGAGTGGGCTATGATCACAAGCCAGGAGCCTGTATTGCAGACACCCTGCAGACTAGGATTCATCAAACCTTTCTGAATATTCACAGCTAACTAGGAAAGTCTTTTGCTCTTATACTTACATATCTTGTGGGGCCTCTAGTGTATTGTACTTCTCTTCAGTACTTTTAGGTGAAGGAGAACCACTTTGGAAGTGAGCCCCAGCATCTGTACCCTTGCCTGCACCATCAGCAAACTGAGGGCTCTGCGGTAGACATACGCTCTTTTGCCAATCCAAAAATACCAGTGGGCACAGATAACAGCCGTCTGCAAGGAAAGTCTGCTCTCTCTAGCCAAGGAACAGAAAAGGGCCAGCTTGTGAAGGCAGAAAACATTTAGACAACAGCAGCTCTCCTCCAGCCAAACACACAGAACAAAACGGAGACTGCAAACTCTTCTGCTAGCAGAGGCTGAGCAGCCTAGACTTCCATTCTCACTAACCTTTAACAAGGCACCCAACCCTCTCACCAGGATGGGTCAGAGAAGGCCAAGTGGGAAACCAGAACTTCCAACCCAATGGGAGCACAAACCTCTCCCCGACCCCACCCCCGACGCCCCATACAGTGTCAGTGGAGACCATGCCAGGAGCCTAGATGTCCCCCCACCACCCACATGCAGTAACAAGGTAGCTCCCCTTCCTTACTGGGGTAGTAGCATCAGGAGGCCCCCTGCAGAGTCAGGGCCTTCACAGCCACTCAGCAGTAATAAGGCCACATCCGCATGGTCATGGAGGCTGTGTGGGGAGCAGCATCAAGGCAACCCGCTCCGTCCCAGCCAGGGTGGTATCAGTGAAGGCTAGTGGGGAGCTTAAATTCTGAAATTTAAATATTGTTTATTCTGTAAGAGACTATGTGGCCCCAGCTTGTGAGCACAGGTCTGAGGATGGGAGACAGTAGAGGATACCCTTACCAGGCCACTATTTTCTCATGATGAGCCTGTCCCACTGTCTTAGAAGACCTCATTCATGTGGCTGGAATAACCTTAAATGACAGCCACAACTGCAAAAATAATTCTAATTGTGACCATGATTTTAGGACCTGTCCACTTTGGTGAGGCCATTGTCAGGGTCTCAGTTTTCTATTTCTCCAGCTGCGTGCTCTATTTCACCAAATCCAACATTTACCAAATCCAAAATCAATGCCTATTGGTCCCCATAGCATTGAGATTTTAAGTATGATGGAAACCACTGCAGGGTTCTAGGTATGTTAGGGGGGTGTCAAATTTGATTTGTGGTTTTTAAGTTTTTCTCCTTTTACAGCACTGTGGATAATGGATTTGGAAAAAGGGAGAGAGAGAAGCAAGAGCAGTAATCAGGTAATGGACAGGGTGGCTCAAAGAAGGTGACAGAATCAGTGGGAAGGAATCAGATTTTTTTTTTTAATCCTCACCCAAGGACATTTTTTCACTGCTTTTAGAGAGACAGGAAGGGAAAGAGAGAGTTCAATTTGTTGCCTCCCATACACACACAAACCAGGGATCTAACCCACAACTCATGCACTTAGGTGCATGCCCTAACTGGGAATCAAACCCATAATCTTTTCTTTATGGGACTATGCTCCAATCAACTGAGCCACACCAGCCAGGTCTGGATCAGATTTTTGAGGCACACTTTTGTGGTAGAACTAGAAACACTTACTGCTGGATTGGATATGGGGTGTGAGAGAAAGTAAGGAACCAGGTGTTTCTGGTCAAAGCAGCAGGTGGGTGGGCAAACCACTAACTGAGCTGGGAAAGGCTGAGGATGGAGTGGGATTGGAGGTGAGGAAGGAGTTGTGTTGTAGACATATAAGAGCTAAGATGCTTATTAAACATGTATACTTCACAGAGAAAACAGATAACATCAATTGGGAGCTCCTTCACCTTCCCACCATCTAATCTAGAATCCAGAAGCATCTGTGCACACGTTCTGGCTGCCACTTCCTATTGCCATGAAGAAAGTTTCAGGTTTCAAAGACTGATCCCTCCGCTTCCACGTTTCCCTTTACCTCCTTACACCTGTTAAGGAACTTGCCATTGGAAAACATTCTATGGCCAGTCTTTGGAATATGCTCTCCTGCCTGTCCTCTAACCACGGGCATCTTTCTCAATGCACTTTGTGGCTTTCTCCGCTGGATCTCTAAACCTTGGAGAGCTTGAGGGCTACTTCTTGAATTTCTTCTCTTCCCCATTCACACCTTTGTCTAGTGATATCATCCAGTTTCACCATTTTAAATGCTATTTATATCCTGGTAACTCTCAAATATTTATCTCTATCCCCAACCTTTCTCCTGAACTCCAGACTCATAAGAGATCCAGCTGCCTGTTTGACATCTCTCCTTGGATGACTTCAGAAAGGAAACAGAGGAGATGTGAGGGAGGGGTACTATATGAAATAGATGACTCTGGAAGGGGTAAGCTCACAGACAAGCACAGCAGGATGGTTAGGCTTGATGTCCATCTAATGTTTAAAGCAAGGTCAGTCATCCCTACTTTGTAATTTTCTCTAGCTGCTCAGGCATAGGAACACAGATTGTGGTCAACCAAGCTAAAGTTTTCAAGTACAGTATTACTGCTATGATTATGGCATGAAAAATCTTCCAAAGCCTAGTGACTTAAAAAAATATGTATATAATTTTTTAAAGATTTTATTCATTTATTTTAGAAAGGGAAAGGGAGGGAGAAGAGAGGGAAAGAAATATCAAAGTGTGGTTGCCTCTCACATGCCCCCTACTGGGGACCTGGCCCGCAACCCAGGCATGTGCCCTAGACTAGGAATCAAACCAGTAACCCTTTGGTTCATAGGCTAGTGCTTAATCCACTGAGCCACACCAGCTAGAGCTACATATTTTTTTTGCTTGTTTCACAGGTTGGGAATTCAGGCAGGGCTCAGCTGTGTGATTCTTCTGCTCCTTGTGGCATGACAAAAGTCACTCAGTGGTACTCAGCTGGCAAATAGGCTGGTATGGAGCATCAAAGACAGCTTCACTTGCACATCTGGCACCTAGGTGGAGGTGGCTGGAAGGTTGGGTCCACCAAGACTGCTGATCCAAGAGCCTATACATGGTCCTCCATCACTGTAAGGAGGAGCATGGACATTTTAGGCCAATGCACTCCTTACTTGGTTGGCCGGCCCCCCAGAGTGAGGAACCAAAAAGAACGAGAGGAGAGCCGCATGTCCATCTCTAAGCCAGCTTTATAATTCACTCACTGCTACTTCCACTGCATTCTTTTACTTATAATCGAGTCATAGGCAGTTCATATTCAAGGACAGAGAGTTAGACTGCAGCTCTCAACGGACAGTGACAAGGGCACATTGCAGATGAGCTTGTGGAAGGGCCACCCGGATTGGGAAATGCAGTCTTCCTCAAGGAGCATTCCAGAGGGAGAGCAAGGATATGGTTCCTCACATGGCCAGGAAATCCAAGTGAGTAAGGAGTTAAGTGGACCTCTGAGCAGACTTACTGATAGGTGGAATATACAAGGATTAGAAGTCTCAGTGAGATAGAGTATTTAGCAGTTAGAAAATCAGAACAATAGGGAGGGCTTGCCAGAGAATGGGATGTTTGAAAATGAGATTTGAATAAAACCACTTCTGAATGACAAGATCCAGGGTCTGACCTTGGGAGTGGCTGCTTAAAATGAAGGAAAAGAAAGGGTCATTCATGGAAAAATGTCAAATTCAAGTAGGCAAGGGGTCATATGGGTCATCTACATGGATATTGAAGTCCCTGAGAATGGACCTGAACTGGGGTGGAGGGGCAGATTGCAGGGCCAAGTCTGTACACAGTAGCAACCAGGAGGACAGGACTAGAAGTCCCACTGTCCCAGTAAGAAGCCAGAAGGGGCATAGCTGCATGTCTTGATCTTCAAAAGAACAGGACTCTGCACAAGAAGAGGGCCACAGACATTGAGAAGCAGAAACAGAATGAGGAAGCCACTGAGCTCCACCTCCCACCCTGAGGGCCGAAGTATAAGAGAAAAATCTGCCTTTACAACAGCAAGTGGGGCGCTCTGCACTCAGTTCAGAGCAAACCAGCTCCCATAAAGGCTGGACACCATGATGATGCTCAGAGAAGACTGGGGAAGCAGGGGATCAGCCCCTCACAGCATGGGAGAGCAAGGAAGACAAGACCAGAAGCTGAGGAAGTTGAGAACGACTGAGGGGGCCAAGGTGCCTGAGGTGAACAGGAATATGAGGCCCACTGTGGGTCTGGGAGGGAGATGAGAAAATCAAACCTGCAGCCCTGAATGTTTTCTCTGAGGACCTCTGCATTTTCTCTAGGCTATGTAGAAGTGGTGCGATAGGGTGGGGGACCCCTCAGGCCTCACTCCTGGGAGGAGGGAAGAACTCCTAAACTGTCACCTTCTCCCTACTCCATTCTCTTTTCTTCCCTGAGAAGAGCCATCCCACCCTTTAGATAAGGAAGGCCCAGGCCTTGGGGGTCCTTAGTGGTGGGCTCTGGGAGCGAAGGGGCGGGTGAGTGCAGCAAGATGGTGAGCAGCTTCCATTCTGCTGCAGCTGATTTGTTCTGAAAACATCCAAAAGCAAACATGTCATGCTTCAGCAAGGATTGATTTCATTCCTAAGATGCTCTTTTCTGATCTCTGTGAGAGACTCACATTCCTGCAATTCATGTAATGTTGGCCATATTTCTTATGGAATAATAAGCCTGGCATGATTTTGCTAAGGAAATACCCATTGCCTCCCTGCCCTGGTTATATCACAAAGTGTCCTCATATTAACTGTCTGTTCATTCACTCACTCAATCACTCAGTCATTCAACAAATGCTTACTGAGCACTTCCTACGAAGTTTCCAGGCCCTCCCCTGTGCACTGGGGATACTACAGAGAACAAAATAGGAAGAAAAAAAAAATCAGACTAAAATCTCTTCCCTGGTAGAGTTTACATTCTAATGGTGGAAGGTAGAAAGCACTACAAAGTAAAATAATACAATAAATACAATAAAATAGCAAGGAAACGAACATGTCAGCAGGTGACCACTGCTGGGGAGAAAAACACGGCTGCGGGGGTCAGAAATATGGGGGCAGGGCAGGATGCTCAGGGAAGCCTTCGGTGAGGGAAAGCTCTTGGGGCCATGCCTGAAGGACATGTCCATTGTGACCAAACATGCTTGCAGAACATCTTGGTTTCTCTCCCGCTGCAGCCTACAGGAGGAAGATGTGCTCATGCACCCACAGCTCTGGCCTCTGAACCAAGACCTGGCTGAACAGCAAATGCAATGCCCTGTTTTCTATATTACGGATTCACCACCTCAGATTTCTCTCCCTGCCTCAGGGCCCTGCTTCTCCCACCTGTCTCCTTTCTGCCAGCTGACCCCTTGTCCACTTGTTTACATGGCTTTGACCTCTGGGTGCACAAAGGTCACACTCATAACTGATGTCTGAACACAGGATCTACGCAAGGATAGAGAGACAGGAAATCCTAGAGGGGTGTCCAACCTTTTGGCATCTCTGGGCCACACCAGAAGAATAAGCATTGTCTTGGGCCACACATTAAATGCACAAACACTAACAAAAACTGATGAGCAAAAAAAAAGGTTTTAAATAAACTTATGATTTTGTGTTGGGCTGCATTCATGGCCATCCTGGGCCACACACAGCCCAAAGATGTGGGTTGGACACCCCTGTAGGAGGATTAAAGGTGCACCAAGTCATCTCCTTCCTGCAGAAGCTTCCATCTATAACTAACTTCCATTTTCTCAGGGTTATTCAGTGTCTCCCATGTTCCATTTTTTTTGCTCCTATGACCACCTGCTTCTCTTTTCTTCCTTCTCTCTGTGTCTCATAGACAACTGCTAACTGTTGGATAAGGGGGACAAGGTGACAATAAACCCTCATTTCACCTAGTGGCTGACACCCTTTCTGACATGCTAGAGAAGTTACTCTTACCTCCTTCTGTCCACCCCACCCCTGAAAAGCCAGAGGATGAGCAACCCCTCCCTACAGACCAGCAATAGCATCAGCTCCAAGCAGAACCCTCTGTACTATTATATTTTACCAAAAAGATAGACTTTCCATTGCCAAAAAGAGCATCTTGTGTCAATCACTGACTTGAAGGGGCTGCCTCATGCAAAGCTCGGCTAGCTCATTAGGGAGAAGAAAAGTTGCCAGAATGAAATGAGAACATGTCAGAAGGAGCAGAAACAGCTCTTAGGGGGCCAAGCTGCAATAGAGAGCATGCAAGAGAGAGAAGGGTAGAAACTGTGGGAGAAAAGAGAAGGAAAAACGAGAGACACTGAATAGTCATGGGAAAATGGAAGTTAATAACTAAGGAAGCTGAAAGAAAGTCAGTCAGCTTCCTTAGTTATTAATAAATGCATTGTGGTTCTTTTCCTTCAGCAATGAGATATGAAACACGCGGTGCAAACCAAGCTCATACTAGCTGCTGCTACTAGTAGCTCACACAAGTGTTCCCTAGTTGGGCTCACTTATTTACTAGGGAATTTCAATCCCAAAAGGAAACATTTAAGTAAATTATGAAGGGCACAGAGCAGTAGATGTAGCATGCTACAAGCTTGTTTCTTTTGCATATCATAGACACACTCATTCATGCACACACACACGTGTGGCCATCTCTGGTCTGAGAGAAGAGCAACTGACAACAGAGATTGGTGGGCAGGCAGGGGGAGAAAAATAACTTATGGTTTGTTGTGTGCCTTTTTCAATATTGTATATGCTTTTTAAATATTGTACATTTTACCTATTAAAAATGGAAATGGAGGGGGGAAATAGATGCAATTTTAAACCCCTGAAAAAATTCATGTATATTTTCTCAGCTTCATACAAGGATAAGCACTGTGGGGGAATCTGCGATGTAACTCTCAGTGAAACCTATGTCCCCCCATATCACCTTCAAATGTCACAGAATGAGCCAGGTGATGAGAAATATGGTACCACAATGGACCAATCCCAGCCTCCTGCCTTTTGCTCCTCTGGGGGCAAATCTTGGTTTGTAGATAAATTACCTAAAATCAAATGATCTGTTCAAATGTGAATTTACTTAGGGTTTGAGTATGTACTTAGGGTCGAGCCTGGATCCAGCCTAAGCACATCACAAAGAAGAGGTTAGCTCTCCTCACTGCAGGGCTCCTGACCTAACGCTCACAGAGTCTCATTTATATCAGAAGCTCCCAATGGCGGCTGCCAGGAGGGTTTGAGTATGTGAATTTACTTAGGGTTTGAGTATGTCCTTATGGAATAAGAAATCATTCACTGTCTACAAAAAGTACCTGTAGAACAGAGTACCACTGTGCTTGTTTTTTTGTTCAAAATATCTAATGATGGTTTTGTCTCAAGCATCATAAATATTTAAATTCCCTAAGCCCTGCATTTGCATAGCTGTTTACGTGGATTGTGACCCAGACAGTGACCAGTGACTCCTTGTTTCTCCCAGTCCATCTCTACCTCTCTATTTCTTGTTAGAGCTTCTGGGTTATTTCTCGAAATTAGCATTTTCTTTTCATTCCCCAATAAATATGGCTTTGCATGTTCCATAATGAATAAAGAATTATAAAATAATTAAACCTTCTCTTCAGCAGATCAATTCAAACTAAGGGGGGGAAAATAAGACCTTTGCCTCAGCACTATCTCAAGTAGCTCACCACTCATCCAGAAAGTGGACAAGCCAAAGACATAAAAGACAGGCGATGCATTGAGTTGGAAAATGAGCCATTACAGGAGGAAAGACATGAAAGCAAAATTCAGTATCAATGAACAATGTGAAAACAGACTTCAGATATATGGAAGGCTGGTCCTGGCTTTGGACCCTCCCCACACGCGCACACACACACCATACTACATTTGGTAAGCTGTGATTCACATTGCTTTCTGGAAGGTTTTTACTTGACTGGGCTGTTGGACAGATGGCCCCAGAGTGTTCCAGCAGAGAGTGCTCCTGAGATCACAGGCTTTCCCTCAGGGGCCGTTGCAGGGTGCAAACAAGACTCTTGGGAATCTTGCAGCTCTTCCTCTTGGCCACTTTCTGCCCTTGCTTTCTTTTCTTCCAGCATATGCGCAAGACATGAGACTCACTTAACTTAAGCATTGGTAATTTACCCCAAATCCCAGGCAAGGAAGACCAAACCATAGATGTAAAGTGATCCCTTAGAATCAACTGAACTGGAAATGCCAGCCCCTGGGGGAGAGCCAGTAGGAGGGAGGAAAGGAGAAAAGCAGCTGCAGTTTTCCTCCACCTCAGACACAGGTTGTTCTCAGATGATAGGTCAGCAATTACAGGTGGACCCATTTCCACCACCTACCTGCTATGGGCCCCGTATTACCCTGCTAAAGTTAGACCACCTGCCCAGTTCAGGCCCTTTCTAAACTCTCACTTGGCTTATTGCATCATCTTTCTATCTGGTCCACTGCCTTGAGCAAGTGTGTATTCCAACACACCCCGCTAATGCCTTATACCACAGAGGGCAAACACAAGGCCTGCGGGCCGCATCATGCCCTCCACCTTGTCTTATCCAGCCAGGCACCTTGTTTCCACCCAGCAGCAGCACTGAGCTCTCACTTAACTGTTAAGGAGTAGTTACATTTATACAGTCCCAAAATTACATTCGGCCCTTTGAAGGCAAGCGTGAGGCTGATGTGGCCCCCGGTGAAAATGAGTTTGACACCCCTGCCTTACAAGGCAGCTTTAGCCCATCCACCCCAGATATTCAGCCTTCCTGAAAATCCTTGCCTAGCACTGAGCCTCCAATCACTCTTCCTGGGTCATCTCTGTATCTATCTCAAGCTACAGACTTCTGAGCTGATACCTCAATGACTGAAAAGAGTCAGTTACGTGGAGAGGCAGCAAGCACAATCCAGATAGTGGCTAAAGCATGTGCAGAGTCCCTGAGACTGGAAAGACTTTGGGTAAAATCAAAGAACTGCAAGGGACTTGTGTTTCTGGAAGAAAGAGAGCACAGCAGCTCATCCTGAGGCGGGAATGCGAGCCTGGATCCAGCCTAAGCACATCACAAAGAAGAGGTTAGCTCTCCTCACTGCAGGGCTCCTGACCTAACGCTCACAGAGTCTCATTTATATCAGAAGCTCCCAATGGCGGCTGCCAGGAGAATGGATCAGGATGGTTTGGGGATGGGACAAGGGTGGAAGTGATGCTATTGTAACATCTGGGGTGAAATGACACAGGCTTCACTTCATAGGTGAAGTGACATAGGACAGGTGACCCTGAAGGCAAAGAGCAGTTTACAGACTCAAGATACAGGTCGGAGGCAGATTGGAAAGGATTTGCTGGTGGAGCAGATGTGTGAAAGGTAGGGTGGATGGAGGAGTGAGGGGGAGAAAACCAAGATTGACTTCCAGCTTTCTGCCTTGAGCAAAGGGAGAGGGTGGCAACTTTTACTGAGATTGTAAAAACTGGAGGAAAAGCAAGCTTCGGATTATAAATCATGAGTTTGGTTTTGGAGCTGGAGCTCTGGGGAAAGGTGTCTGGACTCTGTTGAATGTGTGGATGGTCTTTCAGGCCATGACGATGAGCCAAGCAGTTGGGGTGGCTCGGACGGTGAGAGCTTCACCAGGTACCTGGCCCACAATTGAGTAGGCTGCTTGCCTGTCCTGCATGCCCATGTCTCCAGGTGCCACCTGGGCTCACAGAAATCCCCTCCCTCTCAACAATCACCGAGAAATTGTACAAGCTGTCTTCTCCAGCATGCTCCACCCTTGTAAGAGGATGTGAAAGAAGATTGATTATGAAACCCAAAGTACAAGAAAAGCCTGGTTATAATGGGAAGAGTCCGATCTTACAAACCCAAAATGGTTCCCAGTTGTTGGCGTGATTTCTAGGCCCTTCTGCCCACACAGTAGGAGCCGCTATGGTGGCCAATCAACAGAGGGCCAGCCAGATCCAGCCAGGGGAAAATCTGATTATCTACCTAACAACATCTGATAGCAACACCAAACTTCCTGCCCCTCCTCCCCAGAATCTCTCCACATGCCCCAGTCCTCAGAAGAGACCCCGAGTTACAATCACGAGCTCAAGCTAGAGAGGGCCCTTGGCTGAAAGGATGTGCTGAAAGCCAGCAGAGAGAGATTGATGTGCAGAGCTGGGCTGCCTGAGGCATGTGTTCGCCATCTGTCAGGCGGAGGGAGCCCTGCCAGCCCTACATGGTTATTCAGTATTAAAAGAATATTCTTGAGTTTGACTGACACCCTGGGCAGTCTTGGCCAAGATGGTTGGGCTCTGGGGTCCAGATGGGATGGAGGGGCCTCCGCTCTCCTGAGGAAGATGCCTCCGGAGGGCTGGGCCACCCAAGCTACACAGGCAGGCTCTCCCAGGCCTGGGAGGAGAGTGTGGCTTGGCCAGGGCTGGGCAGGCCTAGGCCTGAGCTGGGACTTTTATGTGTGGCTCATCTTCAAAGACAGGGTGGAACTGAAAGAAAATATTCTTCACTCTGTATGCTCCTTTGAGGAATAGTAATGCCAGGCTTGCAGGGTGCCTCCCACAATAGAATAATCATCTTTAGGCTTTTCCTAAGAATTTGTATATTTAGATAAGTGTTGTCCATTAATTTCAGTCCAGAGACCAAGAGTGGACAGAAGGACCCTTTTCAGTGTTTGTCCTGCTGGCTCCATGGAGTATCAGGCTTGCCCTCCTTACGGTGCCCCTCCTTCAGGAAGGATTTGGTACTCCCATCCCATGGAACTTGGGACTGGTCAAGTAACCCACATTAGTCAATGTAATGCAGGCAGAAGTCAGATGTGCCCTCTCCAGGCAGAAGCATTCAAAGCCAGCATGTGGCTGGCTGCATCTCTCTTTCCTCTGTTACCCCAGCAAGTTCCAGCCAGAGGCGCTCCTTAAGCCTGGATCCCAGAGCACACATGGAGCAGAGCAGTGGCCAACCTGTAATAATGCTATGATGTGAATGAGAAATCAGCCTTTCTTTTTGAACCACCGAGATTTGGGGCTTGATTGTTTTTGTAGCAAATCCTAGCATATCCTTACATATATGGCCACTGGCCCACACCACTACCAGGACCTTCACACACCCTGTAAGGCGTCAGAAGTTTCCATTGGGAGGTGTAAAAATGTCTTTGCAGCAACAAAATGCAGAGGGAAAACTGGAGGAGATTTAATGAAAGTCTGTCGCCCATTAGGTTTTTACAACTAAGAACAGCATCAGGTCTGAAACCACAAAAAAGTTGCTTAAGAGGCATTGTGTCAGTAACAAAAATAAATAAAAGCTGGGAATCCAGACCAAAAAAAGCCTCAAACTTCCCCACCACTGATGCCAGAGCGTAAGGATCTCGATTTAGAGCAAGGAGAGGGGGTTGGGCAGAATGTACTTGTGGGTTATGACACATCTCTCTGTTTTACACACCTGTGGGCTCTCTTGACATCGGATAATGTCTCAAAAACTTTCATCCTGGTGTCTGATCTAATCTCGCTGGAGGTAGATTGGTAAAAATCAAACTCTTACAGCGGTGCCTACTTTGGTTAATGAAAAAGAATTCTGCTCCTTTGAATCAACGCCAAGCTTATCAGTGAGTCTTTCAAGAGGGTGAACTACTGCTCGCCTCTGCCCCTGGGCCCTGGCGGAGAACAGTGGGACTTGCCTGCAGCCAGAAAGGTTCCCAGTCAGTCACCAGGGCATTTCCAGTTTGGCCGTGAAAAGTCAGATATCTTCCTCCCAAGCTGTTCCCCTGAGACCCTCAACAGGCTCTCAGAACTGAACTTCATGTTTCCCATTGCGTGATCAGTTACCAAAGGTGGGCTTACGCCATGGAAACGAGGCCCTGAAAACCCTGCGCCTGATTTCGGATTCAGCTAACAACTCAGTACTCCTAGCAGGTTGAAGTCTTGTGGACTGGCGACTCACGCACTGTGCACACAAACAAACATGGTACACTCCTTCTGCCACAAGGGCGGGGCTCTTCCAGTGCGGTTCAGACTGGATATCAGGGACATCTGTGTCCCCAGCAGCAATGTTCTGCGGCAAAGCAAGGGTGGCCCTGCGAGTGGCAAGTGGATCTGGAATGAGGAAATGTTTGCCTTGCCACAAAATAATCATCTGGCAGCACAACTTTTCTACTTTTTCCTTCTTTCTGTTTCTTCTTCCCCATGGCAGCGTCAGAGGCCATTTTGTGCCCTCCCGTCCCATCCTTACCTCAGACACGCGCCTCACACACCCTCCTGCCTCTTCAACTCGGGGCCACCCATGTCCTGTTATTTTTGCCTGTGAATAAATTTCAATCTCATAGCCGAAAAAAATGTACTAGTATCAAAATCTAATGCTGTCTTTGAAATTAGTTAATAGCAATATAAAAAGGAGCAAGTTGTAAAGAGAAAGTGAGTGCTATGGCCACACTTGGAAGTACCTTAGACTGAAGCACAAATAAACAAAAGGATAGAAAAGGAAGTAACTTCTGAAACTTGGGGCAAACAGGGTAGCAGCCTGCAGACAGGTTTTGAGATGTTAAAGCCTCCCACAAGGCTTGTGTATCTTACGTCAGATGCCGCAGCTGGGGCCTCCTTTGTAGTTTTTATTGAAAGGAGTCTCAGCTCTGAACTCCTCCCTCTGCACCACCCTGCAGTAAAAGCAGTGAGGTTTCTTGAGTTCAAGGTGGGAGTCATCACTTCTCCCCTCCACCTCCACCCTCCCTCAGGGCCTTCAGTCACTTTGCTAAGGGACAAAGCCATGAGTAGGGGCCAGCAGAAGGCACCCCTATGATGGTGCCTGATTTGGGGAGTCACCTGGATTAAGTGACTGTGGGCTATCTTGGGGCAATGCTAGAAAACCTTCCCTTAAAATCGTCTAGACCTGCTAGTCTTGACATTCAGTCATGGAGAAGGATCATTCCTTTGGGGCTTCTGGTTTTTACCATGAACTTAATCACTGCAATAGGAAAAATTGCAATGGGTCAAAGCTCAAATCAAAGACACCTGCCTCCCCAGGACACACAGCCCACAGGCAGTGGTGGTGACAGGGCACTTTTGCCTGTGAGAGGGCCAGTGATGTGTTTGTTTTCCAATGCTCTGAGAGCAAAGTTTAAGAGAAAGCTGAAGCTCCCACCACTCACTACGAAGACTTTCCCACTGCCCACTCAATGCCTGACCCTCTTCTTTCTGCTGGGCTGGGTGTCCTCTGCTCAATGTCTCACAGATAAGCCTCCAGCCTCCCTGGGGGAGGGGGGTAGTTGCTGGGGTAAATAGGCACTTCACCCAGACCTATATCGACCCTTGGTTTTTGGTTCCACCTTTCCTGGTACCTGGTGCCCTTGAGAACTGACAGGCTCTGAGCGACAAGAGAGCCCTTTTCTCACCCCTCTCCCCTCTTCCAACACTTAGAAGAGACATTTGGGGCCCACTGTTTGTTACTACCTCCCTAGCGGCTCTCTGTCTTTCCTAGACTTCTCCAATCGCTCTCCCACTGAACTGTTGGCCCATGTGTTTCCTTTATTGTCATCTTAGTAAGTTTCCTTGAAGGGACAGGAGATAAGCACATGCGTCTAATCCACCATGTCTAATAAGAAGCCTCCTTTGTTTTCTGAATCAAATTCAAGTTCTCTATCCAGCTTGTATCCACCAACTGGCCGCACTTACATACCACTCTTGCCTCCCACTGTGTATTCATATAGGCCTTTAAATCTAAGCAAGTGCCCCACCCACTTCCAATTGCATTCTTTTGTTCAGATTGCTTTCTTCACTTGGCGTCACTTCCATATTTACTTTGAACTCGTCTGACCTCAAATATCACTTGTTTCCATTAAGCATTCGATGACTAGTTTAGCCCATATAACATTTGGTTCTCAAGTTCTTTGAACCTCTACTGCTTGTACCACATATTCAACCCTATTCATTCATTCATTCATGCATACATTCAGTTCTTTTCTTATCATTTGAGAACTTGTTTTCTAAAAATGTTTAGGCAGTTCAGTAGGGACCGTAAAGCACCCCACATAACTGACACATGTGACAAGAGTGTGAGAGGACAAGGAGAAGCCAGAGTGGAGACATAAAACGGGAAAAAAAACACGTACTATCATGTATCAAGTCCTACCCTCTCGAAAGAGCCACTTCAAAACTGGCTTTTCTGGCACTCAGTATGAACAGGGAAACTTGATCAGTAATGTTAATATGAGCGCCCTGCATGACAAAGTTCACCTTGAGAGCGATCTCAACTATGTCATCTCAGAAGACCTGAAGATGGACTCCGAGGGATTATTGTGGAAGGGTCAGTCAGCTTTCATAGCTAACATGGGGGAAGAAAATGACCACATCCCTCCACCAAAGAATTCCTGACACCGTTGTTTCTGACAAGACACTGGACCACCAGGCCAGCCCAGGACGGCTTTTACCTGGAGCACCAGCAGTGCCTCTTGGCCACGCTTAGGCCCTGACCTACAGGCCTGGCAGGTCACTCTCACAGGAAAGCCTGGTTTTCTCTGAATTTCAGCTGTAAAATGGAGATACACTTACTTTACCCACTACTCACAACTAATTTGAGATTCAACTGCGTTAACATTCAAATACTGTGAAAATTTAAAAATGCAAAGTATTATTATCTTTATATTGTCTATAATTTTTCTTGAAGTCTAATGACCGTTGTGAGAAGCTGTACTTTCAAACTCACGTTGTTTGAAAGTGCCATACTCAAGACACGCTAGAAGGTTTTACAATGAGTCGGGCTGACCAGAAACACAAAGCCACCTCCCACTCAGCTCTGGATGCCCTGCGTTTAGAACAGAGAAGCTAACCCAGGAGACGCTCAGCACGGGCAGAAGTGTGGTTAGTCAAGACGCGGCAGAGCCCGGTGGCTGGCTTCAGAGCCCGTCCACACGCTCCATCTGGTCCGACACCTACAACCACCCAATGAGGGGTGTGTTGTCACCACTTTCAACTCACGGAAAAGTTAAATAAATTATTTAAAAACCACTCAGTATGTTGCAGGGCATTTCTGAGTCCTGAATTTTGTTTAGCAACCACCAGTCTAAAGAGTTTGTCTTAACAGGGACTATGGTGAGAATTCTGATGGACAGGGGAATTCTGAGTCCTCCATTACCTGTAGCAGACACACCTGTGCACGCACACAAACACACACACAAACTATAAAGGACCCGTGATAGGCAGTGGCTCTAGGAATGATTGTAACAGGCACAATCTGTAATAATAAAATGAAATCCTCCTTTCTGGGGATGGCATGGACAAGTTATTTAAATCTGTTTAAAGCCAAATGAGGGGGGAAATGCTGTCTTTGGGATCTTGGTTGAAAACCTTGGAGTATAAAGTCCTTTGTTAGACTCTGTCTCATGCCTCCGGCAAAAGAACATTGTCTTTCTCTGGCACTGTCTCAGATCTCTAGAGTAGAAGCCCCTCTGTTCCAAGCAAGCCTCCTGAAACCTGTTAGATTGGGAGGGGCAAGGGGAAGAAAGCTGCTTCCCCACAACCACCAACAGCTCGCTGCTTGGCCTGACTGCTGAGTACTCAGGAATCACTCAGCCCATGAGCCACCATGCAAGGCACCAACGAGGAGCAGAGGGGGCAAAATCCACCAGAGGCCACACAGTTTTACCTCCTGGCCGCTGCCCAAGTGGCTGATAAGGTATGACACCCAAGGGAAAGGTGACCGGCATGAAGGTCCCAGTGAGGAGTTGCTAAGACTTCCAGTGCTGTGGCTGGCTAGCACTTAACCCCACCTCCCACTGAGGACAACCAAAAATGCTGATAATGTTTTCTTTTCTTTTTACTTTTTAAAAGCATCAAAGATTTGATCATTATCACACCAAATCTAAATGAAATCACAAACCCAAAGGGATACCTGTGATTTGAAGCTCTTTTTTCCCCAGGGTTTTGTTGAACTTGGCACATTTGAGCCCCGATTTTTAAAGCTTTGTGGGGCTCTTGGGGGGAAAAGATGACACCTAAGGACCACCCAAGGCGGGGAGTCTAATATGCAAGTGGGACCGGTGGGGCCCCCCCACCCCTCCCTCCTCCAGAAGCTGCAAAGAAAAGCTGTCTTCATGCTGAGCAGGAGGGAAAATCTTCCCTGAAAAGTTATACCCACAGGCTTGTTCTCACTGGGGTTTGCAGCCAAAAATACAAAACCTCAAGCTGTGAATTTAGTTAAAAGTGTTCTAGATGGACAGTGGCCTTGGGTGGCAGAGGAAAAAGTACAGGTGCTACCTGAAAACATTCCCTCATTTTAAGCCTCAAAGAATCCCTACAAGCCCTGGCCCGGTATTTCAGTTGGTTGGAATGCCATCCCACACACTGAAAGGTTGCAGGATCCATTCCTGATCAGGGCACATTCCTAGGTTGTGGGTTCAATCCCCAGTCCGGACGCGTGTGGAAGGCAACCAATCAATGTTTCTCTCTCACATCAATGCTTCTCTCTCTCTCTCTCTCTCCCCTCAATAAACATATCCTTCATAAGGATTTAAAAAGAGGGAGAGAGAGAGACAGAAGAATCCCTACAAGTAAGCAACAAGTGACCCAGTGAAAAATAATCAAGCACACCACAAAAGGGCATTGTGACTGAGAAGCAGCAGAAACAGGGTTAAGGTGTCAAGCTTTCATTTAAAGCTTACCGGGCCTATTACAGGAGAACCACCAGGGACCACATCTGACTACACCAAGGCGTAAGGACATTTTAGCAAAAAGAGACAAAGTATTAGAACAGGGGGACTGGTCCCTAACACACTAGCGAACCAGTAGCTTAATTCCCTGACATTGAAAGTGGCTAGAAAATTAAAGATGCGGTCTGGGTGGCTTTTCTGTCCCTTTCCTGTTCCCACATTGTTTTCACCCACACCTGAATCACAAGAGAAGCTACTACACTGCTTATATTTCCAAGATTGGGGCCCTCTGCTGCTCCCTGAATAATCGGCCCACTTTCCCTCATTAAGGAGCCCACCAGGACCTGCTCTCCAAAACCTGGAGGGCTCCCCTACTTCATGATACCCTCATAATTAATCTGGCCAGCCCTGGCTGGTGTGGCTCAGTGCACTGAGCACCAGCCTGTGAACCAAAGGGTCACCAGCTCAATTAGCAGTCAGGGCGCATGTCTGGGTTGTGGGCCAGGTCCTCAGTTGGGGGCACGAGAGAGGCAACCATACACTGATGTTTCTCTCCCTCTCTCTCTCCCTCCCTTCCTCTCTGTCAAAATAAATAAATAAAGTCTTTAAAAAATTAATGTGATCAAAGCTCATTCCATGGAAACTAATGACTTTTCTGCTACCCCAACCAGTTTGGCTAACGGTGATCCAAGATCATTTTTATCTGCATGAAGATCTCTGCACTCTGTTCTGAATAACCATTTCCCACTTCAGTGACAGTGTCTGTAACCCCATGAGGTCCAGCTCAGAATCTATGTTCTTGACTTCTGCAAATTTTACTAGTATTAGAGTCAAACACCCACAGCACCCCAAGACTCCCAGAACCAAGCAGGCTCTGGGGTCACTCTCCTCCAGCCATGCTCTGCAGCAGGGCCTGCCCACCCCTCACTGCCCAGGGCTTGCTTTGGACTCCACGTTGCTCTTTATATTGACTCCACCCAGCCGGACTTCCTGGCCCTACCAGGGGCATCTGTGCTCAGTTCTCTAACCTCTGACCTGAGACCTGAATGCCAAGTAGCAGCAGCTGTGCATAATTGGAGGCAGGAGCCTTCCAGGCAGAATGGGAAGCAGGTACACAGGTCCTGTGGTGGGGGCCAGTTTAGCAGATCCCAGAAACAGAAAGGAGGCTAGTGCCCTGGATGGGGTGAATGAGTGAGGTATGGCAGGAGAACAGGATGCAATACTAAATAAACATATGTGTGTGACAACATAGCTTGGGGACCGGCACCAGCATCTGTTCAGTAGAATTGTATTCCCTTTCCTTCTCTGTCCAGGAGCATCCACACACTCCCCGACTTCTTGCATTGCAAGTAAAGTCGAATGTGGCCTGATCATGCCACACCACTAGGCAAGGGCAAAGCCCAGATGTCACCCTACCCCTGATAGCTGGGGGAGGGTTTCAAGCAAGGGAATGGCTAGTCTAAATAATATTTTTAAAAATCATTTTGGCTACTGTGTGGCAAATCCACCATCAGACTGAGATGCAATAGAAGGCTCCTGCCTCAGGACAGTGGGCAGGAAAGTGGCTCAGGCCAGGATAGTGGTCCTGGCAGCAGGTGAACTGGACAGAAATGAGCAGACAGGTTGTATTTTGGATGTAGAGCTCACTGGACTTGCTGAACAGTGTACATTTCATAGTCCAACCCACCCCACCCGTACCTCTCAGAATCAATCTGCCATGTGCCTGCAGCAGGCAGGAAGGCCTGGGGAGTTACCACACCCCAGTCACCTTCACTGACAGCCCTGAGTCAGTGACTCTCAAGTTTGACATGTCAGTCGCCTGGTTGCCTTGCACCTTGGGTAGGCTAACTCGGAGACGTGTTTCCCTAAATTTTCCCATGGAACAGTACTCCAATCCTCCACTGCATTAGCCAGCTCAGTGCTCATCTGTTATTGGCCACCTTGCCCTCTTTCCTGTCATGTCCCTCCAGAAGGATGGACAGGAAGTACCAAGCTCCCTGGTGGCATTCATGGACACAAGGTTGGCAAAGGCCCCTCTCTAGTCCCTCTCAAGTAATGAGGGCCCAGGTTTTCTGAGTGGCTGCCTCCATTCTCCTCTTCTCCACCTGAAGGGAGGCCCCAGGGTGCTGAGTTCTGAGAAATGAAAAGGCTTCACCTCCCTCCTCCCTGGGCCAGACCTAAAAATTAAATTAGAGTCACACCTCTGCTTCAGGCAGTCCCCACAGTGCTCCCCCTACACCACCACCACTAGGAATGGGACCCAGGGGGAAAGGGCCAGGTGAGCACACCGGTGTAGGAAAGCACTGTCTCTGCTGTTAGAGGATTAGCAGCAAAAGAAAACAGAGCCCCTAGTGAAAGTAAGAAGAATGAATACTCACTGTGAAAATAGTGATGATGGGGGGTGGGGGCAGATGCTGGCTATGAGTGGTGTTTTTCCCTTCTCCTGAACTGTACTTGTGAAATTATCTAAAATGTACAAGGTGCATGAAAAATAGGATATTCATAAGATACTTATTGATCATGAAGGGAAAACTGTAACTTGACCTTGGAGAAACCTGGCAGACACCACTTAATCAAGTGAGGACATTATGGGCCTCCTGACAGGATGTCCTGTGGGATTCTGCCCAGACTAATCCTGAAAGAAGGTCAGACAAGCCCAAATTCAGGGAAGTTCTAAAAAATAACTGACCTAGACTCTTCAAAAATGTCTAAGTCATAACAGAGAAAAGCCAGCAGGGAGCTCTTCCAGATTAGAGACTCGAGACCCAACAATGACCCACAGCATAGTCCAGAAAAGGACATCCGTGGGGCAACGGAAAACACGAACAGGTAAATGAAATGGTGTGTCCGTGTAAACTTCCTGGCTGGATCATCAGCCTGTGGTCAGGGCTTTAGGAAATACAGACTGAGGCACTGAACGCTAGAGGAGCACCATGTCTGCTACTCACTCTCAAATGCTGTTCTTGAGGGGCTCTAGGGGAACAGCATATGGGAAGTCTTTGCATGACTTTCCCACATTTTTATAAACCTGAAATTATTTTAAAAGAGTAAGTTTAAAAAAAATGTGTATTAACTTTATAATTAAAAAAACTTTTCAGAAAGAAAATGTGTCCATATTCATAGCCTGCGCTACAAACTCCTGGGATAGATTTTTGCTGTCAGCGAACTTCCCAACAGCCGGGAAGAACAAGGAACAAAAGCCCTGCCCTGCCCTCGAGCTGTCAGAGTGCCAGACACACACAAAGCTAGGCCCCCAAGGGGCTTTGCTGAAAGATAAGTGCTGATAAGGCCTGCAGGTCGTCTCCGGCAGCCTCAGGCCCCCCAGCTGGCTGAGCGGAAGCCAGCCCTTCCAGAGCTCCACCAGACAGAAGCCAGAGCAGAAAGCAGCAGCTGGTGCTTCCCCCGGGTCTGAGCAGCCCCTGGGCGGGGTGCCTGCCAGAGTGGGGACACTGCTGGGCCCCTTCCCAGGGAGCCAGGAAGGTCACAGCCAACATCTTCAGATTTACAGGGAGGGCACTCTGTTTGGATCAATTCAGGAAAGCAGAAATGGTGTGTGTATGTGTTGGGGTGGGGGTGGGGAGGTATTTGACTTATCAGGGGCATCACTTCATAAGTTATATATATGTCTAACCACTGCACACCTGAAGCTAATATAATATTGAATGTCAACTGTAATTTTAAATTTTTTAAATAAAAAAACCAATATTACTCATTAAAAAGATAAGCTACAAAATCAATGAATGACTAAAACCGGTGTCTCCCTCATCAAGCCCAGTGCAGAGTAGACCTAGGAAAGTGTGTCCTTTGCTTGCCTTTGGCAATGCCCAGCAGGCCTGGAGAGAGGCTGCAGCCTGTTTAGTAGCCACTGACCTTGGACACTGCTCCTTATAGGGCAAAAGACCAATTCCCTGGGGACCAAATTCTCCCTAACAACCCAGAAAGTTTTTCCCGGCCCAGCTGACCACACTGAGTAGCTGTCCCAAAGAAGTGTTACTTGGAAACACTGTCCTGTCCAAATCTGTGCCTGGTCCCCAATTAAATGGCTGGAGCTAGGCGTCTTGGTGGGACCCTGGACAGACTGGCCCCAGCTGAATCAACAAGAGCAGAAGCCATGCTTACAACAGATGCAAGAGGCTGCTCTCCTCCACTTTAATTGGGGGTCCCCCTTTATCCAGCCCCCTGCTTTTTTAACTTCTGGGAGATGTACCCATGAAACATACCCGTTCCTGACTCACAATCATTTTATGAAGGGGGAATAGGGTAAACCCTGAGGCGGAAGACAGCTGTCTGGCGTCTGGAGCACTAGCGCGGAGGCACACTGCCCTCGTGCGGCGGCTTGGGGAACGACAGACAGGACGGGTTCTTCCTGTGGGGGCCCCTCCCCCATTACCCGGGTCTCCCCGAGGTATGGCAGTTAAACTACAGTGTGACTCGTCTGCATTGTAACTAAAGACTAGTGCATGGGCATCTGGTCGATCTGAGGCTGGGAAGGAGAACATTCCAAATGGGGAATTTAAACCGCAGGTTTAAGGTCTGGCTTTGGAACTCTAGGCAAGGTGCTAAAAATCTCTATTCTCCTCTGCAAAGGGAAGGGAAAAAAAATAAGCTGTGTTGCTTTCATCACAGGGTTGTGATGAAGATTACATGAAGTGATGCTTGTGATATAGGCTTGACCACTCCCTAGACACTTGTGCACATAGCAGGATAGTAACTGTCCAGTTTCAAAGGGATTATGAATAAAAAAAAAAACACTGTCCTTCCTAACGCCTTCCTGCACGGCCCAGTCCAGCTATCCCTGGGTCTTTGGTTGTAAGGAACAGGGATCCACAAGGCTCAAGGATGGGGCAGGGAGTGCACTGAGGGTTTCCAAAATGCGGCCTGGCGAAATCCCAGGACAGAGCCAGTCCTTCAACTGCGATGCAGCTAGCCTCAGGGTGCCCGTGTCACTGGGACCTGTGCCAATTCAGAGCTCTTGTACGTGGCCTTCCTGCACCTGACGTACAGCTGTGTTGTGTTCATGACTTTTACCTTGGAGACGCTGTGCCTCAGTTTAAAACACCCTGTCCGCTCACACTTGCGCGTTCACAAAACCTGCCACCAGCCTCAGACTCTCCATTTCCCATCCCCAGGCTCCTGAACTGGAAATCTAATCAGTCCTGGTCAACTCATAGAGCAGGGCCACTGCGGTCACTGAATGGACCTTACTTAGGCCCCAGGAAACAGTGTGATTTCACATAAAAATGCTTGTGTCTTTCTACAGGGCCATGAGCCAATAGTGGGGTGGCTTGGGCTAAAGACCACGGTGGAAGTGGGGTCAGTGAAGGCCGCACCCCCTTCTTGGATGCTGATCATGTATGCTTTTGCTTTGATTTTTCCGTGAGCTCCAGGATCTATAAAGGTACTCTGAAGCAGGCAGCAGAGCTTCAAAAAGTGACTATGAAAGTGGGGCCCAACTGCACCTCGCCCAAGTTCTGTAAGCCTCTGGCACTGATAACACTTTCCTGAGGGCAGACGGTGTCCCCTTACAGCGGTAGTCTTGGTAGCTGGCAGCCAGCGGACCTGTCTTCTAGCGCCCCCTAGCGGAGCAGCTCCTCTGAGCGTTGGCAGATGTGTTCTGAAACCTGCCAGCAAGGTAAGAAAGAAGAAAGAAGGGCTGGCTCTTCTCAGCCTCCCTGAACCAGACCTGAGCCCTGGGCTTCTTGCACTTCGTATGTCTTCAGCCAAGATTAAAAAGAGTCCAACTATCAAGAGCTACTTTTCCTATATCTCATTCTTCCCATAACTTTTTTTTTTGCTCACAGCAAAATAAGAGCAAGTTCTTCTGTGCCCAAACAGTGGCTGACCTTTATTTCCAACCCCATGTAAAAGAAACACCTAGAGCTGAGGCCACTAAGGCCATGAACTTGAAAGTGAGTACTCCTTAAATTTTGCACTCGAACCTCACCGGACTCACTTTAGTCCCAGCCCTGTTTCTGAACCTCCTTCAAGAACGCAGATCGTCAGCAGGCATGTTAGCAGAAGCACCTCTTCTCCGTTGTGCTCATCGCAGCTGTAATTCCACCTTTGTTTCTGTGGTGAACTGGTTGTGTCTCCCCAACTGGACCACCAGCTCCAGGACAGCTTCACCAGATCTTTGGTGCCTTGCACACTGCCAGGTGTACATCAGATACACAATAAATATGTGTTGATTGACTGGGGCGGGGCAAAACTCAGTAAGATGACCCTGGAGTAGGGTCAGAATCATGAGAATGGGAATCCCAGGATGGCAGATGATTCTAATGGCCTCCAAATGATGTCATCCAAAATGTCCTAGCCCAGAGAGGAAGATCTGGCAATTTTCTCAGATATATTCCTCTACCCCGCACACCTTTATCTATCATGTGCTATAGGTACACAAAGTCAATGTAGGTAATAAAGTTGGGGGGGGGGGGCTCGTTCCTGCCCTTGAGGGAAAAGAAGCCAAGCACATCAATGTCTAACTACATTAAGCAGATTGTAAGCAGGGAGAGAGATGGCATTTGTTGGGTGCCTCTCATGATCCAGGTTCCAGAGACTTCACCTGCCTGTGTTATTTCACAAGAGCTCCAAATACCATATCTTCTTCACTCCATTCTGTGGCTAAGAAACTAAGCATAGAGTTCTGGCCAAGATGGAGGCATAGGTAGAAACATTTCACTTCTTTGCACAACCAAAGAAGGACAACAACCAATTTAAAAACAATAAACAAGCAGAACTGCCAGAATAGCTAACTGCATATAACTCTGACAACCAAAGAGTTAAAGAAACATTCATCCAGACTGAGATGGGAGGGGTGGAGATGGGCAGCCAGGTGGGCAGAGTGGACCTGCAGTAAGGCTTTGGACCACGCAGGCAAGGAGGGGCTGGCTGACAGGGAAACTATAGACTCAAAACCTCTAGCTGTAAAATACTGTGGGGGTTGCCATGGTGGAAGAAACTCCCAGTCTCACATGAGAGTTGGTTGGAAAGTGGGACTAGAGTGGAGCAAGTGAGCAACATTGTTCCCTCTCTGACCCCTCCCCCACAGACAGCGCCACAATGCAGCAAAGAGGGTTGCCCTGCCCTGGCAAGTACCTATGCTCCTCCCGCTTACAACATAACAGGTCTGCCGAGACAAAGAAATATGGCCCAAATGAAAGAACAGATCAAAACTCCAGAAAAAGAGCTAAGCAACAAGGAGGTAGACAACCTATCTGATGCAGAATTCAAAACACCGGTAATCAGTATGCTCACAGAATTGACTGAGCTTGGTAGCAAAATGAAGGAAGAAACGAAGGCTACCCAAAGTGAAATAAAGCAATGTACAGGGAATGTACAGGGAACCAACACTGAAGGGAAGGAAACCGGGACTCAAATCAACGATTTGGAACAAAAGGAAGAAATAAGCATCCAACCAGAACAGAATGAAGAAACAAGAATTCAAAAAAAAAAGTGAGGAGAGTCTTAGGAACCTCTGGGACAATTTTAAGTGCTCCAACATCCAAATAATAGGGGTGCCAGAAGGAGAAGAGGAAGAGCAAGAAATTAAAAACTTATTTGAACAGATAATGAACGAAAACTTCCCCAATTTGGTGAAGGAAATAGACTTCCAGGAAGTCCAGGAAGCCCAGAGAGCCCCAAAGAAGTTGGATCCAAGGAGGAATACACCAAGACACATCATAATTAAATTACTCAAGATTGAACATAAAAAGAGAATCTTAAAAGCAGCAAGAGAAAAGGAGAGAATTACCTACAAAGGAGTTCCCATCAGACTGTCAGCTGATTTCTCAAAAGAGACCTTACAGGCAAGAAGGGGCTGGAAAGAAGTATTTGAACTCATGAAAGGCGGAGACCTACATCCAAGATTATTCTATCCAGCAAAGCTCTCATTTAGAATGCAAAGGCAGATAAAGTGCTTCCCAGAGAAGGTCAAGTTAAAGGAGTTTATCATCACCAAGCCCTTATTACAGGAAATGTTAAAGGGACTTATCTAAGAAAAAGAAGGTCAAAATCTATGAACAGTAAAATGACAACAAACTCATAACTATCAACAACTGAACCTAAAAAACAAACAAAAAAAACCTAACTAAGCAAGCAATCAGAATAGGAACAGAATCACAGAAATGGAGATCACATGAAGGGTTATCATGGGAGAGGGGAGAATAGGGGAAAAGGTGCAGGGAATAAGAAGCATAATTTGTAGGCACAAAATAGACAGGGGGAAGATAAGAATAGGACAGGAAATAGAGAAGCCAAAGAACTTATATGTATGACCCATGGACATGAATTAAGGGAGGGAGGATGCTGGAGGGTAGAGAGGTGGGGGGTGGGGGGATAAAGGGGAGAAAAAAATTGGAACTGTAATAGCGTAATCAATAAAATATACTTTAAATAAGAAACTAAGCATAAGGGATTAAATATTTAAAATTCACATGCGCCCAACTCTAAACTCTATATTCTTTTTGTAGCATCATGTTAAAGAGTGCCAAGTGAGAAGTAGGTTCTGAGGGACAAGATGAGAGTTTGAGATAGGCCTCGATGTTAGGATTTTAACTGGCAGAGATGCTCTGGAACTAGAGCATCTAGTTTCTAGAACTAGAAAGGGAAAATTACAGGATCTTGGAGCAGCTCACAGCTCAGGTGTATGTGATGTTTCATCATGTCTCAGCCAGAGGCACTGCATTCCAGACCCTCTCTACGCCTACCTGCCTCCATGCAACTGACTGGGGTCCCTAGAAGCACTGCCTTCATCTGTGGTGGCCCAAGAACAGTCTCAGACCAGTACAGGGCCTGCTGCTTCACAATCACCAGGGAGTTATTTAAAAACTCAGATCCCACAAGAATGTGAAGCAGTTGTGGGATCCTCACACACTGTTGGTGGGAATGTAAAATGATATTAACTGCTTTGGAAAACAGTGTATTTGTTACTTAAAAATATATAAACATAATAGCTATTATGTGATCCAGCCACCCTACTCCTAGGTAATTTACCCATGAGAAATGAAAATATATGTCCATATGGAGACTTGAACATGAATGTTCTTAACAGCTTCATTTGGAATAGCCCCAAATTAGAAACATCCAAATGTCCATCAACAGGTGAATGGATGAATAAATTGTTGTGCAGCCAATCTACAGAATACTACTCAGCAGTAAAAACGAATGATTTATACACACAACAGCATTTCAGAATTATTATGTGGAGTAGAAGCCAGACCAAAAAGGAGTACATACATACTGAATGATTCCATTTATATAAATTTGTAGAAAATGAAAATCAATCTATAATGCCAGAAGTCAGATCACTGAGTTTCTGAGGTAGGTTGGTATGGGGTACAAGGAAGTTTGGGGGGCCTCATTTGCTAGAGTGGCCATAACAAAATACCACAGACTGGGTACCCTAAACAACAATTTAACAGGTAGCAATAGAAATTGTGGTGATCATGATTGGTCGCAGTGATAGTTTCAAAACCTATCAGATTATGTACAAGTTTATTGTATGTAAATGTCACCTCAATAAAGCTGTTTAAATAAACAATAACAAACATCACATCCTTGGCCTGCACCCTTCAGAGATAGGCTGATTCAGGCGGTCTGGAATAGAGCCTGCAAATCTCTGTTTCCAAGTTCTCCTAATGACTCCAGTGCACAGTCATGTCTGGAAACCAATGGATTAGGTGGACCAAAGACGAGAGAGCAGCAGCCCAAACCATCCACACCCAGCACCACCTCCACAGGCATTCTCGGAAATGTGTGCACAGAGTCAACTGCATGGAGCCCGGACAAGCAACACCAAGCAGGGGAAACACTGCAGAGGCAGTTTGGGAAAGTAAACCTGGCAACAACAAAATCTCTCCACATCCTAAACCACCCCAGTAACACATAATCTAAGTAAAATGGTGCATCCAGCCGCAACTCCCACCCAGACGACTGTTCCTAAAACTCTTCTTAAGTAAAAATTCTCAGCCATAAAGCTCTTTCTCCTCTTTAGGAATTAATTTATGCCCTGATCATTAGCACTGCTACCACAACTCATTACACAGTGATTCATGACCATAAAAGTCTTCAGGGAACTAAAACATCCTTACCTTGTTCATATTGCCACCCCACCCATTATCTTCCCGTTGCTGTACATGCACCCATTGGCCACCAGGGGGAGTAGTGGCTGGATCTTTATAGTTCCCTCTCAGCTACAGAAAACTTCCCAGCATGCATTGTAGTACCTATCCGGATTCGGGGTGGTCAGTAAAGTAGCTTCATATTCAAGATCATGTTGTAATGGTACTGGTCTTGCTTCTAACACTTAGGGTAGAACTTAGGCAGTCCACTTAACTTCCCTGAGCTTCAGTTTCCTTACCTATATATTTAACATAATGAGATCTTTGGGACTGGCTGCCATAAGGCTCTGACGCCGTTAGTGTAGCAGCTCCCTCTCCCTCAGCTCCTCCTGTTACCTTTACACTATTGACAACTTCTATTGATATTTTTGATATGCGTGAGTTTTGTTTTGTTTTTTTACTGTGGGAGTTGGCAGGAGTTTAGGTTCAGATCATGCAAATGAGGCCCATTCCAAACACCACCAGCTTGTCCACCACTAGGCTTGGAGTAAACTCCACACATCCCATATCATGAGCTAAGGAACAGGCTTTACTTGGTGTCTTAGTTGCCATAACAAAATACCTCGGACAGGGTGGCTTAAACAACAGGATTGTATTTCTCACAGTTCAAGTGGCTAGAAGTCTAAGATCAACGTGTTAGCATGTTTTGTTTCTCCTGAGGCCTGTCTCCTTGGCTTGCAGATGGCTTCCTTCTTCCAGGGTCCTTACATGGTCTTTCCCTCTGTGTGAGCACCCTGGCTTCTCTCCGTGTGTCCAAATTCCCTCTTATAAGGACACCAGTCAGATTGGTAAATTAGGATTTACCCTAAAGGCCTCATTTTAATTTAATCTCTTCTTTAAAGATCTTACCTCCAAATAAGGCCACATTCTGAGGTCCTGGGGATTAGGATTTCCATGTATGAAATGTGGGAGACGAAGTCTATCCCATACCACTGGCAAAACTTGGTAGGACAAATCTGCATTCTCATGAGATGGGTTCCAGGGTCAGGGCTCTCGGCTGGAGACTTAACATGAACTTGCCTTCCAGAGGAAGGTCTCCAAATCTCATTGCCTTCTATTATAAGGAAAGCACCAGAGGAACCAGGTCAGCAAAGAAATATGCAAACCACTTGGACACAAGTTGGGATTTGGGTGCCAGCAGTTTAAGAGTAATCGGGGGAAGCTAATCGCCCAACACCTAGGGACCTGGGGAAATCATAGCCCTTCCAGCCCATTAAGGGGAAGAGGCCAAGGATCCTGTGGGAAACTGAGCACAATGCAGTGCCTCATACTGGGAGAGGTAAAGTCCCAGAGAGTTAATTGTCCAAGCAAAGCAGAGCAGAGTCCCAGGGTTATTTTGAACAATTCTGCAACTTGTGCCAGATGGAAAAGGAGTATGGAAAAACCCTGGAGATCTACACTTTCCTTTATTTCCCTTAATCCTACAGTCTGTGTGGGAAAGATTCACCACCTAGCATTGCAGCCATTCTCATTCATCTTATAGAACAACATCCTACAGACTGACTGGAATAAAATAGATTAGAATAAAAAGAATAGGGTCCATTAAATGTAAAATAAATTAATTAAACCACCTAGGCTATCCAACAAGGAGAGAAGAATCAGGCAAAAGAGAAAAATATTGATAGGTTAATAGGTATGTATTAAATTGACTATATCAACTAAGAATCACCTCAAAAAAATATGCTGATCCATGTAATTTTAGAGACAAGTTCTTTAAAACCTTTTAGGAATCAGAAAATGTCTTTGTTATATAAACTGTTCTGTAAGTTATAAACAAGTCGATTTTACTAAATTAACACAATCCTGATGCCATGGCTGGTAGGAGGATCAATTAGCAGATGTGTTCTGCAGCAGCCAGTGAGGTAGAAGGAAACAAGGGTATAGTGTCATGAGTCACATAAAGGTGTTCCAAGAAGAGTTGATGGGTGACCATCAAAATAAGAACCAGAAAGTGACCACTGGTTTGGCAGCATAAGGGTCACTGCTAACCTTGGCAAGCACAGTCTCAGTGGACAAAGACTGATTGGAACAGGTTGAAGAAAGCACATGAAGTGAAGAAGTAGATACAGTGACAAAGGAAAACTCTTTCAAGAAGCTCCATGAAAGGCACGGAGAGAGGATGCAGAAGTTGGAGAAAAACAAAGAGACAAAGAAGGAAGGTTTTTTAATGGCACATACTAAAGTTTGTTTGTATGCTGATGAGAAGAATCCAGGAGTGAGAGGGAAACTGGTGATGGAAAAAAGAAAGGAGATAATTACATGCAAGTTGAGATGGAAGCCAGAGGACTAGTGGCCTTGCATGGGAATAAGGACCTTTCATCTACAGTAAAGGGAAGGAAGAAGAGAGTGTAGATAATATTTGGCAATTGTGATGTGCATTAAGCTTTTGCTGTAAGAACATTCATTGAAATATTGTTTATAATAGAAAAAAAATAAGAAACAAGCTAAATGCCTAATAGAGGCATTGGCTAAATATCCCAGAACATTATGTAGCCATAAAAAGTGATATTGTATATCTACAACTAACACTTTACTGAATGGTAAAGACCTAAGACTGGGAATAAGGCAAAGATTATTGTTCTCATCATTCCTATTCAGTGTAGTGTCGGAGGTCTTAGCCAGTGCCATAAGGCAAGAAAAGGAAATAAAAGGGACACAAATTAGAAAAAAAAGAAATAAATAAAACTGTCCTCTTTTTTTTGGATGGATAACTGCCAATGTAGAAAATCCCAAGAAATCTACAAAAAACAAAATTCTTAGAGATGATAAGTGGTTTTAGTACAGCCATGGGATATAATAAGATCAGCACACACAAATTCATTGTGTTTTTTATACTAGCAATGGACACTTGGAAGTGAAAGTAAAACACAATACAGTAATAATTGCTGGGGAGAAAAGAGAAGAAAGACAGAAAAGGTTAGGTATAAATCTAACAAAACATGACAGGATCTGTATGCTAAAAACTATAAAACTTGAATGAAACAAATCAAAGATCTAAATAAATGGACAGACATATCATCTTTGTGGATTGTTAAGACTCAACAGAGTAAAAATGGCAATTCTGTTCAAACTAATCTACAGGTTTAGCACAATTCCTGTGAAAAATCCTAGCAGGATTTTTTGTAGACACAGACAACCTATATCTAATATTTATATGAAAAGGTAAAGTAACTAAACCACTAGATGATATTCTAAGAGTATAACCTGATTGTAAAACTTACTATAGCAATAGCAGTAAAGATAATTAATGTGTTTTGACAGAGGCATAAACACATAAATCAAAGAAACAGAATAGAAGGTTCAGTAACAGACCCACACAAGAATGGCAAGCTGATTTTTGGCAAAGATGCAGTAGCAATTCAATGGGAAAGAGATCATTTCTTTCAAGAAATGGTATTTGAACAATTGGACATTCGTACACAAAAACATGAACTTCAACCTAAATTTACATATTATATAAAAATTAACTAAAAATACATCATAGATCTAAATATAAAACTTTCAGAGGAAAACAGGAAAAAATGTGTGTGGTCTATGATTAGGCAAAAAAAAAAAAACAAATTTAGATATGATACCAAAGGTACAATCCATAAAAGAAAATAGTGTTCAATTGAGCTTCACCAAAATTAAAATATTTTTTGGGCAAAAGACCACAAGCTACAGGCTGGGAGGGAAATTGCAAATCAAATCAGCAAAAATCAAAGCACTTTTATACAGAATACATAGGTAACTTTCTAGTCTCTACGACAAAAAAGCAAGCTATCCAATTCGAAAATTGGTAAAAGATTGGAACAAACATTCCACCAAAAAAAGATACATGGATGGCAAAAAAAATATTTATAAGAAGATGCTCAATATCATTTATTTGTAATGAAAAGAAGTAACTCTACACTAGGTAAAAATAAACAAAAAAATTATCTTCTACAAATTCACTGGGTCACTCTGTTGAGGTTCTGAGTTGCAAGTAAGAAGACCTCTATGCTGTGATGAAGTCCAAGCCACATGGAGAGGCTTCAGCTGACAGCCCCAGCTGAGGTCCCAGCCAGTAGCTCACATCAGTTGCCAGATGTGAAATAAAGAGATCTTCAAATGACTCCAGTCTTTAGCCATTGTCACCCTCATCCATCAAGCCTTCCCAGCTGAAGCTCCCTACATCTTAAAGCATATATAAGTCTTTTTTACCAAACCCTGTCCAAATTCATAACCCTCAGAACCCATGAGCGTAATAAAATAATTACATTAAGCTGTTAAATGTGGGAATACTCACTATCTAGTAACAGTAACCAGAGCAAACTGGCATTCTTTGTGTTCTCTGCAAAACGAACTGACTACAAATCAGTGAGTATGCTCACTAAATCTCTACTGCCAAGTATAAAGTTCCTCCTCTCTGTTATATGCCCTTTCGTTTCTTCCTGCCAGTTGCATTCTGTGGTTCTGAAGAAGCCTTGTGTTGTTCCTGACCCTGTTTATGTCAGTTGCATTTATTAGTATGCTTACTCAATTGAACTAAAAATTATATAAACCAATAAAATCTTGTATGAAAAGAGAGTTGTTGTTATTATTATTATTATAATAAAAAACTAAGGTGAATGCTTTGGAAAGAATAAGGGCAAATTGATAAAAAATATTACAGTAAAATTACATGTGGATAAGATAACTGTAAGAAATTATAGGAGGATTTTGAAAATTCAAAGAGATTCTGCATTCAGGTTGCTTTTAAATGTCTTTAAGTTCTCATTTCTTTTTAAAGAAATAAAAGCTATATCTTGTAGTTGATGGTGTGATTTATGTAAGATAGACAAGCTGCAGTCCCAGTCAGTGGACCCATTCTTAAAAGAAAAGACTTAGCCCTACATCAAAAGATTGGCAAAGAACTATACTTTTATGTGTTTTAAGTTAAAATAAAATGTTTAATACACCTACCCTTTGACCCAGGAAATTCACTCCTGGATATAAACCTAAGAGAAATGAAAACATATGTCCACAAAAGTCCCTAGGCAAAACTGTTCATAGCAGCATTTGTCATGATAATCCAAAATGGAAAACCAAATATCCATTGAGAGAAGAATGAATGAACAAACTGTGATATATTCCTACATGAAATAATATTCAGCAGCAAAAAAGTAATGCATGTAGCAACCAGGGTGACTCTCACAGACATGACACTGAGGAAGAAGCCAGACATAAAAGAACCCATATTACATGATTTCATTCATATAAAATTCTATCACAGGCAAAACTGATCTACAGTGATAGGACTCAGGAAATGTTCCATATCTTGATAGGATTATGGAGCATACATTCTTTCCACTTGTCAAAATTGTATAGTTCCAGATTAGTGCATTTTAATGTATGTAAATTTTACCTAAAGACAACAGAATTTAAAAACATGAGTGGGGATGGGGAGAAGATGAAGTTAGAGATAAAGGAAGAATGGTAAATGTTGATAATTGTTGAATAGTATCATGATGGTACCTTATTCTATTTTGATTGCTTTGTGTTTGGAATTTTACTTAAATAATAATTTAAGTAAAAATATTAAGGTATGTGTGATCCTCTATTTTCCCCAGATTTAACCAATATTTTGTTGTGATTGTTTAACCAGCCTTTTTGATGAGCTGCCTAACTCCCTGCCCCAGTAAGGGGCCCCTGCCACTCAGGGTACTGCATACTCTCTCCAGAAGGCTGACTCACAGCTCTAGTCTGAGGTTGGCACATGGGAGCTTTTAAAACCATAACCAGGATAGTTCTCTACCACATAGCCTAACACTTTAAAAATATCTAAGGACTTCAAGTCAAGATAGGGCATATGTAAACACAGCTCATCTCCTCACACAACCACATCAAAATTACAACTAAACTATACAACAATCATCACTGAGAACCATCAGAAATCAAGTTGAATGGAAGTTCAACAACTATAGAATTAAAGAAATCCCATCCATCTAGACTAGCAGGAGGGGTAGAGATGCAGAACAGGCTGGTTCCATGTGTAGTGGGTAAAATTCAGGAGTTATATCTTGAGAGACAGGAGTCCCAGCCCCACAACAGGTCCCCTGGCCCAGGGCGCCATTGCCAGGAAGATACCGTATTTTGCCACGAGTAATGTACACCTTTTTGTCCAAATTTTTGAGGGAAAAATAAGGATGCACATTACACATGGTTAGCACTAAGCCATGGATTCATGTTATACATGGCAAAATACAGTAAGTTCCCATAACTTCTGGCTGCAAAAACCAGCAGGGATTGAATTGGTGGAAGAAACTGCTGGAGTTCCAGGCAGTTCTTAAAGAACCCACACATGGACTTTCTCAGACACAATCCCTCTAACTCCAGCACTGGGGTAGCAGCTTGAAAGGCACCACTGGCATACAGAGAAGAACTGAAGTGTCTGGCATCAAGGCAAGAGCAGGGGACATATTTCTCACAGGAAGAAATGTGGGTGGAGGCCACTGTCCCTTTTCTGAGCCCTCCCCGCACAGTGCCACAGAGCCAGCGGGTGGGTGCCATATCTGAGACTCCATCAACCTGGCTAACACTGTTTGACTTATTCTGGAGATCCCCTAAGATTCCATTCCACCCAACTTATGGGCCCACCTCAGTGACTTTTCCATATGAGTGGCTGATTTTGGCTCATGCTTCACAACTTCCTAAATCCTCTCAAACAGGTAACATATGGCCTCAGTGAGCCCCTTAGCCTCCCTACCACTTGCTAAGTGGCTCCAGGCAAAGCAATAGTGGCAACCAGCCTAGATTCACAGCTTGACTTCACCTTGGAATCTCCAAGCCCAGCACAAGTAGCAGCCAGCTCAGATTGCTCTGTAGCTCATACAGGGTGGCCCCGGGCAGAACACAGGTTGGGGCTGACCTTAGCCTGCACCACCCAGGAAAGCCCAGAGCCTACACACCCAGTGGACAGCTAAGAACCACATCAAAGCACCACCAGCCTGCCCCTGCACAGCTGATCCTTCAAGGATAGTGGAGGTTGGTAGTCAGTGGACACAGCCAATCCTTGCAGCTGACTGACCTGGGTAAATCCCTCCCATTAATCTGCCAACAGCAACCAAGGCTCAACTACAAGAGGAGGGTGTACTCAGCCCACACAAAGGGCATACCACAAGTACCCAGCTTGGATAACAGAGGAGGCTGTGCCACAGGACCCTACAAGACACCTACTACATTAGGCCATGCTACAAAGACAGGGAGTCATAGCAGCTCTACCTAATACATAAAAACAAACATAGGGAGGCTGCCAAAGTAAGGAGATAAAGAAACATGGCTCAAATGAAAGAACAGATCAAAACTCCAGAAAAAGAAGTAAACAAAATGGAGACAAGCAATCTATCAGATGCAGAGTTCAAACCACTGGTTAGAAGGATGTTCAAGGAACTTAGTGAGAACATCAACAGCATAAAAGCAGAAACAAAGCAGAAACAAAGGATTCACTAATTGAAATAAAGAACAATTTACAGGGAAACAACAGTAGAGTGGATGGAGGTGAACATCAAATCAATGATTTGGAACATAGGGAAGCAAAAAACAACCATCAGAACAACAAGAAAAAAAATCCAAAAAAACTGAGGGTAGGATAAGCAGCCTCTGTGACAACTTCAAGAGGTCTAACATTCGCATTATAGGGGCTCTGGAAGGAGAAGAGAAAGAGCAAGAGATTGGAAATTTATATGTGAAAAAAATATTGAAAGAAAACTTCTCTAATTTAGCAAAGGAAATAGACATGGAAGTCCAGGAAGCACAGAGAGTCCCAAACAAGATGGATGAAAAGGGGCCCACTCCAGGACACATCATAATTAAAATGCCAAAGGTTAAATAAAGATAAAGAGAGAATCTTAAAAACAACAAGAGAAAAGCAATTAGTTACCTACAGGGGAGTTCCCATAAGACTGTCAGTTGATTTCTCCAAAGAAACTTTGCAGGCAAGAAGGGATTCACAAGACAGATTCAAAGACATGAAAAGCAGGGACCTAAAGCCAAGATTGCTATACCCAGCAAAGCTATCATTTAGACTCAAAGGGCAGATTAGGAGCTTCACCATTACCAAACCATTATTACATGAAATGTTAAAGGGACTTATTTAAGAAAAAGAAGATCCAAATTATGAACAATAAAATGGCAATAATTACATTTCTATCAACAATTGAATCTAAAAAACAAAGAAAATAAGAACACAGATGGAATTATGGATACAGAGAGGGTTTTGATAGTTATCAGATGGGAGCAGGGCATGGGGGAATGGGTGAGAGGTGAGGGGATTAAGAAGTACAAATAGGTAGTTACAGAATAGCTAAGGGGATGTAAAGTACCATGTAGGAAATGGAGTAGCCAAAGAACTTATACACATGACCACAGACAAGAACAAAGGTGTGGGGTTTGCCTGAGGGGTTCAGGGTGCTGGATGGAGGGAGGCAAAGGGGAAAAAATTGGGACAACTGTAATAGCATAATGAATAAAACATAATTTAAAAACTAAAAAAGTCAAAATATCTTCTTTGTTTTATAATTGATTCATGTCTTGGAACCTCATTAAAATTTTAAGTGAAACATGATGTGATATAACAAAAAAACATGAATTTTTTAAAATTTGTACTTACTGATTTTAGCAAAGAGAGGGAGAGAGACATCAACTTGTTGTTCCACCTATTATGCATTCATTGGTTGCTTCTTGAACCTGAACACTAGGCATATCAGAATGATGCTCTGGGTAACCAACTTAGCTACCAAGCCAGGGCAAAGACTTGATTTTTTATTATCAGACACAGTTAGGGTCAAATACCAGGTTTGGCATTTTTAATGCATGTAACTTATGACTATTAAATGTCCCTGAACTTCCATGTCTTTACCTGTAAAAGGAGGGGAAAACCATGCATAGACTACTGTTGTCTCCCCATATCTTTTTTTTCACAGTAATAGAAGTCTTGAGAAGTGCTTATGGTGTTGCAGAACACCAGCCTTCCTTGCAGGTAGGTGTGGCTTCACCACTAAGTTCTGCCTATGAGACATAAAAGAATATGTCATGTGACAGCTCCTAGGCATCTTCCTTAAAATGAACTCAGCATACAGTCTTTGCTCCTTTTTTGACATCCTTTTCTTCCATCTTGCTGCCTGGATGTGGATGTGATAGCTGGAGAGCCAGCCACCACCTTGGATACCCCTGGAATAGAGGTTAAACTGCAGGGACTTGGATGTTTAAAACGTCATCCAGCAGAGCTGCCATTCCTGCTCTGGACTGCCTATCTACAGACTGTGGTGCAAAAAAGAAATAAATGTCTTCCTTTTTTAAGCCACTGTCCAAGTCTCTATGATATAATTACAAGTTCACAAGTGAACTTAAACCTAACTAGTACAATATGTACTTCATAGTGTATTGTGATGAGTGAAAATGTACATGTTATAAAACATATTAGGTATCAAAAATAGTAAATGATAATTGTTATCACTGTTATCAATAGTTATCATATGATAAATGATAATTGTTATCATCACACCCTTAGTAACAGTTAATGTCTTGTTGTTTTCTGTAAACCACCGTGGGTCTAGCAATAAGTAACACATAGTAGGCCTCAATAAATACTAGTGGGAGTGAATTGCATGTATCACACTCCAGTTTTTCTTAACAGAAGACATACTGTTCCAAACGGGAATAATTAAAAAGTGTAATGTTTAACCATTTCAACAGGCAGGATTTAACATAATTCTAAAACCAAGACTTGCTGGGTATAAACAGTGGAATATTGAGACAAACACCTTCATAAAACAAAGATCAAATTTTCTCAACGTTAGTACTATTGATATTTGGGGCCAGATAATTCCATCTTAGGTAGAGGAAAGGGAGCTGTGCCATTCAGCGTAGGATGTTGAGAAGCATCCCTGACCTCTGCCTATAAAAGATACCAGTCACGTACTGGCTAGTGTGGCTTAGTTGGTTGGAGCATTGTCCGGTAATCAAAAGGTTGTGAGTTCAAATCCCAGTCAGGGCAGATACCTGGGTTTCGGGTTCCTTCCCCAGTCCGGGTGCTTACAGGGGGCAACCAATCAATGCTTCTCTTTTGCATCAGTGTTTCTCTCCCACACTTCCTCTCTCCCTTCCTCTCTCTCTAAAAAGCAATGTAACAATGTGCTTAGGTGAAGATCAAAAAAAAAAAAAAAGGGAGCGACTGGGAGATGCCAGTTGCATCCTCCTTCCCTGAGTTGGGAAAGTAAAAAATGTCTTCAGACATTACAAAATATCCCCTCAGGGGCAAAATCACACCTGCATTGAGAACCACTGCTAAAGATGGAGGTATACATTTATACACCTTGTCTAGAAACAACTTGGTAAAAGTAGTAGGAACTCTAAAAAATGTTTAGATGTTTTCATCCAGAAATCCTACTTCAAGGGAACAAAACAGAAATTAAAAGGTGTACACACATCATTAAAGATGTATGCATCAATAAAAAATGACAAACTCCTTTAAAAAAGGGCAAACAATTGGAGTATTCGTTTCTCCAAAGAAGACAGAGGAATGGCCAATGAGTGCCTGAAAAGACGTTCCACATCATTGGCCATCAGGGAAATGGAAGTCAAAATCACAATGAGATATCACTTCATACTCATCAGGATAGCTATAATCAAAAAGACAGATAAGAACAAGTGTTGGTGAGAATGTGGAGAAATTGGAGCCCTCATACACTACTGAAGGTAATGTAAAAATGGTATAGACCAGGGGTGTCAAACTCATTTTCACCAGGGGTCAAATCAGCCTTGCAGTTGCCTTCAAAGGGCCAAATGTAATTTTAGGACTGTGTAAATGTAACTATTCCCTAAGAGTTAAGGAAGGGCTCAGCACTGCTGCCGGGTAGAAACAAGGTGCCAGGCCAGATGAAACAAGATGGAGGGCCAGATTTAGCCCACAGGCCTTGTTTTTGCCACCTGTGGTATAGACATTTTGGTTTATTTTAATTTTTTTTATCCTCACCCATGGTCATTTTTTTCAGTGCTTTTAGAGAGAGAAGAAGGGAGAAAGAGAAACATTAGTGCAAGAGAGAAGCATCGATTGGTTGCCTCCTGGAAGCTCCCGGACTGAGTATCACACACCCAGGCGGGGAATCAAAGCTTCAACCTCGGCATGTGCCCAGACTGGGAATTGAACCTGCAACCTTTTGGTTACAGGACAACACTCCAACCAACTAAGCCACACCAGCCAGGGCACTATAACCACTTTGGAAGACAGCTTGGCAGTTCCTCAAAAGTTTAGAGATAAAGTTACCATATAATGAAGCAATCCCATTCCTAAGTATATACCCAAGAGAAGCGAGAACATATACACACACAAAACTTGTACATGGATGTTCATAGCAGCATAATTCATAATAACCAAAAAATGGGAACAACCTAAATGTCCATCAACTAATGAACGGATAAAGATAGCCTGTCCATACAATAGAATATTATTCAGCAATAAAAAAGAAGTACTTATACACTCTACAACATGGATGAACCTTGAAAACATTACACTAAGTGAAAGAAGCCAATAACAAAAATCCACATATTATATGGTTCCAGTTACATTGAAAGCCCAGAATAGGAAAATCCATAGAGACATAAAGTAGATAAGTGGTCACCTAGAGCTCGGGAAGGGGGATGTGCAGTGAGGAGTGACTGCCAATGGGTATGAGATTTCTATGTAGGGTGATGAAATGTTCTAAAATTGTTCTAAAATTGATTGTGGCAATGTTTACACAACTCCATGAATATAATAAAAATAATCAAGAGTATAGGTTAAGTGGGTGAATTGTATAGCATGGGAATTAATAAAACCACTATAAAAATATTCAAAACAACAAGGAAACAATGCACATGCAAGGATGTGGATTGAATGTTATTTATAAGATTGTAAAAATCAGAAAATACCTAAATGAGAGACTTCCGGGTAAGATGGAGGCATAGGTAGATGCACTGTGCCTCCTCGCACAACCAAGATAGAGACAACAACAATATAGAAACAAAATAACAACCAGAACTGACAGAAAACTGAACTGTATGGAAGTCGGACACCCAAGGAGTTAAAATTAGACACGTTCATCCAGACCAGTAGGAGGGGCGGAGTCGGGCCGTGCAAGGGACACAGAGCAGACAGCTGAGCAACTGGGGCGGCGCGCAAGTCCACAGCAGGCAGACCCTGGGCGCACAAGCGGCGGTGGCTGGTGGGCCCTGGCCAGGGAGTGGCGACCTGCAGACCCAGCAAGGTGGCCATTGTGAAGCAAGGCACTGCACGCAACTCAGGGTACCAGCACCAGGAAATAGAGCTTTGGGGCACTGACTGAAAAGGAGGGTCCCGTGGGGTGCACAGGCCCACCCACACATGAATTGGCACCAGAGGGGCCCAGTTAGCTTGCAGAAAGTGGCGAAAGGGTCTGAGGTCCTACGGGAGAGCACAGCAAGCGCCATTGTTCCTTCTTGGACCCCGCCCCCACATTCAGCATCACAACCCAGCAATTGGGGTGCCCTGCCCTGGTGAACTCCTAAGGCCCCACCCCTCACTACAAGAGCTCGACAAGACCAAAAAAAAAAACAAGAAAAAGATGGCTCAAACAGAAGAATTGGAAGCCCAGAACCCATCCTCTCAAGCGATCAAGAGATAGCCAACGTATCAAATGCACAGTTCAAAGCACTGGTGATCAGGATACTCACAGAACTGGTTGATTTTGGCCGCAAATTAGATGAAAAAATGAAGGCTACAATAAGTTTAATGAAGAAAAATGCACAGGGAACCAATAGTGATGGAATGAAAGATGGGTCTCACATCAATGGAGTGGACCAGAAGGAAGAAAAAAATATACAGCCAGAAAAGAATGAAGAAATAAGAATTCAAAAAAATGAGGAGAGGCTTAGGAAACTCCAGGACATCATTAAACATTCCAACACCCAAATTATAGGGGTACTAGAAGGAGAAGAGGAAGAGCAACAAGTGGAAAACTTATTTGAACAAATAATAAAGGAGAACTTCCCCAATCTGGCAAAGGAAATAGACTTCCAGGAAGTCCAGGAAGCTCAGAGAGTCCCAAAGAAGTTGGACCCAAGGAGGAACACACCAAGGCACATGAGAATTATATTAGCCAAGGTAAAAATGA
>CM052540.1:71254742-71264881 GCA_028533065.1 Trachops cirrhosus | reverse complement strand
TTGTATGAAATGTTAAAGAGACTTATCTAAGAAAAAGAAGATAAAAAACCTGTATAGTAAAATGACAGCAAACTCACAATTATTAACAACCACACCTGAAACAAAAACAAGAAGAAACTAAGCAAACAACTAGAACAGGAACAGAACCACAGAAATGGAGAACACATGGAGGGTTAGCAACAGGGGGGTGGGAGCAGGAGAGAGGGGGGAAAGGTACGAAGAATAAGTAGCATAGATGGTAGGTAGAAAATAGACAGGAGGAGGGCAAGAATAGTAGGGGAAATGTAGAAGCTAAAGAACTTATGACCCATGGACATGAACTAAAGAGGGGGAATGTGGGTGGGAGAGGGTGTTCAGGGTGGAGGGGAATGAAGGGGGGATAATAGGACAACTGTAATAGCATAATCAATAAAATATTTTTTTTAAAAAAAGGAAATACCAAAATGAAAAGCGAAAGGGATGGTAAAATCTATTACATTCAATCATATGAATGAGTATTAAGTAACCATTCTAAATCATCTCTCAAATACTTTTCAACACCAAGATTCTTATGCTATAATATTAAGGGAAAAAACAAAATGTAAAATCTGCACTTAGACACACACACACACACGAAATTTATAAAAGAAAATCTGCAATCCATGAAGAATGGTTAATATTGGGTGGTGAAATAAATGGTGATTTTTATTTTCTTCTTTTTCTATAATTATTATATTTCCTACTGAATATATAAACAATGAAATTATTTTTTAAAGATTGAGAGAGTTTATTTCCAAAATGTACTTGAAATGTATAGACTATAAGAGCTGAATAGAAAATTATAGACCATGTAGTCAAACTTTAATTTTACTGATGAAGTAACCAGCATCCAAAAAGGCTGTGTCCTGGCAGTTGTCAGCCATCTCTGCCAAGTACATGAAACTCAGACAATTCCATTCCTCTTCTCTGCTCCTTTTCTTTCTTTCTTATGACTCCCCTACACACACTCAAAGGTAGCTAAAAAACTTGAGGAGTGGACATTGGGGGTGTTATGCTAAGACAAATAACGTATTTTTTGGACTATAAGATGCACTCCCCCTGCCCCCCGCACATTTGGGAGGAATAATGGTTGTTAATACTGCTGTTGAGTTCTGTTTGCATTTACATTGGTGAAATATTATGTTATTTATGTTATTAAATATTTTACCACATTTTTCGCTTCAAAATTTTTTCCCTATTTTCCCCTAAAGCCTAGGTGTGTCTTATGGTCCAAAAAATACAGCAAGTCAGAAAGAAGAAAGATAAATGCCATATGATCTGACCTGTCTGTGGAATCTAAACACAATGACAACAACGAGACAGAGAACAGATTGTTGTTACCAGAGGGTGGGGCGTGGTAGGGAGTGAGAGAAATGGGTGAAGATGGTCAAAATGTACAAATATCCAGTACAAAATAAATAAGTCCTGAGGATATAATATACAGCATGGTGACTATAGTTAATAATACTTTATTGTATATTTGAAACTTGCTGAGAGCAGATCTTAAAAGTTTTCATCACAAGAAGAAAAAATTATAACCAGGTGTGGTGATGGATGTTATCTAGACTGGTGGTGATTATCTTGCAAAATCTGACATCGAATCACTATGTTATACACCTGAACACCTGAAACTAATATAATGTTATGTGTCAATTATATCTCAACTTATTTTAAAAGGACTAAAATTTTTTGAGGGATTTCTTTCCCCAAATTGGATTCTGTTCTAAAATTCCTGCAGGATTAGATAGAAAGACCCAACAATCTCTCTCCCACACCTTTAGAGGGCACTAGCAAGTCAAGCCAGGCTAAGTCCCAAGCACAGTGGATGAACTACAGTGAGAATAATCATCTTTTTTTTTTTTTTGGCAGCAGAAGCAGACAAAGATGATTAAAATCATGCTGACCCTGGAATGACCGTCTTCAGTTTTTTCTGGCAAGCATTAGCTAAAGGAGTCTTTTTGAAGTGGGGCATTCTGGTTCCCATCCCACGAGAACAAGAAATGAATGACACACCAGGAAAGAGCCCCAGCAACAGCTTCCAACTTTTTCTCAGAGGAGCAGCCCATAATCACCTTACTTCCCTGCTCCAATTGCTGTCAGAAGGATCCTCTGGCTTTTGGCGTGCTGGGAGGCAGCACAGATGGAAGGCTGGAGGAACAGAGAGTGAATGCTTCTATCAAAATGACCAGCTGCTGATGCTGCTCCTTGGGGTCTCACACCCTCCGAACAAAAAGAAGAGAATCAAGCAATAAACAAGAGCTCAGTACTCCTCAACAGAAACAAAAGTTCAGTGAAGTTTGGCAAGCCTCCCTATTCTGAAATGATTCCCAGACAATGGTAAATTGGGAAAGTGGTCAGTGTTGAGTGGAGACACATGGGCCTGGCTGCAAAACCCAATTCCTCACCTCTCTTCACAACATATGAAAGTAAAAAATACAGAGTTGGAGGAAATTGGGCTCACCCATTTCCATTAAGTCCAATTAAAGAACCTAATCCCAGACAGGTAGGGCTCTACTGTAGTGCTTTAAACTATGTATGCTGGAAGATGACCCAAGTTCAAATCCCAGTTCTGCCACTCACTGGTCAGGTGAATCTATGCAAGTTACTCAGTTTTTCTGTGCCTCAGTTTCCTCATCTGTAAAATGAAGGCAATAATAGTAATAGTTTCTATTTTCTAAGTTATGAGGATTTACACAACCCCTGACACATGATTAGTGTGCAACAAATGTTAGCTATTATCTAGTGCTAGTGGTGATGGGTATAAAAATCTTAAACTATAGAGCTTTTCTAACTTTGTTTCATAAGCCAGTCCAACATCTTGGGGCCTTTATTTTGAGGAAATTCTCTCTTAATTTAAACCCCTTAAAAAGATTGTAGACAATCACTCAAATCAAGCCAGGGTAATACATTAGGAAAACCCCTATTAACCCAACTAAATATTATTTCTAAAATCTGCCCCAGGCTATATAAGCTAAAGTATATTTCTTTTCTCACTTAAGCTGCTGGTCGTGGAAGTTCTTCCCTAAAGGCTAATTTACCAGGGTTTGATGTGAAGGTTTAGAAACACCTTGCTTACACTTTTTATAAGTTGCTCCATCGGTAGTTGAAATGTCAAGTAATTCCTCATAATTGATACATGCCAGGACAAACACTTGTAGTAAGATTAATTAGTGTGGCTCATTGTATTTCCCAAAGATGGTCACAACAATATTTCCTATTACACAGGGGGCAAAGAAGGGTCAGAGTGTTCTTGCTGTTCCTAAAGTAACTTTAATTCAAAATAATCAATATGCCAAAGCAACATACTTTGGGGCGGCCTGCCCTGAATCCCATCATTAGTCTTACATACTAAGCTAAAGTAAGTTTTGTTTGTATGAGTAAACTGGCTTTATCTGCTCAGGGAATTTTCAAGGCTGGTCTCTATTTGTCCTCAATTTTAACATGAGCAAAATGACACAAAAGCTGTATTCTAGGTACAGTGTCTGTGGCATGGCCCTCCAGCTTCAGGGGGTGATGGGTGATGGTCTGCTCCTTGATTTTCAGCAGCCAGTGGAGAACTTGGTGAAGAAAATGATGTCGGATGGCCCATCAGCCCACCTAGACTACTGATGTTGGTGTTCTGCTTGAGGTAGTCAGTGTAACGAGTCAGGAGTAGCTTCTTGAACATGCTGCTGTAGATGACCCAGGATGGAATCAGGCTCAGAAAGCTCGCCTTAAATAGACAAAAACACAAGTGTCTGGGTGAGAAAAAGAGCAAGGAAGTTATAACTAAAACATCTCAGTTTATATTCATCACTTTAAAAATGTTTTTTCTGACTACTCCCTTTTTCTGAAGATTCCCAAAATCTTCTAGTACAGTCATGTGTCACTTAAGCAGGAGGACACGTGCTAAGAAAAGCACCATTAGATGATGCCATCATTGTGTGTCATTGTGCGAACATTGCACAAACCTAGATGGTATCTCCTACTACACACCTAGGCTGTGTGGTACAGCCTATTCACCTAGGCAACTAACCTGTACAGCATATTACTGTACTGAATGCTGTAGGTTATTATAACATGATAGCATCTATATATCTAAACATAGAAAAAGTACATTTAAAATTTTTAAATAGGGTATAATACAGTGTAAAAGATAAAAAATCCTACATCTACATAGGGCACTCACCAGACTAGAAGTTGCTCTGGGTGAGTCAGTGAGTGGTGAGTGAACGAGAAGGCCCAGGACAATACTGCATTCCACTGTAGACTTCATAAACACTATATCCTTAAGCTACACTGAATTAATTTTTTAATTTTCATTCTTTAATAATAAATTAAACTTAGCTTACTATAAATTTTTTACTTTATCAACTTCTTAGTTGTTTTATCTTTCAATTCTTTTGCAATAACTCTTAGCTTAAAACACAAACACATTTTACAGCTGTACAAAAATATTTTCTTTCTTTATATCCTTATTCTATAAGCTTTTTCGTATTTTTAAATTTAAAAGGTTTTTTTGCTTTTTAAGCTTTTTTGTTAAAAACTAAGATACAAACACACACATTAACCCAAGCCTACACAGGCTCAGAATCCTTAATACCGCTGTCTTCCCTTCCACATTTCATCCCACTAAAAGGTCTTAGGGGACAAAAACATGCATGGAGTCGTCATCTCCTATGAAAACAATGTCTTCTTCTAGAATAACTTCTGAAGGAACTGCCTAGGTTCTTCTTGAGAAGGTATCACTCTTTTCGGAAGTGTGTCCATGGTGATTTATTTAATTTGTTTCTTTTTTTATCATAGATATGTTTGTAAGCAGATAATGCAACCTGAACATTCCTCTCTATAAATAAAACCCTTTTGGTGTTTTTTTAATTAAAAACTTTATAAGGAGCTTGTTGAAGTCCACAAAACTTCTGCTAACCTCCACACTGGAAATTTTCTTGAAGGTTGTTTTTCTTCTCCTGCAGTTTCCTTTTCCCTTGTGTCATCTTAAGCTATGCGTTTCTGTTCCAGTTGCAGCAACTCCTCACTAGTCCGTTCTTTATGAACCACCACTAGGAGCTCCTCATGGTCATCCTCACTCACACCCAGGTGAAAGTTGTTTGTCCCCTCAATCACAGCCTTGCTGGTTTTGCAACCTCCCCATTCTTGGCTAATCCTTTGAAGTCATGGGGGAACTTCTTAAGTGTCTTCTTCCAGATGCCATTCACACACCCCTTGCCCAAGCCCAAGCAAGGTTCTTGATGCAGCCATAGATGTAAGTTTTCCAAAACTGCATCCGTGTCTTCCTCAGTTGCAGCAATAGCCTGGGCAAAGGCCCTCCTCAGGTAGGAGGCTTTAAAAGCTGCTATGACTCCTTGATTCACTGAATGAATCAAAGAGGTTGTGTTTGAAAGGAGAGACACCACTTTGATACTCGGATAAAAATCACCAGTAAAAGGAGGGTACCTGGGAACATTGTCAACAATAAGCAAAATCTTGAAAGGCATGTTATTCTCCAAACAGTACTTCTCCATTTTGCTGGATAGCCATTGAGGAGGGCATCTTGGAAGAGAAGCCAGATCACCCAGGACTTCTCATTGCTCCTGCAGTACACTGGTAGTACGTGCTTTCTGACATGCTCCAGGGCCTTGGGGTTCTCACCTTGCCAGACCAAACGGCGGCGTTTCAGTCTGTAGCCTGTGTGACATTGCCCCCAAGCAAGACTTATTCTGTCCTTAACTTTCTTGAAGCCTGGCATTGACTTGACCTCCTTATGGATGAAAGACCTTTCGGGCATTCATTCCAAAACAGGGACATTCATCCATAGTGAATAGTTGCTCTGGCAAGTAATTTTCCTCCACCATCAGCTTATCTAGAGTTTCAAAAAATTCTTCAGCTGCCTTCAGAGCAGCACTTGCAGACTCACCACTCACTTCCACATTATGTAATGAGTAAGGGTCCTTGAATTATTTAAAATGCCCAGAGCTAGCAGTAAATTCGACACCATAGTGAGGTGCAGCCTTTTCTTTCAACATCACAAACATTTTGCTTTGGCCGTGAGCATCGTGGTTCTGTGTCTGGTCTTCACCCAGGCTGGTAGCAGTTTCTCCCTGTATGGTGTAGTCCCTTCACAACTTGTCATCTTGCTGCCTTCAATAAGGCAGATGCTTTAACAGTTTCCATCACTTTGTTCTTGTTCTTCAGGATCATAGCCATGGTGGAATGGGGCATGCCTGACTGGCGAACAATAGCCATCACAAATTTTCCACCTTTGTAGTCCTTAATCGCAGTTCATTTCATTTCCAGGTCAATCACTCAATGTGGCAATATTAACAGTGTGCTTTGTGTGCTTAAGGGCCATGGCGAACACAAGGTTAACACAAGCACTAGAGAAAATGTACTCAAGAGACGTGGCAGACACAACATGTACAAGGTAGATGCCCTTGTAACATGGCATACTGTTTTACAGAAGACTTTTCATTAGTAGAAAGGGTATGCATTTTAAAAAAAGTATAATACAGTAAATACATAAATCTGTAATATAGTCACTTATTATCATATCAAGTAATACACACTTCAGATAATTGTATGCCCTACATTTTCATACAACTGGCAACACAGTGGGTTTGTTCACACCAGCATCACCATAAATATGTGCTACGTTGTGCTACAACACTATGATAGCTCCGGGTCACTAGGCGATGTCAATTTTAACCTTTGCTTCATTGCAATCTATGAGACGGCATCACATATGTGGTCTGTTGTTGACAGATACGTAGTTGTTACACAGTGCATGACTACAGTTGCTAAAATGTAAAGGTTTTGTGACACTTTCTCAGCAAACAAGGTTTTCTCCAGACTAAAACAGCCGCTTATAGGAACAGCCCTGAGGATATTCTAAATTAAGAGAACTGAGTCCATGGTAAAGCACCCTCCCCCCATTCTTTCTCTCCGTGAGCACTTTCTTTCCCTGGTGCTCCATCTCCCAGCGTCTGCATGTCTTCTCTACCAAGGCTCCATTAAAATGACATTGCAGGAAAAGATCTGTTTAAAATTCTTTGGTGATGCTCAAAACAGCACTACGCGGAAACTGTGTTTTGTTTTGTTTTGTTTTCAGTATTACCATGAAATATTCGCATTTACCTTTGTTTCGTGTTTGCCTTTGTTTCTAAAAGTGGCCGGGGAATGGCAAGAACTGGCGACACGCGCCAGAGGAGCCCATTTCCGCCTTTGATGGCGTCCGTGGAGCGCAGGCGCCAGCTTGCACTGCTCACGGGAGCCGGTGGTGCACGCTCCTAAATTCCTGTGCACGGACAACACACTGGAAGCTTAAAATAGACTGTGGGGGAGGATTTAAATGATGGAAATCAGCAAATGCTGCAAATTGAGGTGTTTTGTTTTACTTTTTTCTGGAGAGCCAGAGAGTTAATTATTTACAAATACAGAGGGTCAGAGATGACAGGAGCCGCTCAGAGAAGCTCCCTGTGTCTCGGTCGACTTTCCCCGGGAGCTCTGGAAGCCACCTTACATTCCGGAGGTGAGACGGGAGGCAGCCAGAGGTGAGATTTTCCAGCTTGGCGGTTGTTTGTGGGCTGAGCACCCAGGCCTCCAATAGCAAGGAAGAGCTAGCCCAACCCTGAGAGAGCCACCTGCACACCTGTCCTCACTTGCTTCAAGAAAGGAGAAGTTAGTTATCAATTACCAAGATTTCATGGACGAGGCAGCCGCAGGTTTCATCTCCAATCATGACATAATTTAGTGATTCTTTAACAAACGCATCGGCAGTCTTGGTTATCAGGCTGGTATTGAGACACTTTGTCATTGGGGTCGAAACAGCGTATGGGGTCAGCACCTACAATGGGAAATAAAGCCATAACACAGCAGCAGTCTGCCCAACCCTGAAAAATGAACCCCCATTTCCCCGTCCCTTCATTTTCCAACTCTGCCCTTCCCATAACAAGTTTCAGGATCCAAAATGATAAGGGAGCACCGAAAAGGCAAGGAACTGGCCCAGTCTGGGCAATTGGGTTTCTAGCTTCAGTCTGCCACTAACTCAAGGGGATGCCTTAGCCACACACCACGAAGGGGGTCAGGCAGGGGACTGAGGTCATGGGGCATCTCTCATAATACGGTTGCCAGACTTTGAAAATAAAAACATAGGACACTCAGTTAAACTGAATCCAAGAAAACAACAAAATAATTCAGTATAATTATGCCCTAAGTATTCCATGGGCTATACTTACATTTAAAAAGTTGTTATTTATCTGAAACTCAAATTTAATTGGATCTCCTGTGTTTTATCTGGCAACTCTACCTCAGAAGTTTATTTGTAACCTATATGGCCAAAGTTGGAGCACTTGAAAGCACTCTGGGTTCCCACTTTCACACTTCAGTAGGGAGCCAGGAGTGGCACAGATCTCATAATCTGTCCTGTCCTGATGAGGAAAAGAAACCAACCACACATTATACCCCCAAATCTGAGACTGTTTCTGCCCACGGTTGCACCACCATGTGGTCTGGCATGAGGTTTCACAAGGGGTTTCTTACTTTTTTCCCAGACATAGAGACGTTAGCAGCATCTTTAGAGCAAAAAAGATCCATGCTTGGTTTGTTCTTTGTTTGTTTGTTTGTTTTATTTTTCTTCAAATCACATTTGCAATTTTTATCATATCACATTTCCTTCACATCACACTTGAAACAACATTGTGCATAACTGAATCTAATGGTGAATCAATCCAATTGAATTTGTTCTCATGGAAATGAATGCAGTTATTAATTTGCATAATTTTTCTTCCAAAGATCTCAAAGTGATATAGGAGCATGTATTCCCAACCCATTTCCAGACATGGAAATAATAAGTATTTTCATTCCTGCAGTGAGATTTGGTTGACAAAACACCTTATTGTAAAAAATAGTGATGAAATTTGCATACCTGTTTATTCATTAGATCTTTATAATAACCTAGAGAGATAAGCAGGTATTGTAAACCCCTTTTTACAGATGGGGAAACTGAGGCTTGCAAAATTTAAGCAGGTTTTCCAGGATCACTCAGATGATAAGAGGCAGAGCTGGGATTTGAAAATCAAACTCAAGTCTATAGTTCATACTTTCTTGCCCATTTAGCAAATTTTTATTTATTGAGCACCTATTACTTAAGTGTTTGGAGAGGCCAGTTGGTTTTTGAAAGATCAGAGTCTCTTCACCTTCTCATACTTGCTAGAAGAACAGCGCCAAGTTTTCTGCATCAAGGAAGGGGCTCCCTGCCCTGCCCCACCACCTCCCCCAGGGAACCCACTAACTTGGCAGCAACAGCATCCCTGGACCACAATTATCAGGATCAAGATAATGCTAAGAGTCTCACATTCAAATGTCTAGTAACCAAGGAGCTCTGGTAATGAATAGTGTTGTTCACCAACTATTTCTAGTTCTTCTTTCCCCAATACACATGATAGAATTGCTCTTCCTGGACCCCTGCGGTTGGGTGGGTCCATATGACCAGATCTGACCAATGAGTGTGGGCAAAAGTGCTGTGCCTTTTCTGAGCCAGAGTTTTTAATTATCAAAACAAGATCCTCTAGAATTCCTACCACTTTTTCTCTGGCATGTCAACTGGTGACATCCAAAATGGCAGCTGCTCCACCAGCCTGGGTCCCTGTGTCACTACAGGGAGCGAATCCCACCTGGCAGCTCACAGTAACTGCATCATGAATGAGAAATAAATCTTTGTGGTTTCAAGTCAGCGAGATTTTAAAGGTTTATTTTTCACTGCAGCAAACAACCTATGTGGGACAGCACTTTCACAAAAGGAATCTGTCTTCAGCTGGCAGTTGGAAGATGGATAGGAAGGAAAACTATCTGATTGATGAGGCTTTGGTTTATCAGGGCAAAGAACAACTGTGGTCTAGTGTCAGGACGCAGCTGTTGCAGTCACCATGGCTGGGAAGCTGATGTTATTTGCAAAACTCTCACCATTAATTCATATCTGCCTTTTAAGTAAGCTTTATCCTATAGCTGGTTAATTTATAAGCACAGCCACCTGAGATAGTCTCACCTATTTTAATTGAAAATCAGTACGCACACCAATAATTTTAAAGCTATCACTGCGAGTGTGTCCTTTTCATTTCTACTAGTGTTATGAGAAATAAAGCTGGCTC
>CM052540.1:71225406-71254642 GCA_028533065.1 Trachops cirrhosus | reverse complement strand
CCCCCCCCCCCCCGCACCCCGGCCCTGCGACGAGAGTATTTAACCACCTTCCCGACCCCTCCCCGGGGCCCAGAATTTGGAGTTCGTCTCCTCTGGGACTGTGCACGTGAATAAAGGCTTACTCCGCCACCCTGAATCGTGTAAGAGTCCGTTTTTCCGCAACAATAGTATGTCACACAGCTTCCCAAGCAACAACAAAACCCTCTGTAAACTTTCTCTTCCAGGTTCTAGAAACCAGTAGACTGTGTTGGTGAGCCAACTACATGTGTACCACTGACACCTCAAGATATCATAGTGCTCAGCCTGCAGACAGCAGTGACAACCCAGCCCCTTTGCACTCAGGACAAGGTCATCTCCATGAGAGTCTTGTCATTGCTGGTGAAAGGGGAAGCAGAGCACCTCTTCCCTGACTGCTCAGGGCCACCGACTGGGAGGCTCTCTGTGGCCCACCACAGGTGGAAGGCCTGCAAGGGGGACCCCCACTCCTCCCAACATGGGCCGAGTGCCCAGTGTTCTTCTGTTCCCTCTCCCCAATTCCTCCCACCTGTCCTCTGTACCTCTATCAGAAAGTAAAGGTAGCAAGAGGGTTGACAGCATTCTGAGCGATCACTCATCTTGCCCAGTTCCTGTGCCAGCACCCAGGGCATGGGGGAGGGCGGCAGCAGGTGGTACCGAGGTGGTACAGTGGCCACCGCCATGGTCGTGGGAGTGTCATTCAGACCACCTTCCTCCCAGTTGCACTTGCACCACCTGTCCTGCAGGGGGCAGTGGCCCCAGCCCAATGAGGATCTGGAGTTCTCATTCCCTTGGACTCAGAACTGTTTACCTCACCTGGATAATGATTCCTTTCGCTTTGTATTCCGTTTGCAGTGCCTTGGAAAATGTGCACACAAAAGCCTGGAGCAAGAAGGAGAAACACCTCAGGACCCAGAGCTTGCGTTCTCCATCAGAACCCACTTACTCAGATTTTAAAGGGTGTCACAGGAGCCTTCCACTTATCTTAAAATGTCACAGCTTCTCTTGATGGAAGTTAGGACTTCATTTCTCAGTCTGAGAAGAGCTCCTTCAATCAGTGGGAACATACATTTGGGGATAGATGCATACCTCTGACCACTGCACATAAGTGAGCCAAACCAGGGGGAACAGTCCTTTGTGTAGATCAACCCCTCCTCTCAGAGTTTGTTTTTAAGACTAAGGCCTGAGGATACCTGGCTAGACCTCCAGGGAAGGAAGGAAACAACAGTGTTACTTGCAGACAGGAAGGCAGCAGGGCTCCCAGGTGAGGAGGTGAGTAAGGGCTGGAGGCCCCGAGGCTGTGCATGCCCAGTTGGCAGGGCATGCAGGCCTTAGTCAGCTTGGCAGCAGTGCCTTCTCCCAGTTTGCACCCACATGCCTGCTGACTAAAGCCCCACCCTGTGCACAAAAGAGTGCTGCCTGGCAGATCTGTCCATCCACTGGTCAGACAATTAAAAAAAAATGCCGACAGGGAGAAACAAGAGGAAGAAGGTGAAGGGGACTCAAACTACATGCTATCACTCACCTTGGAAGCTGAATACATGGAGTATAGAGGCCAGGGAAAGAGGGCCACCCCAGAAGAAATGTTCAAGATGAGCCCTTTCCGCCTAAAAGGCAAAGAAGCAAAGTTTTGGTTGCTTTGCTGCCTGTCACACCTTGGGAAGGAAGAGAACACAGGGACTCGTGTGAACGCCGGGGAAACTCTACCCTCTCTAGGCTTGCATGTGCACTAACTGCTCTGCTTCCAAGGACTCAGTGGAACTTCCCTTCGTCATGGACTATGGCACCACACAGTGATGTCACTCGGCAGTCAGTAGACATCAGGGCTTGTGCTGGAAATGGGCTCCGTTGTAACAAAGGTTCTCCCACCGAAATTCAGAAAACCAGCTGAGCTCAGACAAGATCGGGGGAAGAGATCCTTCTCTCTCAAATGTGGCCACAGGAGCTCAAGTTCCCTTTTGACTCATAGAGATGACCCACCACAAGACAGATGCCATGTGTCTTGGGTGGAATTTGACAGTCCATCATCTGCTCACACAGGCACCCCACGCAAGTCTCTGGGGTCCCTAATTTTCCTTTTGAAATTTAATCTATTTAATCCATCCCATGAGATTGGTTCGATTCAGAAAAACCAAGAAACTGCACTTCAGAATCCACAGCCAAGCCCTCTCTTCCTCTAGGGAAGATAAAACTATCTACCATTTGCTTTTAATAAATACCATCTGAAAAAGAAAAAAAAAACAGCTCCCAAATGGGTGTTGTAATAGGGTGATAAAAACATGGAATAAATGGAGGCACTGATGGGGTGGTGATTTTTACCACTAAATTGGAATATTCATTCTGACAAGAGCTGAAATTCATAATAACAAAGAGATGGTCGTGGTCTCAGGCCAACTTCTGAAGTTTCTTTTATGTTCAACATAAGTTAATTTTTTTAATACAATGTGTGCTGAATCTGCTGTTCTCTTCCCTCCAATATATGTTACATTTGACCTTCCAATATGCTTATCTGTTTGCAAAGCTGGCCTGGCTCAGAATGTGTGTTTTTTTTCTTCTGTAATCTCCATGTCCTTTCATCATAGTTTTATCATTTGTTAAAGTAGCAGCCAGATGAACTCCATCCCCCCAGTCTCCAAGTCTGACTGCCAGACCTGGGAGACCTTGCCACTCTACTCCTTTTCAAAGAAAGGCCTTACCTTGATTCCATGTGTTTCAGAACCAGCTGTGTCATCTACAAGAGAAGACCAAAGTTAAGCCTGGACAAAGTAAGTAAATGGCAGTGGACAGCGTGACTTGGGGAAGCGGGTGTGGGAGGAAGCTGGAGAACTGCTCAATCTCAGATGGGCTTGAAGCTCTACTAACACTTATTGGAGGTCGTTCTGGCAACACCAGAGCCTGGCTGGAACCCACAGAAGCAGCCAGACAAATGGCAAACTGCTCAGAGGTCTCTGGTTTCCCCTCCATAAAGCTAAAGTCTTCCTGCAAAACGAGGGCAGTGACAAATTATGGCAATTGGCTTCTGGTTGTGGGGCCAGCACTGAGGTCCCCAGATTCTCTGCTTTGGGAGAGAGGGAAAAGTAGGCTGGCCAGCATAAACATTGGCCATGAGTTAGGACTGGGGGACCATTAGGACACCACACAAGCATCCATAAGCATCTCAAGTTCACAGGATGAGGTGGAGAAGGACATCTGTCAATTCAGCAGCAGCCACATAAGCAACCTGCAGGTAGTCTGTGAAATATCTCCCTAAACAGAACATTTCTGCCTATCTGCCTGTCAAAATTACAATATTAAGAAGTCCCTTCCCCCTCTCAACTTTCTGCCCTCAGAGAGGTCTTCTCTGCCACTTCTGGAGTTTAAATGTCCTGTGAAAAGAGCTTTGCATGTCATAATCATAAGGCCCACATTTTAAGAATTGAGGAGGAGGCAACTGTGTGTCTAAAATGTTCTCACAAGTGCACTTGAGTGGACTCGGGCCCTGTCTGGGGAGCAGGTTTGAGACAGAGAGGAACCAAATGGATGCAGAGAGGCAGAGAAATAAAAAAGCCTGGGAACCAGAAGACAAGTTTTGCCTATTTCTCCGTGTTGTCTGGGAGCCCTGCGACCGCTCCCACCTCACAGGCCAGGCCCTTACGCCCACCTGCAGGAGCCTCCAGAGCGATGTTTTCACTGTGCTGGGTCAGCGGTGCAGGTGGGAGTGGTGGGAAGGAGGCTCCCCGGAACCCATGGGGCTGCCTCCTGAAGTCCTGGATGTTAAGGGAGGTGAGAGAAGGACAAGGGCCAGATTGTGTCACCGCTGTTCCTGGGCTTTTCCAACCTCACTGAGGGTGTCCATGGAACACATCCTCAGAGTCTCACACACGAATTCTCTCCCACACGAATTTTGCCTCGTTGGGCAGGTAATACCAATTAGAGAGGGAGTGTCAGACTTTGTGCGTCTCTGTCACAAGGCTCCCAGCATTTGTTCTCTGATCTCACTTTTCTTTGCCCTCAAACTCATCTCCCATTTCTGCCCTTGACAGAGATCTCTACTATTTCCAGATGGCTCCGTTGGAATAATTAAGTGATACTTGTCATGCCTCCAACCAGCATGGACAGCTGGGGATGGCATACTTACAACCTAACCTGCAATGTGTTTTCTCTGTTTTTAGGGAAATTGGTGTCTAGCAATATGTAAACTATTTTTTTTAACAAATCAAATTTCTCTGCTATAGGAGTCAGAGGTTATCAACTACATTTGGGAAGCCCTGTGATCAAATGAACCAAAACTGAAAGATCAATATGTAAAATAATGTAAAAGATTTTAGTGGTAAGTCTGCCAACAGTTGGACATATAAAACTTACAATTACATCAACTGGGAGTTTTAAAAATCCACTGATTGCTCAGCAAAAAAGAATGTATATATCAATAAAAACCGAGCAGGAAACTATAAAATACCAGCGTGCTTACAGAAAAACAACCAATGGTAAAAAAAAAAAAAAAGAAGAAGAAAGAAGGAGAAGGAGAAAAGAAAAGAAAAAAATTCTCAGCCCAACTTACTCTCCTGGAAATATATTTTTTTAGGGGGGGGGAGTCTTCTCAGCATCCATCCCCTCTCTTAGGTTGAGAGCAACTGATTTTCCTTTGGGCAAGCAGCCCTCCACAGCCAGTCCATGTTTTCAAAATGAGACTGAGCCTCCTGCTGCTCCCAGCCACAATCTAGATTCATGAAATCAGGGATCATACCTGATTCACTGCTGCAGGGCCACTGGCCTAATGGAATGGTCACAAGGGCTGCCACATGCAGTTGAGAATTCTGTGTGCTGAGCCAGGTGCCCAGCTGTGGGCTAAGGGGGGCTGAAAGCCCAGGGTTCACTCACGAGCCATTTAGAGGCTCTCACCATTCAGAGGAAAGGAAAACATTGTATTCACACAAAAGCACCATTTACTCACCAAGCAGCAGGTTGTGTCCATTCTTAAGTAGCACCTTTTCCCAAACTGCCACAAAAGGGTGATTTTTTAATTCAACCAAGGGTACAGTATAGGACAGCCTTGTGGTAGTCATGTCTATAAATTCTTATGCTGAATGGCACCAGACACAACACTTTGTCCAATCCTTTTTTTATAATCCTCACCTGAGGACAGGCTTACTGATTTTAGAGAGTGGGAAAGAGAGGGAAAGAAACATTGATCCGTTGCCTCTATGTGTTCTGACCAGGGACTTAACCCAAAACCTGGCTATGTGCCCTGACTGGGAATTGACACCATGACCTTCCAGTTTATAAGACGGCACTCTAACCAACTGATTCCCATTGGCCGTGGCTTAGCTCAACACTTTTAATGCAGATGAAGAATCTGAAATTCAAGGAAATTAAATGCATCCCAACACTGTCCGACTAACTAGTAGCTGAGCTGGGGTCAGAAATACACATGAATGTGAACTTCGGTTCAACAAACACAAGGAGGGGACCCAATCCCCGCCCTAGAATTTATTTATAAAAAATTGTATATTTATTCTTACATGTCTAAACTTCAGTAACCTTCAAACTACTCTCCATTTGATGCAATACGCCTATCGAGACACTTTTTCCACTATTGAAAACAGTTTTTGAACTTGTTGATTTTGATGCCTTTTAGTGCTTCTGCCATTTTTGTTTCACTTCTTCCATTTTGGCAAAATGTTTCCCTTTGAGGACTTTTTTTCATCAGGGAAACTAACAAACTAAAAAAGTCACTTGGGGCGAGATCAGGTGAAGAGAGAGGGTGGGGCATGGGTGTCATGCCATTTTTGGTCAAACACTGCTGAACACTCAAGCACAGTGAATGCTCATAAATCACCCATCATGAAATGGACATCGAAAGAGTCTTCAAAAAAAATTCACTGAAGACAAATGCAGCCTCTCACAACACCACCAGCTAGTACACTGATACAGATGGGTTCCTACAACACTCACCTAGTAGGGGAAGCCTGTACTACAAAGGGCCTGCCCTCCAGAAGACAATTCTGGTTTGGATGGGGTTTTGGTTTTTTGTGTGTATATTTATTGAACAACAAGAGTCCATAAAATCCACACCATGCCCTCTGTCTTTTCTCCAAACAGAGTGAGTTTTCCTCTGTTTGCAAGAACAAAATCAGAGGACAGTACTGAATATTTTTTAAAAGTCACCTTGGAATCCAGAATCAGTTTCAGCATCATCAGGTCTAATATGCTCTGATATATGACAAAACAATGCGGAAATAGGTTTTAAACACTTGGGAGAATGAACTCATCATTGTACTTGATGAAAACAGAATAAGACATTAAAAGGCCACTATGTTACCTCTCAGTCAAGTGCAGTTCAATTTCAGAGAATTCTCCTTCTATAAGGAAGGGGCCAATTCTCCTGAGTTGCCACATTCTAATAGCTGCTACATTTTATGCATTTAGCACATACATGGACCACATACCTTTACTACCGAGGTGATGTTACAATGGATGAGGCTCTGTAATAAATAATCATAACCACAGATCAGCTAGATCATTTCAGAAATTCTCTTGAGATACAGTCAGTGTTAAAGAACCATAAAGTGGGCAAATGCATGTGTGGGAGCTGTTCCTTGCTTGCTCACTCATTTCAGGCTCCTAACTGAAGTTCAGCAAGTATGTCCTAGAACTGGGGCACATCTGACATCCATACTGTGTGCTTCTATAAAGTGTGATCTTGAATAGAAGTTCAGAGTATCCTCAAAAATTTAAAGAGGAATATGGACTAAGGGAGAAAGTTCATTTCTAGCTGCAGGGAGAGAGGTTAGCATGTGTGGGTCCAGAAGACAAGATAGAGAACAGAAAGGCAACTGACTGTATAATTCTAGGTAGAGAGTCTGGGCTACAGAGGTCAGATAAAGAAACTACTAGAATTGCCAAAGACAGAGAGGTAAAGGGGGCGAGACACAGAAACAAGCACAAATACAGACATAAATAGAGAAAGAGAAGCAAGAATGGAATTTGCTTAACGAAAAAACATATTTATGCCAGAAGCAAGGACCACAGGGCTAGAGGAATGGTGAAGCAGGGTTTGGCAAGGATGTACAATGATGTCTAAACAGTCTGGCATTCTATTCCCATTCAGTAGACTCAGGGCTTCCACAGGAACAGAGGAACACCTGCAGAAACATGACAGCCTGCTCAGAATCAGTATAACCCCATGACGTCAAAGGTCAGGGCCTTGGAAAGACTTAACAAATAGTACCTTCAAAGACTGCCAAATGCATGTCAAATTTACTCATGACCAACAAGGGTGGCCATGGTTCTGAGCCAGCTTGCTGAACTTACAATACCCCCAACCATAGAGTTTGTGTCATTGACTTCCCTCACACTGAAAATTGAGCAAATGTTATTACCTAGGAAGACAATTAAAAAAAAAAAAAAGCTGGCCTCCCACTTGTATATACAATTGTAAATTTTCAGGCAGTATGACCCCTTATAAGGCAGAGCACAGAGCCCCCAAAAGACTGAGACAGTAAGCAGGTAAGTTTTGATGTGCAGAGAAGAGGTGAGATGACCTTACCCTAGAGATGGCTGTGAACAGTGGTACCCTTGACTGTCAAGCACTAAGAGGAAAGGAAAGGGAAACTTCCAGATATCCACCTGGAATTCAGAATTTTTCCAGACACCCTTCCCAGGCCCTGGTGATGACCCAGCAGGGGAGCCCAGTATCCAGTGAGAGGACACTGTCCCCAGAAAGCGCAGATATACCTGGATTTCGTCTGGTGTGTTCAGGAAATGTGTCGGGAGAAGGCTTGGAAGCATTCCAACATTGTTGACTAAGAGGGAAAAGCAAAGCAAAAAGACGTCAGGAGAGCTAGTGGCAAATGTTTACTGAAAGCCTTAAAAATAATCACATTCAACCCAGAAATTCTTCTCTTGGAAAGTGTTCCTAAAGAAATAATGCACAAAAAGATTTTTCTACGAGGTTTTCATTGCAGCATGATTTGACGACAGAGAGGAAGTCCGAGGGAAACGCTGCGGTCTGATAACAGGAAGCCCCTGAGCGCGCACTGGGGTGCGCGCAGCCCAGCCTTGAGCTCCAGCGGTCCGTCCCTCTGCGGCCCCCTGGAGCCTGAGAGACGCAGGAAAGGTCTGTGCTGTACCGTTTTTGAAAAGGTTACAAAACAGTACATTGAATCCCATTTTGAAAATATGTGTAAATATGTAAAAGGCATGTAAATATATAAAACTATGTATCTGGAAGGATATGCACCAAAATGCTATCTCAGGCTGTCAGGATTTTAAGAAATTTATAATTCTTTTATGTGCTTCTCTACTCCTTCCAGTTTTTCTGCAATGATGTTTTACATTTTTATTAGTAATTATGTTTATAAGATTTCATTTATTTATTTATTTATTTTTAGAAAGGGGAAGGTAGGGAGAAGGAGAGAGAGAAGAACATCGAAGTGAGAGAGAGAAACATGGATTGGTTGCCTCTCACATGCGCCCCAACCGAGCACCAAGCCCACAACCCAGGCATGTGCCCTGACTTGGAATCGAACCTGCGACCTTTTGCTTTGTGGGATGATCCCTAACCAACTGAGCAACAGCAGCCAGGGCATATTTTTAAAATTCAGCGGGAAGTTCAGAAATCAAATCTTCCTTCTGTGAATAATACACTGTACTGTGTATGTAGTTATAAAATAGCTCGTTTATAAATCTGCACAGAAAAAATATTATCTTGTTTCCTGAATAAGGTAGTCAAGTCTCAAATAATCACATTGACTTGCCACTTTCATGGATCAACCACACAATGTTTGTTTGCTAAATGAGCTCCTTTAGGCCGATGTTTCTGAGAATCCCTCTTCCCGTCGAGTGTCAATATCAGTTCAATGAAAGAAAATTCATTTCAATATTAGGAAATATGGTTGAGTAGGTAGAAATGTATAAATCTGATACATGCTAAAGCTATATATAAATCTATTAATCCAGTAATGCCTCTTGAAGAATTGAGATTTAATATTCATTTAATGCTACAGCTTAAAATACAGTTATGAGTTAAGTTTAAGCCACCATGGAATAATCAAATGTCACTAAGATAATTATTTCACTGATGTATCACAACAAATTTTGCTATCAACTTACCTAAAATCCCAATTTCTAAGCCTTTAAGTTTTTCTTTAATATATTCATAGATGTCGTCCTTGGTAAAATCTGCTTGTATAATTTTCACACTACTCCCTGTAGTCCGCTCTGCATTAGAAACAACAGTTACTCTTTAATGAACAGGAGCCCAAATCCCCTTCTGCCCGTGGAGTCCCCCTGGCGCTCCCACACAACCTGAGCAGACTGTGAAGAGCACAAGCCCATCTCCCCATAAGAAACAAGAAATAGCCCTAGATAAATGCTGGGATGGGCTAAAAGATTTGTGAATGGTGGTTTTTCTGTGAGTCTAAGAGTTACTACAGTAACAAGTATATGCATTACAATGATTTAATACCGTGATTCTCATGAGCATCACCAGCTACTTGCTAGAAACACAAATCTCAGACTCCACCCCAGATCTACAGAACCAGAAAAACCTGGGAGTGGGCCCAGCGATCCCTTTGCACACACACTCCAGGTGACTCTTGCACACTCAACTTTGAAACCCCTGGACTAAGAGCTATGACAGCAAACAGTAACACTGCCTGTGCTGTGTCAGTCCCCTCCACAGAGACAGCAACACTCCATATGTGTCCAACACTTTAGAATTCATAAAGCATTTTACCTACACAACACATTTTAATCATCTCTACAGCCTTATAAAGTAAGCATTATCCCCCCTTTTCAGAGGAGAAAACTAGGCTCAGAGAGGCTATCTACCTCGCCCAAGGGCACACACATCCTTTTCCCACCAAGCCACAGGCTCCTTCGGTCCTTCCCCCAGACTTGCCAGGACTTGCCTCATGCAGGAGCCTTCACGCAGATCTGAAAGCAACAGACAGATTTCACCAGCTGCTGCCTGCTCAGCATTGGATTCAGACCCAGTGTTTCAGGCGCAAGTGATCTTGAGGCATAATTTGGGGGTGGGGAAGTGCTTTCAGACTTAAAGACACCACTTGCTTTTCAAGAGGACGATAAAAAGCACATTTTAATATTGTGGGAGGAACACTGAAGAATGTCCTAATCCTGGTCAAAGTTACTTCTGATATCCAGACATAAAACAAAAGCAGAATTCGTTGGTCCAACGGCACGGAGCCGTGTGGTGCAATTGCTCACACAGCCGTCTGCAAACCCAAACCGCCAGAGGAGCGCAAAGCCGTCTCCCAGACAGCCTGCCGTGGTCTTCATGAGTCTTTGTATAATTGAAGACGGTTCCTTTAACTTAAGGAGTTTATTAATTACTAAATAAATAATCATTAAAATGCAAATACCCAAAAAAGGATATTATGATCATTATTAACTAAGAATACTTCAGAGAGGATCATAATAATAAAACTTTGTAACATGAATGCCACCCCCTAGGACAGTATTGTGCAGTATGCAACCTTCACAGCCATACAGAGCAGCCCTGGATCAAATCTTTTTTTAAAACCTGACAACCACTGCTAAGCATCAACCCTCACCCTCCTGCGTGAAGCAGAGCACAGACACAGGGAAACACAGATCTGCTTTTGAAGGGAGTGGCAGATGTAGCCAGGAAGCTTGGGCCTCTGGACAAGGAGGTCCGATCTAGAGATGAAGAGAGTAGACCTACTCGTGCGTGAGTCTGATCCTGCTTCATCAAGCCCAAAGACTCACTGGTAAACTAGAGCCCCCGCAGAAGCACCAGCAACAGTGTGCACTTAACTTTGTAAAGTGATTTTCCGCAGAAGCACCAGCAACCTGGGCTAAGAGAGCAGATGAAAGGATGCTGAGAGTGCATCAACAGACAGAACTGGAGCAGACCTGACCAGTGGGCTCCATGGACATCTTCCTTATTCCTTGGGTTCACTCACCAATCTCCACAGCAAGAGTTTGTAGTTTTTCCAGCGTCCTGCTGATCATAACTACGTTGAGCCCTTGTCTTGCTAGCTGGGGGTGGGAAAACCAAAAAAGGCAAAGCCTATTAGTAGACAGGAAGACTTGATTTAAGGGTCAACTGGCATATCAGCCACTGGTCACAAGGGAATGTGCTTGCCTCTCCTGGGCTTAAATGTGCAGAATGTGGCAAAAGTTTCTGGTTTATGAGCCACATCGGGTCAGGCTAAATGTGACATAACCATAGTAGTTCATGTGTATGCATTTATGATGAGCCAGGAACTATTTCACCTTTCCTTTTGTGCAGATTCCTACCTTCTGAATGCCCTCTCATCTGAACCTCCTGGGATGGGATGTGTGCTGGAAATCAGAATTTGGAGGGTATTATAATTCATGCGTCAGGCTCTGGGGCAGCACTCCTTAATAAAAAAACATCTTTCTGCAGCAAATTTTGAGCTGCTTCCTATTCACATGGACATTCTTCTTGTGGTTCACTTTATACAGCCATGGTCATGGACCGGAGCTCTTTCTTGCTGTTCTCTGGCTCCCAACAGGGTGGAAAATGGAATAGGGAAGTGCAGGGTAAGTGGATGCTTGCATGAGATCAGCAAGGCATTCTCTTTGGAATATATACGACTGAGACTCATGGGGGCCAAGTGACACAGTGTGGAAGTGGTATGCATAACATGGCACAGGGGGCATGGAAACTCCGTGTGCTGGGCATCACACCTACAAATGCTACTCATGAAGAAAATTACAGCTTTTCCTGAAAAAAAGAGGGAAAACTGATGTTCATGTAAACAGAGACTGATGACATTTGAGTTCATGACAAAGGACCCAGTTAATAAAAAATCTTTCTCTATGGCTTTAATTAAATGATTTATACTGCTTTAATTGTGGTAAATTACACATGACAGAAAATCTTCAATGTTAATGAGTATATGGAATATTTCATGCATTTGCATGTTACCTTGCACAGGGCCCATGCTCACTTCTCTATGTCATTCCGTTTTAGTATATACAGTATGCTGCCAAAGCAAGCACTATGCCAGTATTTTCATAAAGGATTATGTATTTTAGAAAACACAGAAGATGCCAAATGAAAGACTGTAACATAGGGTCTACAAGAACCAGTTATTCGATCTTCAAGCCAGTGGTCTCAGAATCACCCAGGAAATGTCAAAAAACCAGCAATTCCTACCAAACCATCCAAACAAAAATCTCTGGGGTTGAAGCCTCAGCATTTACATATTCTCTAATTTAATTTATTAAATTATACTATTAAATACACAAATGCATTCTCATTGTGGAAGGTGTCCCTGATGCCACCAGTCCACATCCTCACTGGCCACAGGCTCTCGCTGTCTCCGGTTGGTGCTCTGACTTCCTAACTTCATCTCAGCATCTACATACATTCACGTATTGTATAAATACACATAGAAACAAATGTTCACTTTGTGGGTTTTCTCTCTTTTCACACTTTACAAACAGCATTGTGAGTATTGTTTTTTTTACTTAATGTTGCATCTTATCGCTAAGTACAGTACCCATTTCTACATCCGTCCATGTTGAGCCCCTTGCTTCTTCTTATTGCTCCAGGGTGTTCATAGTTCACTTTTCAGTGGGCATTTAAGTTGTCAAGTTCTCTCATTACCAGTACTGCTACAGTAAAAAACCTTAAATAGCTCTTCGTATATACAAGTGAATTAATCCCTAGAGTAGACAGACAAGCAGCAGAATTGTTGTGTCAAAGGGTATATGTTTCTTAAATTTTAACAGTATTGCCCAAATGCCCTCCCTTAAAACTGTACCATTAAAAATACAATTACAGCTATTTCTTCACTCTCTGACCAATATTTTATACCAATAAACTTTTCAACTTTTTCCAACCTAATGGTCAATAAATTATATCCCTTTCTTGTTTTAATTTGAGTTTCTCCAATTAACAATGGGGCCGAGTACCTTTTTATATATTTATGGGTGAAACATCAGTGTGTGCCTTTTGTCCATTCCTCTACTGCGTTGTCATTTTTTTAATAAACTTGTAGGAGTTTTTTTCATATATTCTGCATATTAATTTTTTGCCTACTATGTACATAGCATTTTCTCCTTTGTCTATGGTGTCTTGGTGTAAGAAGGTGCAGCCAAGAGGGGGCCCCAAATAGGGATTTGGAATGGGGTCCAGAACTCAAGGTGTCCAGGAAATATTAGAAAAATATATAGGATGTCCTCACCCCTCTCCTGCCACAGGTTTGAGTTGGGGGAAGGGACACATGGAGCAGGACCATGCAGAGCTATTTTGTATGGCAACAGCTTTGCAGCTAACCTTTGGCATGGTCATTTAACCTATCTAGACCCTTTAACTGGTTTCATAGATATGTTAAAGAGCTGTGGCCATGCTTTAAGCCAGGGGGATGGAAGTGACTTCCACCCAAGATGTAACTGGGAAGCAGCTCCCCCTGGTTACAGCACCTGTGTGAGAGCTTGGAGAAGATTGACTCCATGCCGTGGGGCAACACCTGCCCCAGACTTATGATGGCAGCACAGTAAAGCTGGAAGAATATAGGAATGCTGGTGTAACTAATTGTAGGAGGAGTCAGAAATGGGGCTGCAGAGGAAGATTGGCATGGGGATTTAAACCCAGACATGACAACCATGTGAGGGGAGAACCACGCTTTGGTAGAGTGGGGACCCCGCAGCTTTGGTGAGAGTGAGAACCATGTGGCTCTAGGGTGCTCCCTTTTGCCACGTGGCTTAGGAAGCAGGAGAGACTTTGCCTGGAAGAAAAGGGGTGAAAGGACTCTTGCTGGTGGGCCATGAGAAGTTGCCACATGGCTTTGGATTAACTGGAGATCGTGGCGGTGACACAGCTGATGGTGCGGGGAGACTAAATCACTTCTTTTCCTGAGATATGGTACCCCAGCTTAGGGAAGAGGGAGAAGGAAGGACTGTGTGCATCTGTGGGTATCCTAAAAAACTTTAATATTTTATTGAAGACATTAAGTTACTACTCTAAGTCTGTATATCTTTAAATAAATATTTCCTTTCCTTTTCACAAATCTCTGGCATTGAGAGACGTCTTTCCTCTGGTGGTGGGCATAGCGAACCTAGTGAGGGGGTCCTTTCGGTAATAGGATATTGTACACCCCCTTGGATCTGTTCTGTAACATTAGCATACATGATATATTAATTTTAATGTCACCAAGTTTGTGAATATTCTCCTTAAGTTTAAAAAAATTTTTCTTTAGGATTTTCCCTAACTCCAAGAATATAAATAGATTTTCCTATAACTCTCTGTAGTTTCTTTTGTTGTTGTTTATTTTTGAAAATAAGGTGAGGCTGAAATCATCTAGCATTATTTTTTCCGAAATGGGTGGCTAATTGTCTCAACAATATTTTTCTATTTGTCCTTTCTTTCCTGATTTGAAATGCTAACTCAGTCATATGCAAAATTTTCAGTGGTTCATGGACCTGTTTCCATTCTGCCTGTTCTGTTCCATTGACCTATTAGTGAATTTATATACCACTGCCACTTACAATCTAATCATCATCTTACAATAAGCTTTGGTATCTGATGTCTGATGGAGGAAATCCCCACCATTTATTATGCTCTTTCAAAACATTTTTTTTATCTTCTTAGTGTAATTTTCCAGGTAAAATTATATCTCTTTAAAAAGTATTATATTGAAATTAGAGATATTCAGGAGGGAAGTTATTCCTTGGCAGTGATCAGTTGTCTCAGCCATAAATATGATCTCCATTTATTCAGATTTCATAATTCTTCTAAACACTTTTAGAAGTTTCTTCATGTAAATTTGGAACATTTCTTGGTAATTTGCATTAGTTAGGATAACATTAGCTGCTATAACAAATGGCTCCAAATTTCAGTGGCTTAATACAACAAAGTCTGGGGTTTTTGTCATATATAACAGACTCTATTGCAAATAGTCCACAGCTAAGAAAGCCTTTATTTCAGGGCCCACAGTGAAGAAAGGCTTTATTTACCACACAGCACTAGGTTGAAGATTGCCCTGGGCATTGACAGCCAGCCAGTGCAACAATTCCAAGAGGGTAGAGAAGATGCCCTGCCTTTGCCACCTTGGCCAAGAAGTGGCACACATTATTTCTGCTTGATTTCATTAGCACAATTAGTCACATGGCCCCACCCAGATGTAAGTGAGGCTGGGAAATTTCCTGGCCAGGCAACCACTTATCAGCTACAACTCTATACCAGTGGAAGGAGGAGTAGGGATATGGGGGACGTGGAGTTGTCCTTGAGTCCAATAATCTGAAGTTTACTTGTTGGTTTTGTGAATTAAATTACTATAGAAAGAAGAAGAAAGGCTAGAATTAAATACCTAGATTCAATTCCTGTTTTCCTCACTTGCACCTGTGTGCACAACCTGGTCCTTTGGTTTCGTCCTTTGCAAAACAAGGACATCAATAGACCTACTTTATACACTTCTTCTGAGATTAAATTAGAAAATGCATTTAAAAGTTTAGGCATAGAACCTGTCATATTGAAACCCTCAAATAGTATTAGCTATTTTTCTATATATTTTAAATTGATTTTAGAGAAAAGAAAGGAGAGAGAGACAGTGATTTGTTATCTCATGCATTTATGCGTTCATTGGTGCTTTGACCAGGGATCAAACCTGCAACCTTGGCATATTGAGACGATGTTCTAAGCAGCTGAGCTACCCAGCCAGGGCCTTTTTTCTACATGTTCTAATTTGTTATTATTTGTGATTAGAAACTCTACCCAGCTACCTAGGTAAAAAAAAAAGTATGCATTCTAATAACTTGTTCATTAATATTTGGCTTTTTATCATGGACAATAATATACTATATAAAGTATAATTTGTCCCTTCCTTTACAATATTTGAATACTTTTTCCTTACTATCTTGACTAACACCTCCTGAACAATGTTAAGCAAACATTACTGTCTGTTTCCTACTATACTGAGAACAAATTTCTCAATACGAAGCACAATGTTTCCGGCATTTCTGGAAGATAACATTTATCAATTTCAGAATATCTTCATGCAATCTTTTTTTCTAAATTACTTCTTTTTAAAACTTCCATTTGCTAATATTTAACTTGGATTCTAATACTCCTATGCTATCTTTATCCCATTTTGGTATGATTCATGTTAATCTGTCTATGCAATTCATGAAACATGTAGGTAACCAACTTGTACCAGCATTTTTCTAATTTTAAAACTGAAATCCCCACATCCCAGGAACTGCCTCAGATTCAGGCAAATCAAGATGGTTAGTCATCTTAAATTTTTTTTTACCTACTCCTTGAAAATTTACTAATATTTACTTATAGAAAAGTTTAGGTGTTTTATTTAAGTATAACCTTTCACATTTCTTCTTTGAGTATTTGTCTCTTGATGTTTTTCTACTTCCTCTCAAGTCAACTTTGATTACATTTCCATAGAAATTATTTTCTTCCACTTAAATTTTCAATTTATTGATACAAAGGTTTAAATAATATTTTCTTCCTTCTTTTTTTTAAATCCTTACCCAAGGACACTTTTTTATTGCTTTTAGAAAGAGAGGAAGGGAAAGAGAGAGAGAGAGGGAGAGAGAGAGAGAGAGAGAGAAACATCAATGTGACAGACAAACATCAGTCAGTTGCCTCCTGTATGTGCCCTGACCGGGGATTGAACCCACAACCCTTTGGTTTATGGAAAATGCTCCAACCAATGAGCTAAACCAGCCAGGGCTTCTCTTCTTTGTTTTTAAAAATCTTGTCTATAGCTAGGTTCCTAATGTTGTTATTTCTCTTTCGCTTTCCTTTTTTTCTCCTTAAGTTTTTTTTAAGATTTATTTTCTTTTTTGGTCTTTTTCAAGAATCAGTTTGGTTGATCAGTTGGTTCAGTTTAAACTGATTGATTTAATTTATCCCTGTGTTTTCTATGTTATCAATTTTTGTCTTTCCCTTTATTAATTACTCCTATTTCTTTTTGATTTATTTTATTGTTCCTTTTTTACAATTTCTTAAAAGCTAAGACAACTACAGTCTTTTTATTTTCTACTAAATGCATTTAAAACCAAAACTTTTCATCTGCATAATACTTTGATACACAAGGGTGTCCATTTTTATTTTTTCTTTAGTCTTAAAGCTACATTGAAGAATAATTTTTCAATATAGATGAGGATATGGATATCATTTTCTAAGATTATTCTTAATTTTAGTGTATAGTATTCAGTGAATGTAAAGGTATGTTTTTTGCTATTGTAACTTATCACAGTTTTCTTTGTAGCCTAACAAGCAGACAACTTTTATGATCCATAAATGTCCTTAAGGAGTCTGTATTTGATCTTTTTGGTACTCAGTTTTATATACTGTTGTCTATTAAACAAAACTTGAGGTTTACCTCAGTACACTATAATGGCTTACCAAATATTAATTAGACCAGCATGAGAGGCTATTTAATTTCTTATACCCATAATTGTTTTTGATTTATGTAATAAGATGTTAAATTAGAAATTTCAGCAGAAGTGCTAAGACTCAAAAGATAATCAGATCACAAAGTGATTTCAAAGAGAAAAAAAACAAGGAAAAAATTCAAAGTAATATCATTCTTGAGCCCTTCCCTGATAGACCCCCTCACTCATATAAATATATAACAGAGTGGCGATGAGGAAGGATTTGTTGAGAGGATTGCTTTGGTTCTTCCTGCTTCCTGACTGTGACTCCCATCTCCAAGGACAGCATGAGGGAGGAGCATTACCTGCCTCTCACCTCAAGTCAACAGAGAGGAGTACCATTCCATCTTATTGTACGTTTTACATACATTGTACTTTCCTGTTCTTTATCCCTGCCCTCCTTTTTTTGCCTGAATTGGTTAATATAACATAGGCAGTGTTGTTGTAACAAATTAACACTAAAATCTCAGCAGTGTAGTAACGTAAGAAGGATTATTTCTTGTTCATTGTCCTTGAACTGAAGACTTATCATTGACGAAGGCTGGCTCCCAATCTCATGAGCAGAGACCAGAGCTTACTGGTGCTCTGATATTGGCACATTCTGCTGCCACCACCCAGACTTGTTTTGAGCATTTCTCCTTGACCATATGTGGGAGAAAACTGGTACAGGACCACATTCCTTCCACAACAATTATCTCAAAGCAAAGAGACCTCCACAGAAGGGCAGCTGGAGGAAGAGTGTGAGGCAGGATGCAGGATGAGGGTAGTTCACCAGGGCCAGGGTGCAGGCACCTCAGCAACCAGGGAAAGGAGAGATGCTGAGTCAGGAAAGAGAGAAATCAGACCATATCGTCATGCATTGTCCCACTGATAAAATGATAATTGCTTGACGTTTTTTTATTAATATCACCCTAGAATGTTTTCTAATAAGCCTGCTTGACCTCATCTGACACTTGTGGCTGGTTACTGCACTGTTACAGAAACTTTGTTTAACAACCTTCAACCAACAAAGGTGCAGAGAACTAACAGCCAACAAGGTTTGAAAGAGAGCAGTCTGGGGGACTTCATAGCCTGGCAGAGAAGCTAACCCAAAAATGACATGTTATCACCCTGTAGAAAGTTAGACCATCTGGTATCTAACTTGGCAATGTTATTTCACATTCCTTTCCCAACTGACTACATAAGACCTTATTTCTCAAATGTTCTCAATCAGCTCTTTTGTCTTCCTGCTGTGTCTTTCCTTACTAAGTTAAATAAAAGATTAACAAGTTTTAGCATGTATCTTTGTGCTTCTAAAATACTGAAGATAAAATATTAGCAATCCTTTGAGTCATCTGGCTAAATGAACACAATAGTTACACTATAAATATAATATCTGCAAGATTTCAGAAATTAATGTACTACCAAGCCCTAGTAAAAGACAAAGAACACCAGAGAGGAGTTGAATTAAAATCGGGCTTTAGGATATTTTCAAGAAACACCTCTAGAACATAAGGTCACAAAAAGGTTGAAACTAAAATGAGAAAAAAATATACTATATACACAAGGTGAATACCAATCCAAAGACAAAAGGCACAGCTTTATTAATATCAGCCAAGACAAGTATTAAAGAAAATAAGTATCACCAGAAATAAAGATTAGTAAAAGGTGCAATTCATCAGAAAGATAGAGCAATTCTAATCCTGGATTACATAATAAAATGTCTTCACATAGAACTGCAAAGAGAGTTGAAAAAAAAACCATCAGAATTGGTGAAGAATTTTTAATGTTTTAATGTCATTTTTAATGTTTTTAGAAATGTAAAATTTGTAAAGAAAATAGAGCAAAAAATGAAAAATGTAGTAGAAGAGTTGGAGGATAAAATTGATGAAATCCTTTTGCAAACAAGAAAGCAAAGAGACAAAGAAACAGAAATTATGAGAAAAAAAAGACAAATAGAGGATGAATTCAGGATCTTCATAATAGGACTTTCAGAAATAATATTACCCAACATCTGAGTGATTGCAGTCCTAGAAAAAAGAGAGGAAACGGAGGGGGATGAATGTTTCCCATTACTAGCCTCTCAATATCTATGTTCATTTTCAGAACAAAACTGTTGACCAGTGATTTTGTGAATTAGTTCATAGCCTTGGATAAACACATTTTCTGCTAAAGTTTTTTAAGCATAGTAAGAAAATAGTTACAAAAAAAGTCAATAAATTTGAAAACTTAAGGTGAAATGGACATATTTCTAGAAAAATATAAATCTAAGACTTATTAAAAATATTAAAAACCCAAGTAGCTCTATAACCACTAAAATATAATAGCAATAATGCAGTCATGATGATATGATATAAATAAGTAGTTTAAAAGAAAGGTGGTTTTACAGACAAACTCTATTAAACATTTAAAAAAGCCAATAATTCCTAAAGAGTAAAAAGAGGTAAAATTTCCCTTTTCAGTTTATGAGGTTGATATAACCTCAACACCGAAACTTTAGAAACTAATTTGAAGCAACATTATCTAGTAATGTTGACTCTGAACAATTTATAAGCCAGCACTTCTGCTCCCAGGCATGTTCTGAGCTCTCACACAAGTCCTTAAAGAGATGTGGGCAATGTGTTCAGATCAGCAAAAGAGAAACTACAGAAATGTTTGTCAACAGACGAAAAGATAACTAAATTGGGATATATATAATTTTAATTACATTTCATTGATTATACCATTACAGTTGTCTCAATTTTTCCCCCTTTGCCTGCCTTCAACCAGTATGCTGCTTCCCTCCAGCAATCCCCATCCCCCTTAGTGCATGTCCATGGGTCATGCATGTAAGTTCTTTGGCTTCTCCATTTCCTGTACTATCTGTAACTTCCCCCTGTCTGTTTTATACCTTTCCACTTATGTTCCTTAATCCCTGTACCCTTTTCTCTATTCTTTTCTTTCCCCCTCCCCATTGATAACCTTCCAAATAATCTCCATATCTATGATTCTGTTCCTGTTCTAGTTGTTTTCTTAGTTTGATTTTGTTTTGTTACTGTTTTGTAGATTCAGTTGTTGATAGCTGAGTTTTTTTTATCATTTTACTGTTCATATTTTTTATCTTCTTTTGCATAGATAAGTTCCTTTAACATTTCATATAATAAGGGCTTGGTGATGATGAACTCCTTTAATTTTACCTTGTCTGAGAAGCACTTTATCTTCCCTTCTATTCTAAATGACAGCTTTGCTGGATAAAGTAATCTTGGATGTAGGTCCTTGCTTTTCATCACTTGGAATACTTCTTGCCGGTCCCTTCTAGCCTACAAAGTTTCTTTTTATAAATCAGCTGACAGTCTTATGGGAACACCCTTGAGAGTAACTCTTTGCTTTTCTCTTGGTGCTTTCAAGATCATCTCTTTATCTTTAATTTTGGCATTTTAATTATGATGTGTCTTGATGTGATCCTCTTTAGGTCCATCTTGTTTGGGACTCTCTGTGCTTCCTGCACTTGTATGCCTATTTCCTTGGCCAAATTAGGGAAGTTTTCTTTCATTGTTTTTTCAAATACGCTTTCAATTTCTTGCTCTTCCTATTCTCCTTCTGGGACACTTATGATTTGGATGTTGGCACATTTGGAGATGTCCCAGAGTCTTCTTATAGTCTCCTCATTTTTTTGAATTCTCATCTCTTCATTCTGTACTGGTTGAATGTTTATTTCTTCCTTATTTTCCAAATCATTGATTTCAACCCTGACTTCCTTCCCTTCACTGTTGGATCCCTGTGGATCTTTATTTCACTTAGTGTATATATACTTAGTGTTCAATTTATTTCACTTCATTTCTTCCCTTATGTTTTTGCCATACTCAGTGAGTTCTCTAAGCATCGTTATCACCAGAGTTTGGAACTCTGCATCTGATAGGTTGTCTCTATCTGTTTTGCTTAGTTCTTTTTCTGGGATTTTGTCCTGTTCTTTCATTTGGGCCATATTTCTTTGTCTCCTCAATTTGGCAGCCTTCCTGTGTTTGTTTCTATACATTAGGTAGAGCTGCTTTGACTCCCTGTCTTAGTGCACCTATTAAGTTGTATGGGGCAAAGCCTTAGGTATTCACCAAGGTGGGGCAACCCCACCAAGGTGGGACAACCCCACCAAGGTGAGGCAAAGTGGTGGGGCAACCACCACTTTGTGACTCTGTATGTGAGGGAGGGGTTGGAGAGGGGACAATGCTACTGTCTGGCTGCTGGAGGCTTGCTTTGCACTTGTCCTGTTTCTGGTCACTTCACCCCCTTCCTGTATGCAACTGGCACCCTTCTAGCTGCTGCCTCAGTAATGGTTCCCAGAGTAGGTGGCTTTGCATACATTCTAGGGCTGTACAGTACCTTTAAATAGACTCTCCCGAGAGACCACCAGTTTCTTCTGCTGCCCCAACCCCCACTGGATTTTACAGCCAGAAGTTGTGAGGCTTTATTTTCCTGACACTGGAACCCTGGGCTGTGCAGTCTAGCCTGGGGCTGGGATCACTTGCTGCCAATGTGTCCCTCCTGATTTTTATCCACCACATATGAATGTGGGACCACCCATTCTACCAGCTGCCACCACTACCTCTTCACTGCCACAACACCACTTCCTCTCTGCCCCAGCTCCCCTTCTCTGTCCCTCCTACCCATCTGGATGAATATGGCTTCTTTAAATCCTTAGTTGTCAGACTTCCACACAGTTTGATTCTCTGGTAGTTCTGGGTGTTTTCTGTTTTGAGGTTAGTTGTGATCCTTCTTATGGTTGTACAAGGAAGTGAAGCATGTCTACCTACACCTCCCTCTTGACTAGAAGGCTAAATTGGGATACATAATGGGATATTAAACAATTCTGAAAATGAATGAACTGTGCTCCACATACATCAGCATGGATGAATTTTATCCATGCATAATATTGATTAATAAGAAGTTGGCTGCAGATAATATCAATATATGGGCCAAGACAAAAAAAATGGCCCAAATGAAAGAACTGATCAAAGCTCCAGAAAAAATACAACTAAGCAATGAAGAGATGGCCAACCTATCAGATGCACAGTTCAACAACCAAGGATTTAAAGACGCCATATTCATCCAGATGGGTAGGAGGGGCAGAGAAGGGGAGCTGGGGCAGAGAGGAAGTGGCGTTGTGGCGGTGAAGAGGTGGTGGTGGTGGCTGGTAGAATGGGTGGTCCCATAATCATGTGTGGTGGAACACTGGTAATCAGGATGCTCACAGGATTGGTTGAATATGGTCGCAAATTAGATGAAAATATGAAGACTATGCTATGTGAAATAAAGGAAAATGCACAGGGAACCAACAGTGATGGGAAGGAAACTGGGACTCAAATCAATCATGTAGACCAGAAAAAGAAAGAAACATTCAACCAGAAAAGAATGAAGAAACAAGAATTCAGAAAAATGAGGAGACGCTTAGGAACCTCCAGGACATCTTTAAATGCTCAAACATTCGAATCATAGGGATACCAGAAGGAGAAGAGGAAGAGCAAGAAATTGAAAACTTATTTGAACAAATAATGGAAGAGAACTTCCCCAATCTGGCAAAGGAAATAGACTTCCAGGAAGTCCAGAAAGTTCAGAGAGTCCCAAAGAACTTGGACCCAAGGAGGAACACACCAAGGCACATCATCATTACATTAGCCAAGATTAAAATTAAGGAGAGAATCTTAGAAGCAGCAAGAGAAAAGGAGAGAGTTACCTACAAAGGAGTTCCCATCAGACTGTCAGCTGATTTCTCAAAACAGACCTTGCAGGCAAGAAGGGGCTGGAAAGAAGTATTCCAAGTTATGAAAGGCAAGGACCTACATCCCAGATTGCTCTATCCAGCAAAGCTTTCATTTACAATGGAAGGGCAGATCAAGTGCTTCTCAGATACGGTCAAATTCAAGGAGATCATCATCACCAAGCCCTTATTATGTGAAATGTTAATGGGATTTATCTAAGACAAAGAAGATAAAAAACATGTATAGTAAAATGACAGCAAACTCACAGCTATTAACAACCACACCTAAAACAAAAACAAAAAAAAGAAGATATCAATATATGAATCAATTTACATGAAATTCGAAACAAGTGATACAACCAAAATATTTAGGGATACATGCATATGTAATAGAATTTTTAAGTAAGAAAATTATTAATACAATGCTCATAATAGTGCTTATATCTGTGGGATGAGGGAGAGGAAACACAAAGGCATGACATGTGACTTTATGGCATGCTTCAAGGACTTGGGTCATGTAATATTTCTTAAGCTGGGTGATAAGGGACACAGTTCTCATGTCACTATTTTTTAAAACACACCTATGTACTACATACACTCTTGTTTGATACATTTTTCTCTCTCTCCTCTCTCTCTCACCTTCTCTTTCTCTCTCTCACAAACATGCACACACACATTCCTGGCATACTACAATGAACCCAGGACAGTCAAAGCCTAAATCAGAAATTATAGGGTTGAAGTCAAGCCACACAGGGACAAAGCAATGAATCCAGGGGAATGTAAAAATAATTAAAAGCTACTACTTTCATTTAAGGCAAGATGAAAGAGAATAAGCTGAAAGTGCAGCTGGAATAACTTAAACTCGAGTAATTTAGACATTAGGAAGAAGAATTTCCTTGCTGAAGCAGCGTAAAGTACCACCATACATTGCTGAGTAAGATGTCGAGAATAGGTCACGGTGGGGATTTCTTGGGCTGGTCTGAGGCAGAGCTAGGCAAGTGAGTGGAATCCAAGGGCCAGCTCTGTGCCATTCCTTGTAGCTTCCTGGAGAACTGTCTTGAGAAGGATTCTGACTGCTTTGTCTGTCACATAGGAGCTGGGAGCAGTGCCTGCATCCATGCCACCCCAGGTTTTGGGGGTGGCACTAGAGCTGCCCAGATGTGGAGGAATAAAACCGGACAATGTTTAGTTGTGCATTTTGCTCCTAGCACTCTCTGGACATTAATAGCCAAGAATACAGGTTTACTTACATATATCAGAGTGACAAAAAGTAAAACATATAATGTTTTAAATATCTTAAACTCGTGTTATATAAATATTAAAATTTATAATAATATGGGATGGGTTAAAATTGGTTCCATCATGTAGAAAACAATTTGGCAATAGTATCCAATATTTAAATGCACATACCCATGAGCCAGCTATCTTACTGATAGGGATGTATATTTGAAAGTGTATATGTTCAAGGGTGTGTCTTGAAGCATTATTTGTAAAAACAAAAATGAAACTCAACCTTAGTGCCAACACCTAAGAAGCTGATAAAAGAGACATGGTACATCGCTGGAAAAGAATATCTCTGAGATCATTAAAAAGAATGCAGGCCATCTATCCATACGTTTTTGTTATGGCAGGATCTCCACCCTAGATTATTAAATGAACAACACAAAGTTGAGAGCAGGGTTTATGGCTGTGTAAAGTAGGATCGCATGGTGCTGACACAGCAAGAACTAACACGCAGGTGTGCACTCTGAGGGAGGCTGCTGGTGGGCTACTGAAACCTGTTTGCCACGTCTTCGTGGGCATGAGACTAAATGACACCTGGCTGTTTTTGCCCCAGGTTTGGCCACAGGACTGTCAGTGGGCTTGCAGGACAGCCACGTACAGCCTCATGACCCAGCTCTAGCTTTGAAGAGTGGAGCAAAGACAAGACAAGACAGAAGGAGCCTGGACAAAGCCACCTGCCAATCAGGAAAATCTGGACTGCCATTCCGTCTCTGTCACTGCAGCCATCCTCCCCCTTTTTATCAAAATCCTTATCCACGTGGAAGTGTGGGCAAAAGCATGGGTTTTATTTACCTTTTCTGGAAGAAATCTCAAGACATTTTGAACATGGAGAGCTTAACAGAGAAGGGCAGGATATGGGTAGGAATGATGAGAGGCCTCTATTTATTTTCATGACTTCCTGTGGTGCTTAAGTTTTCTCATTTTATGCCTGCATTATTTTATCTTTAACAGGGATTATCTAGGCAAAGAGATGATGACCTTTTGCTGTTCTGTTCTTTATGCCTCTTTGAATTAAAAATATACTCATAAACATTGTTAGACATCAGGAAAATGCAAATTAAAACCACAATTAGATCTCACTATACAGCTATCAGGCAGAATGGATAAAATAAGATTAAAAGAAGGTGATGACACTAAGTGTGACAAGGATATGAGGAATCTGGGTCACTCAGCCATTGCTGGTGGTAATGGCACAGACGCTCTGGGAAATAGTTCGGCAGTTTTCTTTAAAACTAAACATGCAACTACCATGGCACCCAGCAATGGCACTCCTAAGCGTTTATCCCAGAAAAATAGAGACTTACACTCTAAAAATTACTTAGAGACAAATGTTTATAGCAGTTTTATTTGTATCGCCAAAAACTGGGAACAACCTCATGTCCTTCAACCGGTGAAAGGTTAAAGCAAACTGAAACAGCTGTAACATAAATCCTACTCAGCACGGAAAAGAAACAAACTATTGACACAACCTAGATAAATCTCCAGAAAATTATGCTGAGTTAAAAAAAGTCACTCCAAAAATGTTACAAAACCATATGATTCCATTTATGTAACATGCTTGAAATGACCAAATTATAGAAATGGGGATCAGATTAGTACTTGCCAGGGATTAAGGAGGGAGTGAGAGTAGGAAGGAGTGGGGTGTTTGTAAAAGAGCAACACAAACGATCCTTGTGCTGATGAAACTATTCTGTACTTGACTGTCTCTGTGCCGACACCCTGACTTGATACTGTACAGTATAGCTTTGTGGAGGAACTGGGGAAAGGGTATGTGGGAACTCTGTATTTCTAACAACTGCATATGAGTCTCCAATGATCTCAAAATAAAACCTTTACTTGTTTTTCAAAGGAGAACAAAACAAGTACATGAAAAGTAGGTGACAGTGCTTTTTAAGAGAGCAAGAGATATAGACTGGGTGGTTCCCACATGGGGCTCAGCTGGGGCCAAAGTGACCTGGGGGAACAGAGGCGCTGGCCCTGCTTAGGGACAGTGGGTTGCTTTTGTACAGGCCAGAGCAGTTGCACGTGCTCCCTTGGGGGTCCTATAACTGGGCACAGCTAACTGGGAACCCTGGATGGCTGGAACCCTAGACATCAGGCAGTAAATCTGATGTCTTTATCTGTCCTAAGCACATCTGGTTGTTCATAATCATTGGGCCTTTCTTGTATCCTCCAGTAATCAGTAGATGAGGGCTTCAGGTCTCCTTCCCACACCCCAGACAGCAGATGGCATGCTTCAAAATGCAAGCAAGCCTCAGACCAAATCCTACCACACCAACATCTGTCCGTAAACTGGCACCAAAAACCATCACAAACCTGTGCCTACAGCTCAGCAAACTCCCAACCTTCTGCCCCTTAGGCATCCTGTGAGGACCTTGATGAAGGCTCAGTCCAGATGGGTAGATACTGTCCTGGGGCAGGATGCAGTCAGCCTTCCTCGTGGGTTGGGTGACAGAATCCTTCACTAAGTGTCGAGATGCATGGCCAAACAAGATATCACATTTTTTTTTTAATGAGGGCAAAAGTGCCTGTGCAATATTTCTAGCTAATCCACATTATCGTGGACTGCATTTTCTCAGGAAAATCATTCATAACATTTCTTGGCTAACTGGCAAACCCTCTAATGAAAGTCCAATTAGCTGAAGCATAGATGTTGATGAACTTCAATTTAGTATCTTTAAAAATTAACTAAAAACTGGCCCTGGCTGTTATGGCTCAGTGAGTTGGGGGTGTGGTCCAGCAGGCCAAAAGATCACAGGTTAGATTCCCGGTTCAGGGCACATACCCAGGTTGAGGGTTTGGTCCCTGGTTGGGTTGCATACAAGAGGCAACCGATCAATGTTTCTCTCTCACATCCATGTTTCTCTCCCTTTCTCCCCCTCTCTGCCCCTCTCTCTAAAATCAATAAGCCTGTCCTTGGGTGAGGATTAAAAAAATTAACTAAACACCGGAGGTAGCAGGGTCCTGACAGAAACAGCACACTCAAATTGGGTAACTTGAAGAGAGTTTAATAAAAGGACAATTTACAAGGTGTGTGTAGGGTGTAGAGAAACCACAATACTCTGCGGCTAATGACAATAGGCCTGTCATCACTTGTGGACCTGAAAAGTTTGAGGAATGAACTGTTAGCAGAACCAGAGTAAGAGCTGTGTGAAGAGGGCTGCCCAGCAGCACTGCCATCTTCAGCAGCGGGTCACAGCCAATGCTGCATGAACCACAGAGAGAGCAGAAAAGAACCTGACCTCACTCTCCTCCCCACCTCACCTGTTGCGAGGGTCCCCCACTAGCCTAACCCACCTGAAACCAGAGCCCACTGGGTTTTGCTGGTGCAAGTCAGCCTCATGGGGCACACAGCAGGGTGAAGAAGGACAGACAGTGGGTCTGGAGGGGCAAGTAGAGAAACCCAGCAGACATCACCTCTGGGTGTTAACTTCAACTATGAACCAAGTGCTGCAGAAATGGGAACTAAAACTTGTGGACCTTAAACATAAATTTACCATATAGTCCAATGATTCCACTCCTGAGTAATCTACCCAGGAGAAATGGAAACATATGTCCACACAAAGACTCATATATGAACGTTCACAGTGATGTTATCATATTGTCAAAAAATGGGAACATCCAAACGTCCATCGACTGGTAAATGAATAAACAGACTATGGTATATCCAGGCCAGGAATATTATTCTGCAATAAAAATGAAGGAACCACTAACACATGCTACAACATGGATGAACCTCAAAAACATTGTGCTAAGTGAAAGAACCAGTCACAAAAGACTGCATACTATGTGGCGGCATTTGCAGAAAGTCTCCAGAAAGGCTTGGCGGCAGCCTAGGGGTAGGGATGCGAATGAAGGATTTACTGTGACCAGGCGTGGTGGAGCTTATTACGATTGTATTGAGTGATGGAAATATTCTAAAACTGGATGATGATGATGGTGGATGACTTGGTTAATTTGTGAAAAATCACTGAATTGTGCACTTAAGTAAATTTCTGCTTTGTAAATTATATCTCAAGAAACTGTTTAAAATATAAAACTTAACTGATCCACATGCATGTCATATCATCTATGCTGAAGTTTTTAAAGTAAATTACATTCAATCTAACGGATGATCCTGAGCCATAAAGTCCCTGACCTGGAATATGTACAATAAGGTTTGTTAAAAAATCGATCAATATCTAGACATTTAAAAAAAGATAATTAGCGGAGGACTTCCGGCCAAGATGGAGGCATAGGTAGACGCACTGTGCCTCCTCGAACAACCAAGATAGGGACAACAACAATATAGAAACAAAATAACAACCAGAACTGACAGAAAATTGAAGTGTATGGAAGTCGGACAACCAAGGATTTAAAAATAGACACTTTCATTCAGACCAGTAGGAGGGGCAGAGTCGGGCCGTGCAAGGGACACAGAGCAGAGAGCTGAGCAACTGGGGCGGTGTGCAAGTCCACAGCAGGCAGACCCTGGGCGCACAAGCGGCAGTGGCTGGTGGGCCCTGGCCAGGGAGTGGCAACCAGCAGACCCAGTGAGGTGGCCATTGTGAAGGAAGGCACTGCGCACAACTCACGGTCCCAGCACCAGAAAATAGAGCTTTGGGTCACTGACTGAAAAGGAGGGTCCCGTGGGGTGCACAGGCCCACCCACACATGAATTGGCACCAGAGGGGCCCAGTTAGCTTGCAGAAAGTGGCGAAAGGGTCTGAGGTCCTACGGGAGAGCAGAGCAAGCACCATTGTTCCTTCTAGGACCCCACCCCCACATACAGCCTCACAACCCAGCAACTGGGGTGCCCCACCCTGGTGAACTCCTAAGGCCCTGCCCCTCACTACA
>CM052540.1:71200571-71224906 GCA_028533065.1 Trachops cirrhosus | reverse complement strand
ATCTAAGACAAAGAAGATAAAAAACATGTACAGTAAAATGACAGCAAACTCACAGTTATTAACAACTACACCTGAAACAAAAACAAGAAGAAACTAAGGAAACAACTAGAACAGGAACAGAACCACAGAAATGGAGGTCACATGGAGGGTTAGAAACAGGGGAGTGGGAGGAGGAGAGAGGGGGGAAAGGTATGAAGAATAAGTAGCATAGATGGTAGGTAGAAAATAGACAGGGGGAGGGCAAGAATAGTAGGGGAAATGTAGAAGCTAAAGAACTTATGACACATGGACAAGAACTAAAGGGGAGAAATGTGGGTGGGAGAGGGTGTTCAGGGTGGAGGGGAATGAAGGGGGATGATAATAGGACAACTATAATAGCATAATCAATAAAATATATATATATATTTTAAAGATTTTATTTATTTATCTTTAGAGGGGAAGGGAAGGAGAGAGGGAGAGAAATATCAATGTATGGTTGCTTTCTGTGCATTCCCTGCTGGGAACTGGCCTGCAACCCAGGCATGTGCCCTGACTGGGAATCGAACCGCGATCTCTTGTTTCACAGGCCCGCGCTTAATCCACTAAGCTACGCCAGCCAGGGCCAATAAAATATATTTTTAAAAAAAGATAATTAGCTCTGGCTGGTGTGGCTCAGTGGATTGAGCTCTGGCCTGTGAACCAAAGGGTTGCTGGTTGGATTCCCAGTTAGGGCATATGCCTGGGTTGCAGGCCAGGTCCCCAGTAGGGGGCACTCAAGAGGTAACCACACATTGACTTCCCTCCCTCTTTTTCACCGTCCCTTCCTCTCTCTCTAAAAATAAGTAAATAAAATGTTTTTTTTAAAAAAAGATAATTAGAGGTGATTTTCTGCATCTGTTGTTCCCTTTCAATAGTCAATTTCGTAGTGTACTTAAACGTGACATACAAAAGTTTATTCAAAAATGAAAGCTGGAACACAGCTCTGGTTTAAATGAAAAATAAACCACAGAAAAATCTGCGAAAGACTTCATGTCAGTTTTGATGGACCCTAGACAGAGTTCCATTCAGGCCAGACTGAGCAAAGGATGGGGAGGCAGGAGGCAGATTCCCTCAAAGAAATGCATCTTCAGCCGTGCCTGTCTGACTGTTTCCTCTGAAAAACAACCACCACAGGAAACCTAACCAAAAAGAGTGAACCCTAAGGTCAACCATGGATTCTGGGTGATAATGACGTGTCACCGTATGTTCACTGATTGTAACAGACGCCCCACTCTGATGGGGATGGGGTGTTGACAATGGGGCAGTTGTGGATGTGTGCGGGCAAGGGGCATACAGAAAATCTCTGTAATTTCCACTCCATTTTACAGTCAGCCTAAAAGTTCTCTGAGAAATAAAGTTTAATAACAAACTTAAAAATAAATAGAAAATTAAAAGATTAAAAAATAAAAACCAAGGACTGTCCCGTTTCCAGGGGAACCCTGCCAGTGGTACCCTGGAGTCTTCTCTCTCTTCTCTACATGGAAAATCCTCTCCCCACCCCCCCATCTCCAACCCTCATCTTTGAGTCCTGGGATCCATCCTAAGATGGCTAAAAATGTAGCCCCTTTGTCTCAGTTCACTTCATTGGCCTCCTGAAGGGGAGATTGTCCATTAAATGGTAACAATTTGCATTTTGGGCACAAAGGATGCTCTCTGCCTGGTGGGCTTTCCATCCTCTCAAGAGCCATTGACATTTTTAAGTTCCATGTGAAGTGGTCTGGGCCAGGAGGGGGTGCAGAAGGCGCTTGATTGTCTGGCCAGCATTGTCCCCTTTGTCCACTTGAGCAGAGCTCAGTCCATTTCCAGAATGTCCAGGTTGACAGGCTCCATATGCGGGTTTTGCTGCCCCCTTTTCCCGGGAGTTAAGCCACAGAAGCACTTTCTTTCTTTCCCAGAATTCACTGCAGGGCACTGGCCTGCAGAACGGCTGCTGCCCTGATGAATGGGCCTTTCTTCTTCTACTGTATGTTACGGCCTGGGTCAAGGAAGGTGCTTGTCACTGCTAATCTATAACAAGTGGTGGGACTGCCAGGAAAGACAGAGCTTCCTCTGTGTGACAGTGAATAAAAGCAGAGGCTTGGATTCAGGTGCTAAAGAAGGAGAAATGGTGTGAGAGACAGGGCAGGGCAGCGGCCTCAGGGGCACAGAAGGCAGGCCCTCTTTGGTCCTTTCTCCCAGGCCCATCCCTCCCCACAATGTTTTCCCATTTGCTCCCAGTAATGCTTGAAATTCCTTTAGCAGGAGGTGAAGCCTCTTTTGCCACTCTAAATATAACTGCAGATTAAGTTAAAATGCAATATAGAATAGGCTTCCAGAAAGATGGAGTAGAAGTACTATTCCCCATTCCTGCTGCTGAATGCAACTACAAAGGGCAACCTGGGCATGATACAGGAAAGGAACAAAAGAAGACTCCAAAAGATGAAGAGAAGATCAGCTAGCTAGAGGGCTCACATTTCCCCAACTTCAGAAACACCAGCAAGTGCAGACATAAGTCCTAACAGAAGCCTCTTCTCTCTGACCAAAGGACCAGCAAGGCAGAAGACTTTAAACAAAAACCGCTTTACTCCAGGTAAACAACTCAAAAAAAGTTTATGGTCCTACAGCCACCACTGCCTGCAAATGCTGAGTGATGAGCCGAGACTTTCATCTTGATGAGGCTGCTGGAACAATGGCCTCAGCCCCCAGCCAGGTTGGCTGGTTTCAGAGAAGGCCAAGTACAGATCTGGGGCTTTCATCCCACCCACCCCACCATGTCAAAAGAAACCTGAACTTCTACTGCCAAGGCGCCCCTTTCCCTACCTCCCTTCCCCAGGTATGGTTGCAGGAAAGGCATCGAGGACAGCCAGAATTTACCCCCTCACCCCGTTGTCTTCCCCAGGCACCACTGGCGGCCTCAAGGGGAGCAGTGAGGAGACACTCCCGCCTTCCCCATCCAGAGCGACGGAAGGGGGAGCCAGTGCTCTCACCCCTCCCCACAGTAACTAGGAAGCAGCGCACTCCCATGAAGGCCAAGCAGGAATCTGGGCTTCTATCTCTCGTTGTAGGGACAAGTCAGCCCCACTCCCCTGCTGAAGCAGTGTTGGTGTAGTCCTAAAAAGGAGACTTAAATAAGATCCAAAGTCTCTAACATAAAACCAAAAATGTCCAAAACTCATTCAAAAATCACTCTTCACACCAAGAACCAGGAACATCTCAATTTGAGTGAAATAAAAGCAATCGGCAGGTGCCGGTGTTAAGATGGCACAGATGTTAGACTTATATGACTAGGACTTTAGAGCAGCCATCATAAAAATGCTTTTACGAGCAATGATGAACACAAAGAAAACAAATGAAAAATAGAAAGTTTTAGCAAAGAAGTAGAGCACAAGTGCCAAACTCATCTTCACTGGGGGCCACATCAGCCTTGCAGTTGCCTTCACAGGGCCAAATATAGTTTTAGGACTGGATAAATGTAACTACTCCTTAACTAGGGGCAAGGAGCTCTACATTCAGCCCTTTGAAGGCAACCTGGAGGCTGATGTGGCTTCTGGTGAAAATAGTTTGACACCCCTGAAATAGAGGATATAAAAAAAGAACAAAATGGACATTTTAGAACAAAAAATGCAATACCCAAAATTAAAAACCTGATGGATGGGCTCAACAGCAAAATGGAGGGGACCAAGGAAAGAATTAGTGAACTCAAAGATAAAACAGTAGAAATTGCCCAACCTAAACAACAAAGAAAAATACACTGAAAAAAAATGGGCAGCCTCTCGGACGCTCATTGGCTGTAAGAAAGGTCTGACAGCCCTGTCACTGGAGTCCAGAAGGAGAGAAGAAGGTGGGAGGGAAAAGTTCCTGAAGAAAGAATGAGTGAAAATTTTCCAAATTTGTGAAAAGACATAAACTTACAGATTCAAGAGGCAGTGTGATCCTCAAACAAGGTAAATCTGAAGAAATGCACACCAAGAAACATCATAATTAAGTTGAAAACAAAGATAAAGAAAAAAAAACCTTGAAAACAGTGGGAGAGAAAATCAATGCCTTCCTTAAAGGGGAAAAACAATTTGAATGCCATCAGGCTCATCAGAAACTGTGAGACCAGAAGCGAGTGGCACATTTTTGAAGTGCTGAAAGGAAGGACTACCAACCGTGAACTATCCAGCAGTTATCCTTCAGGTGTAAAGGGGAAGTCAAGACATTGCTGATGAAGAAAAACAAAGAGAATTAGTCACCAGCGGACTTACCTTAAAAGAACAGCTAAAGGAGTTCTCTGAGTAGGAAGAAAATAACAAAAGACAGAATCTGGGAACATCAGGGAGGAAGAAAGAACAATGGAAAGAGTAAAAATATGGGTAAGTACAAAAGGATTACGTAGGAAAGGAAGCACAGTTTAAATATCCAATAATAATAGTGGCTAGCTTGAAGCTTGCAGAGCTTACTCTGTGCAAAGCATTTTGCCCTCCTCGAGCCACTTAACCTTTGCAGTTGCCCATGCGGGATCGTCTTCACATCCAGTTTATTGACGTGTAAACTCTGCGGTGAGCATCACAGTCAGGGTTTGAACACAAAGATGTCTAATCAGTTCCCAGACTCGGGCTCAGCCATTAAGTCCGCAGTCTCCCAGGCTCCGCACTGCTTCCCTTGGGATGACATGCACTGGAGAGACAAGAGCAGGCTCCCTGGAAGGGAGAAAAGCCTGCATGAAGGAGAGGTAAGGAACCCAGAAAACTGTCTAACATGTTGCCTTAGAAAAGAACGAAAAGAAACAAAGAAAAAGATTATACAAGAAGAGCAAAACAAGAATTAGTCTAGAACAGAAACAGAATTTAGAACTTGAAAGCTCTTAGAAGGTATCTTTTGTGCTGGTGAAGACTGGAAGCCCAGAAAGGATGTGCAACTTGTCCAAAATCTCCAGTTAGTGTCAGAGTGAGGACTGCCAACCCCAGCTCCCAACCCCCAGGCTGTTGCTTCTGGAAACAGTAGAGAAACGAATGACTGAGGAGACCTTCCACATGGGCCTCCTATGAGTAGAAAGAGAAATATCTGAGTCTTAAGATATCGAGAGGACCACAAGTAGGTCAAGTCAGCACAAGTTTAAGGAAAATCGCAAAGGACCTAAAGTTCTCACCACTCCAGAGAACCGAGTTAAGGCTGCGGGTCTTTTGGATGAGGGATTAGGCCTTCTCCAGGAACCTGGTCTAAGGTAGAAAATTGTTACATAAAAGATGATACAGTTTAATGCACACAGCTAGAAAAGCTTTCCTCCTCATATTTGGGTATGGAAGACACAAGGTTTCAGAAAATGGTTGCTGCGTGGTCTCCCCATCCCCAACACTCACATATGAGCAGTCACCCACTGAGCGCTGGGCACCACTGGCCATCAGAAAGGTGTTGTACACAGACTGGGGTAAGAGCAAGAACGGAAGCAGAATGTCGGCACCGAGGAAACTATCAGAGGATGAAGGATGGGGGCAGACCCAAGAGACCAGTAGTAGGAGCTTCTTTAACTGGGGCGGTTTAGGCTTTTTAAGGTGCCAGAAGTTTCCACCAGGTGCCCCCATACACCTCGCACTGTCCGTTTCACCCTAGGTGGTTTAGCATCTACCACGATGAAGGCTTTTGGGGACAAAGCGTCACGTGGGTGCTGCGCTGGTGTTCAGTGCAGTTTTCATCATTGACGTGCATTTCATATTTTTAAGGTGTTACTGATTTTTTTTGACAGCTGTCCTCATAATTTCTAAGGCTCTTTCTATTTCTTTTGTGTTTTACCTGGTTCTAGGGGTCAGCGTGATGACTCTAGGAAGAAATAAACTATGTAGGAATTCCAGGAAACAATATTTCCTTCATGGAATTTGTAATAATAATAAAAACAGCATAAAAAGCTACATCTGCTATAAATGTATTTTTAAAGATACTCATCTGTTACCTATCTATCTGCAGAGAAATAGGAAGCCTGGAAAGAAATACTAAAAGATGCTCATCACATTCCAGTGACTCTCAGCCCTGTCAGATCATTTCTTTATGAAATGATATTTGGTAATGCCCATTAATCTTCATGAAATTATAATCATAGATAATATGTCCTGCCTACACAAATATTTTTTTAAATCAATATATGCCCTAACTATAATGTAAAGGATCAATAAAAGTAGTTTATAATTTTTTAAAATTGTGTTCAAGTATATAAATGCCTGTGGTACAATTAATTACACTAGAAAATAACAGTGGCTCCTAAATTTTAAAACTAGTCCTGAGGGAAGATGCTGCCGCCTTTGAATATCATTGTATTTTTTTTAAGGCATCCAGGGAGTGTGATAACGACTTTTGACTTTCCTATTTTACAGAAAATATTTTCCTTCATAAATGAATGTCTAGCCTTTCTAATCAGACACTAGTGCTTGGGATGGGCATCACGGGACCACAACGTGTTCAGCACAAGAGGCAGAGAACCGCCTCCAAGAACCCAACTCACCTCAAACGAGTAAGCTTTCCCAATGCCGTCTCCCGCTCCAGTGATCACTGTGAAAGGCAGACACAGTTTAGAGCACAGAGTTAACCTGTACGTCCCCTCGCTCACTGGCTACATCTCCTCGTCTCCTCGCAGGCCTGCGCTCTGGGACACAATACTGTATTCCAAAGCAGCACCCTTCTGCTCCCTAGCCCACCCCACCCAACTGGGAAGTTTGCAGCCCTCAACTTCCCTCACTGAACGTTCAAAATGACTTGTTTCCCCTGCCCAGGGGTTGGTGAGGCTGGAGAAAACACACTACAAAATGAAATAAAAAACTTCAGCCAGGGCACATTTCATTCAGATCCCATAAGCCTTGAATCATTAAGGGCAAGCAGTGCACCTCGTTATCTCCATCCACATATCCAACTGTACTGCAAGGACATTTCTAGGTTCCTTCTAAAAGTTGAGTCCTCCTCCTTCCCATCTCCACCCCCACAGATCTATGGCAATCAAAGCCCAGGAAAGGTAGGGAACTTAACAAGGATGAAAATACAGAAATGCAAAAGGAGGATGAAATAAACTGAAGGGACCTGAAGAGCCTGCATTCAATGACGCTGATGTTTCATATAGAACAATCAGATTGGCCTTCTAATTTTTTTATATTCAATACCGCACACATATTTAATGGCTGAGCTCTAGGATAGACCTCATTCAGTCATAATATCAAAATGTGCTACAATTCAATAAATACATATCTACAATTTACCTTTGCACCAGCAATTGAAAGTTATGCTTTCTAACCGTGTGAACAAAAGATACATACACATTTAGCTTATTTGAGAGTAAGAGCAGATGAAGTTGTACGAGCTTCCAGCAGCACACTGGCAGGAGCACCCTGGTTTCAGTAATTGCTAGTGGTTATCTGTTTAATTAGGTACTTTAAGTGGATCCATGCATAATTATTACCTGTTCATCTTAGTAGAAGTGCTTGCTATGCTGTGGGGTCAGTGGACATGGCCCTTTCCCCGCCGCCGTGACTGAAGGCTGGTCAGAGGGAATGTGTATTGTTTTGGGAATGTGTATTGAGTGGATTGTAATTCCCTCCTTATCTCCTTTGGGAGCAGCTTCTTGTCCTGTGACTGCTTCTTGAGACCTTTTACCCACTGAAGTAATGTAATTTAGAGTCCTCTTAGGACATGTGCCCCCTTTGTCTGGAGCCCCGTATAAACGGAGCCTCAGACAGCAGGAGGGGTGGTCTCTCTCGCACTGACCCTCCATGGTCGGTGCACTCCCCTGTAATGTGAGGAATAAATGGCTTGTCCATATCAGCTAGTCCACTAGGTGCTTTTTTTCATAATATCACCAACACTTAAGCAGCTCCCTGGTTTGAGTTTGGAGCTCCTGTGCTACATATGCTCAGAGTTATCTTCTGCCTCACCTTCCCCACTATTACAGGGACACTCAAAATTACCCAGTACAAGGCCTGCACTATAGTTAAAATAATAATATCAATCAATGTCTGGTATTTATTGAGTGCTTCCTTTCCGCCATGCACAGTTTCAAGTGTTACAGATGCATCATCTCACTTACCATTCAAAATAAGGCTCTAATGTAGGGACCATCATTATTCTTAATTTATAGATCAGAAGCCAAGAGAGGACGTTCTTAACTCTATCAAGGTCACACTGCTAAAAATTATAATGATGTCTTTTGAACCCAAACTGTCTGACTTTGCAGCTACAAGTCTTTTAAGATATACCAATGACAATAATTAGGAAGTCAACCACAGAGCTCTGGGGGATTTAAAATTTTAGTTTCTAGTAACTGGATTTTCTCCACCCCCCTCCACTTATCTCCTCAATATCTGCCTATGCTCAAAGATATTGCACTCCTGCTAATGATAACATTATTCATACTGACTCAAAAGGCAAGTTGAGATTATGTTTTCCGAGTCAACAAATGCTCTGGTCTCTAGCCTCCTGCAAACTTTTTCTGGAATATATGTTTTTAGAGGGGCTCTGCCCTGCACGGACGGGCAGCACATGCACAGAATTCCAAGTCCCCCGGTGTGGGCACTCACATCTGTGTGGAGCAGACTGTGTGAATCCAGACCACTGCGTTCCAGCGCCTGGCAAGTTCGCCGGCGAGTACTGGATGTGGATCCAGAGCACATTGCCCCGGGAGGGGGCAAATACTCACACTCTGCAAACGGAGCATGCCACAGTTACAAACCTGCTTTCCATTCCTAACAATTTTCATATGCTAAAATTTTTTATTCCCATTGCTAAAGTTACAAGATTGCCAGCTTTACCAAATAAGGATATAAGATGCCAGTTGAATTTGATTTTTCTGGTAAACAGTGAATAACTTTTTTTGTATTAGTATGTCCCATGCAGTGTTTGGGCTGTCATATACTAAAAAATTATTCTTTGTTTATCTGAAATTCAGATTTAACTGTACTTTATCTGGCAGCTCTATAGGGTTGTTTACAATTTCTACTGGCATGGTATTTCTGAAGCTGCTTAAGTTTTTTTTCAGTCATTGGATATCTTGGTGCCCAACTTGGAAATGTAACCTTAGTACTTTATCTGAGGAGATGCTGAAGCCAGCCTCATGCCCTTCACCTTAAACCCAGCCATGGGCTGGAATTCCACATGGCGGTTCTAGGAGATAAGTCCCTTTGGGAGGCAGCAACGAACCCACTTGGGACACCCACCAGACTTGAGTTTCCATCTAACTATCTTATAACGGTGTCTCCATAAAGATCTTTCCTGGCTTGATTTCGTAATACAATCACTTTCCAGAAGGACTTGGCAAACTTTTTTTAATAAAGTGAATTGAAATTATTCAGATTTCAGAATTTTGAAACACACTAACAAAACAGAGGCACTCTGGGCTTTTGAAAACGTGGAGAACAGGATGCAGCAGTTACTACTTGTACCATCAGAAGCCACACGAGGAAGAAAGCGCAGCTGGTGAGGACAAGCAGACAGGCGCAGTCCTCCTCCCTGTTCACCCCCTCAGGCCCGCCTTTGTTTTCCAACAATTCTAACTTTGCTCATGCTTTCCAGAACCCCCCAACTTAAAGTCACCCAAAGGAATTACATCTTTGCTCTCAAAGGGAAAAGATGCAATGTGTCTTTTGAGACAAATAATAATAAGCAAGAACAACAGAAACCAAAAGATGAAATGCTTTCTTTACCTGCCCACTGTCCCATTGACTTGAAGAAAGACCTTGGCAAAACTTTCCAGAAGTGCAGGAAAACGCATTTGGAGAATCTCACCCATTTTACCAGGTAGACCAGGCACACCAGCAGTCCTACAAAGACAAAGAAGTGCTCCAGAGCCTCCCCCATGGTGGCACCACAGCAGCCGCAGTCGCAGCTCTGGCTGGGGCCTCCACGGCTCCCTGGGGCGTGGCTGCTGGGGAGGCTGACCGTCACCTTCTGGAGTCACCCGGTGTGATCCACCATGTAAAGACCTTCAGATTAGAGTAACTTCTTTACACAATCCTCTTATTCACAGACTTTGGAATAAAGTATTCTTTCTAATATCTTTATAACACTGTTGGGCTTTTGTGCCTGTGGGGGAGCTGGTGAAGGAGTAAAAGGCGGACACGAAGAAAGATAATGCTTGGACAAAATTAAAATGGCAGCCCAAGGTTCTCTCTGATTTTTTTTTAATCCTCACCCTATGACATATTTTGCATTGCTTTCAGAGAGAGTGGAAGGGAGAGAGAGAGAGAGAAACATGAGCAGTTTCCTTCTCATGAGTGCCCTGATTGGGAACTGAACCTGCAACCTGGGTATGTGCACTGACCCTAAATCGAACACGTGACCTTTCAGTCTGCAGGATGACACTCTGATCAACTGGGCCACACTGGTGAGGACTGTCCTTGATTTGGAAGCTAAAAAGGATGCAGTATCCTGTAAGTCACTTATTCAGCAAGCATTTATTGACTGCCTACCAGGTGGCATCGCTGTTCAAGGCACTGGGAATATGAGTACACAGTCATAGGTAAGACTGGGGGAGCTGAGGTTCCAGAAGGGGAGACAGATGATATGCAAAGAGCTGACACAATGGCGTATATCAGTGCCATGAGAAAGTGCTACTGAGTGTCCTGTTAAAGTGACTAGTGATCAAATATTCTAGCCAGAGTGTCCAGGAAGGGATTCTGTAAATATATGGCACATTGAGCTGAAATTTGAGCAAGAAGGAGGAGCCAGGAAAGATGAGGTTCCCCTCCAGGCTGAAGGAGCAGCTGGTACAGCTGCCCTGGAATGAGAACAATCCATGAATTTTAGGAATAAACAATATAGCCCAGTATGGGGACTGGTCTGGAGAGAACAGAAGAAGAAGAATAAAGTGAGATGCAGGTGTGAGGAACAGCCAGATCCTCTTGGTGAGGAGTTTGGACCGTAGTCTACAGGCAGCAGGAAGCCACTGAAGAGGCTCAAACAATGAAGTTATATAATCTGAATTACGCTTTTAGATGGTCACTCTGGGTGCCGAAGGAAGATGACCTTTTTGGGATAGAGATGGGGGTGGACATAATGACTGAACTGGGGGGAAGGGGATGAGATTATGACAGTCATCCAAGAAAAGTGTCCCAGTGTCACACCTGTTTGGTGACATTATGTGAACTCTTGACCTTAAGGACCCTCAGAATGCCAAGGACCCTCAAATGTACAACTTCAATGATAATCCAGGCTGGCCATCCAGACTGGCATATCCAACTGCCTGTTGACACCTCCATTTGAATGCCTCATCTCAAGTTTAAGACGTCTAAAACTGTCTTCTGATATTACCTTCCAACATCAAAACCTTCATCCTCTTGCAGACTTCCCAATCTCAGGAAATGGCAACTCTTATCTTCCAGTTGTTCATGTTAAAAACCTTGGCAATATCTTTGACTCATCTCTTTCTCTCGCATCCCGCGGCCAGTTTACCTCCTGTTGGATTTGTTTTCAGTTCCAGATTATGCTGAACAACATCGCTATGGAGATTCTTGTATTTGCTCTTATCCATACACATTCAAGTTCCTCTCTCTCTCTCTCTCACACACACACACACACAATTTCTGATCACACTTATTACATATGTGCAACTTCAATTTTACTCTTACTAGTGTATCAGTCAGATCCACTTAAGAGACACAAATGACACAGCATTTGAACAAGAGCTACGCAATATAAAAAACTAACTACTTATAAGGGATTTAGCAACTAAAAGGGCATAAAAGAGAACTCAAAAGAATGCCCAAGGGCTGGAGATTGTCTAAGGAACAGATAAACTTGCAAGGAGGCCCTGGGCCCAAGACTGGGGTTCAGACCTCACTGGAAAGAGAGTGGTTGCGGCCAACTGATGGTGAAGTTCTCCGGGCTGCTCTGAGACAGCTGCTCACAGTCAGGAGGACGAGGCTGGTTCTGGGGAGCGACTGCCTGGGACAGGGACCCCACTGGGGTGCTGACAAAACCTGCGAGGAAGTAGTCAGTGGGTGCTGCTGAAATCACAGGGTGAGCTCTACTGGGGCACAGCTGGGGAAGAACTAACATTTATTTTTATACTTCTGAGTCATTAAACCTATAAACATGGCATAGCTCTCCTTGTAGTTCTTCTTAATATCACTCAATAAATTTTTATAATTGCTTCAAAAATTTTTGCAAAAAATTTTACTTACAAAATTTATATTAAGAAAAATATCAAAAACATAAAAGTAAGGAAACTAATTTAATGGACCCCATTTACACATATATAAGTAACTATAATGACAGTTAATAATAAAACTTACTATCATTTAAAGTCCATTGTTATTTTGTACATACCCACTTTCACCCCCATCTCCAGAATGGCAACGACTTTCTTAATTGAGGTAACATTGGTTCATAACATTATATAATTTCAGAGGTACAACATTATGATTCAACATCTGTGTGCACTGCAGAGTGCTCACCACCAAATGTCCAGTTTCCATTTGTCACCATGCAGCTGACCCCCTTTACCCATTTTGCTCTCCTCTCAACCCCTTACCCTCTTATCACCGCAATCTGTTGCCTGCAGCTTTGAATTTGTTTGGTTCTGTTTGTTCATTTACTTTACTGAGTATAATACCATAGTGCAAGGGGTGGTAGGTGTGTGAACATTAGTGAAATGTTCATCAAAAAGTTGCTTCCAGAATTAAAGGGCAGCCTGCACCCTAAAATACAGAAGTTCATTGCAACCCTCCAAATAACAGTTTCCAACTTGAAAAAGTTTAATATCTTTCCTCTACCAGTTATATGGGACACAATGTCAGCATTGTAACTCAAAGAAGATTTCTGTAATAAGTGATGTGATTCCTGGGTTTTGCTGATATATACAGAAACAGCAGCAATCAGCTTGGCCAAGCTGGAGCCAAATATATGCTAAAAGAGCAAAGCCTAAGAGTTCCTTGAGACAGAAACTGGATAATCTGAAGGAGATATGAGGAAGAAATGAGATTATTGATAACTTCATATTTATATCAATTTCATATTTATATATAAAACATACTGAGAGAGAGAATCTAAGAGGAAAGACCAACACATAGATAGTGTGACCGTCTGAGCCTGCGTTCTTTCTGCCATGAAGGCCTAGTAAAGACAATTATTTTGGGAAGTGGCTCCAATGAACAGGAGTCAGATTGGCCCTGGGAGATAGCTGATGCAGACACCGGCCCACAGTGTCCACGTCATTATGGATGAAATGAGACATTCACGCAGACTACCAGGTCCGGTGGAGGAAAAGGGACAGCATGGCTTTTCTCTGAAGGGGAGCAAAAGCCACAGCCTCCGCCATGACAGGCCTTTATTGGGTTTCTCCGCCCATTATATGATGGTCCTCATTTACTATGCACAGGTTCGCTTTAGGTGGTTACCTTTTACAGAAAACAAAGGAGCCATTGCTGCTAATCACATCACAGAAGAGGGATATTTGCAAATGAAAAGGCAAAAGTGGTTGAACTGGTTACACTCATCCTTGGAAGGTTTAGCATGGTTTTTAGGAAGTTGCTTTGCAGTAAATGTCCTCAATTCAGGGTGAAGGAGTTTTAGCAAAAAGCAAGATTCATAGCAGCCTAGGCACATTGCATGCCTGATTCCCCATAGGAGAACCTATCCGTGGGTGTGGGTCCTGTGCATCTCCGAGTGGGAGCTGGGCCCACGCCATGCAGAACGGTCTACTACAGGAGATTGAGCAGGGAAGACAAGATGGAAAGACAAAGCTCGTCACTGCTGTGGGTGACTGAGGTTTTATCCTGCTGTGAAGCCTCTGAGAAACTGTAGAATGCACCTCAGACTCTTCTGACTTAAGTATAGAAGTATAGTGTGTTTTATCTATTGGCTTCTGTGACCACTGATCAAGTCTGCCCCATGTGGTATTGTCTCCCTGATTCCCAGGTTTGCCCGCATGTCAGATGACTAGTGAGCTCCTGTGGGTGAAGAGGAGCCCCAGAGAAGAATGTGAGAGATACCAGTGTTAAAAAAAGTCAACTGAGTAAATTTAAAGATCTAGTTGGCTTTATTCAACTATGCATGAATTGGGCAGCATCCCATCTAGCAGACAGAAAGGAACCCAAAGGGCTGTACAAAATGAACGGCTTTTTTAGGCAGAAGGGCACAAGGAAAGGAAGTTTCTAGCAAGAGTTGGATTCTTTCAGGCAACGTCATCTACCTGTGGGAGACAGAAGGGTTCTGTCAGGTTGAGTACCTCACTGGCATTGACCAGGTAATTGCAGATTCACTGGTTAAAGATCACATTCCTGGGAGAGGCTGAAACTGCAGTTAGGTTAGGTGTGAAGTCTTCATTTGCTGGCCTGGCACTTAGCACAGGTGACTACATTTGTGGCCTCTTGTCTCCTTTAAACAATCCCCCCACTTTGATCAGACTCTCAGCCTCACTTTGAGATAGGACCTAAATTTAAGGGGTTAGTGCTCCTCTCAGCTGTGGCTCTGTAGTCCCACAGCTTTTATATCCTCTGTGTGTGACACTCACAGGTCACGCTGTTTCTTGCTCAGTGTCTGTGGTGGTCACAGGTCACAGCTGCAGGCTCACAATTTTTCAGTCAGTCACTTTCTTCATTCCTTTTCTTGTGTTCCAGTCTTGTGGAGATCATTTGCTTGGTGGTTAGCAGCTGCAAACATGCATTTAAAGCTTTTGGAAGAATACAGCACATCAAGGAGACTATTACAATTATTATTAGCAAGAATAATTCCCAAAGTTGGAGTGCACTTCAGAGCCATGGCACCTAGACCCAAACCACTGGAAATCAAATAAGTAAAAGAAAGACCCCTTTGAAGGAATCACCCTTTTAAGCCAAGTGGCTTGCTCAGTGACCTTCTGCCACTGAGTTTCAACTTCCCCAAGGGCAGCAGGTATGGTTGGTTATAGCACAGACAGTTCCTTGTTCAGCTGAAAAATAATCAAGGACTATTTTATTATCAAGAACAACTTTTCCCGGAGAGTGTGAGGATTTTTTCGTTGCTGTTTGGGTAGCTACTGCCTTAGCAGTGGATTCTGCAACATGTCCAAGTATTAAGGAGATGTCCCTGATCATAGCCTCATTTACATTTACTCCTAACCAGGGAAGAGGGGCCCTGCCAAAGGAAGAATCCTGCGTCATGAATGCTCCTGGTAGGTCTTTTTTAACTCCAGGATGTAAATTCAGGGGAATCAACCAACAGAGTATCTCAGTTCATTTGTGAACAGGTTAGGGCACCGATAAATAACTTAAGAGGCATTGCTTGGTTTTGCACCAGCCATCTACGCATTCATAGGCCCAAGCAGAACGATAATGACCAAAACAAAGATAACCCTCTTGGGGCACAAGCCATTCCCCTTAAGCTGGCACTGTTAATGAATTCATTAGGAATGAAAGAATTCATGTAGGAATTGTTGCATTGGCCCATTCAAGCTAAGGGTCAGTCAAGTTTTCAGGGCATTTGGGAAGTAAATCTATCCTGAAATAAAGAGCTGTTCTAAATCCCTCACAAAGATGAGTGGTGCTGGTGAGATCTTCTCGTGATTGGGGGCAGATCTGATTTAGATAACGATACAAACATTGGGATGCAAATGTACTGAGAGTTACATGGGTATTTATGTCTAATTGGGCAAGTACAGTTGTAATTAGAGAAAGGTGAAAACAAGACACTGGATGTTCTGGCCATAAAAATTGAACTTGTTAAGAGACCTGTGGGGTGGGGGGGTCAATCATACATAGGTTGTGGCGACATTGAGATAGAAGTGAACTTGGTCACAGGGAGTAACAGGTGTCTTTAGCATCATGGATAGAGCAGAATCTCTAAGGACAAACCTAGCAGTCTGAAAGGTTACCCCCCTTAGCAATGGCCTGGGAGGTACAGATGAGGACGTTATCTTTGCAAGCAATGTCAGAGTAAAGGAAAGAAAGAAAAGTAAAGTGTTCTGTGGTTAGTTAAATTATGAAGTCTTGATCCAGTATCTCGAGTCAATGCCAGCTACTCTCCTCCTCGTCAATCTGATTCGAAGGAAATTCTCCAGCACCCGCACAGGGCCGGCTGTCAGATGGAGCCTCCTTTAGCTGTGAGATATAAACCCAAGGCTAAATGCCTTTTAACTGTGCAGCAGCGTCAGTGGTCAGGAGGACTCAGTAAGGTCCCCTCCAGTGGGGTCCAGGGCTGTCTTCCTCTGGTGACATTTCCAGAATGCCCGGTCACCAGGTCCCAGACCATGACCAACAGGATCTTCTGAACTGAAATCTGGAAAAGCTTTTTAACCTGTTTATGATAGGTTAACACTTTAAAGACTTACTGGTATGAGATAACAAGGGATCAGCAGCAAGTATAGACCAGTATGCACTGGTCTACTGGTAACTATCTCATGTGGAGTAACTTGGTTTTCCAAACGGGTTGCTGTGAACAGTTAGCAAGACCAGAGGCAACACCTTAGGCCACAGGTGGCAAACACAAGGCCCAAAGGCCAAATCTGGCCCTCCACCTTGGTTTATCCGACCCCACACCTTGTTTCTACCAGGTAGCAGCGCCGAGCTCTCACTTAACTGTTAAGGAGTAGTTGCATTTATACAGTCCTAACATTACACTTGGCCCTTTGAAGGCCACCTCCAGGCTGGTGTGGCCCCGGTGAAAATGAATATGACAACCCTGCCTTAGGTTAAGGGAGTCCAGCAATTTCGGCAAGTTTAGAGATTTTAAGTCTGAGGATCCCAGCAGTTCTCTCAACCTTGCCTGGTGATTGAGGGTGATAGAGGCAGCAATAATTCCAAAGTTTGTAATGTTTTTACTAAGGCTCATACGGTTTTCCCAGTGAAGTGGGTGTCTCCATCTCTGGAGGTCATAGAAAGTATATCCCAAGTGGGAAGCACATTTTCCACCAGTGTCTGGGCCATTGTGAGGGCATCAGCCTTGCAGAAAGGGGAGCTTCCACCCATCGGGAAAACATACATTCAGTAACAAAGACATATTGGTGACCTATACTCAATGGCAGTCTAGTTGCAGGTGTTGTACGTGTCCAGAGGGAAGAGGTTTGAGACTTCTGGGGACAAAATAGTTTTTCCAGGATTACAGATCTGGCAAGTCAGACATTGGTGGTAAACTGTCTTTGCAATTTCTTAGAAGACTCCCTGCCAATGTTTCTTTATAATTTGAATCATCTCAATTGCACCGTGGTGGGTGAAGGAATGCAAAAATCAAAAAATGAGGTTTGCCAGGGAGCCTGAAAGATCCAAGCAGCCATCTGGATTTCCCATAGTCTGGACTGTTCATCTAATTTACAGCCATTGTTTGCTCATCCCGATTTCTCTGGTTCACGTTGCAAGGACGTCATCATGGCAAAAGTCCGTGTCTATTTTTGCAGAAGCAGCATAGGTTTTATGCACACTTTTGGTAACCGGCATGCTCTGGTGAGAGCATGAGCCTCTGCGCGTTGGGCTAACTGAGCTTGTGGGTGTTTCCCCATCCAAGTGGCTCATATTGGGTAGTAACAGCATAACCAGCTTGGAAATCCCCTTTTTCATTTTTACAGTACAAACCATCAACAAACAAAATTAGATTCAGATGAGTAAAGGGGTGTATTGTAAATCAGGGCACAGTGTCACAAAATGGGACATTATTACCTCCCAATCATGGGGCTTGCCCTAGGGATAGTAACGTAGCAGGAATAAAAACATTGTGACATGCAAGACGTGGGTTAGGTGATGACGGCAGAAGGATCTCATAGGAGGTTAGTCTGCAGGCAGAGAAATGCTGAGTCAATTCAGGGTTAAGAAGACTTTAGGCAGACTGTGGAATGCATGAAAAAAGTGTTATTTCCTAGAGTGAAAACTCCAGAGGCTTCTACTCACTTTGCAGCTGCAGCTGTGCCTAAGGGCAGTCAGGATGGGCACCAGCCACCCGGATCTGGCCATCTGCTAGGGTAGGCACTATGATAGGCATTAGGCCCATGTTCATCGCCATGTTCTCAGGGGAGCATTCCCAGGGCTCGGTCATCTCTTTCATGCACAAATATGGTGAAAGGTGCCGAAGAGCTAGGTCACCTTAGCACAGGTGGTTCCGACAGCACTCCTTGCTGTCTTACACAAGGGCCTGCTCAGATTTATCTGCCCCGGGAAGGGCTCACGTTCACTGAAATTTTAGTGAATTCGTAGAGTACGGAAGTCAATGAGAGAAATGAGGAGCCATAGTCTGCAATAGCCAGCTAGACCTAAAAATCTATGACTCTAAGCTATTGCTTAGTTGTGAGTCTAGGGAATTCTTAGATTAGCTTCTTTTTGGAGGTAGTTGAATATCTACTTTCAATGCTTAGGTTATGATCTAGGAAATAAGCAGTGCCTAGAATAATTGTGATTTCTCTTTAGAGATGTCATGCCTTTTTCAGGTAGCTGTTGTAGCAAATAAATGGAATCCTCGACAGACACCACTTTGGTAGCTGAGCTCAGCAAGAGATTGTCCACCGACTGTAAAAGGGTGTGTTTCCCAGGGAACTGGAGGAAGTTTACATCTTGGGAGAGTACTTGGGAGAAACAAGAAGGAACTTCACGAACCCCTGAGGCACAGATGTCCCGATATATTGCCGATTTTCCCACGTATAGTCAGGTGCTGCCTCACAACAGGGACATGTTCTGAGAAATTCACCATTAGGCCATTTCCTCCCTGTACGAACGTCATAGTGTGCACTCACACGAACCCAGAGAGCGCAGCCTGCTGCACACTCGGGCTGCACAGTAAAGCCTGTTGCTTCCAGGCTAGAAGCCCGACAGCCTGTTACGGCAAGAAACCACTTGAGATTAAATCAAGCACAGGGAAAAATGACCCAATCGAGAGATGTGTGAAGCTGCTGCAGTGTAGCCCAGTTACTGCTTTGCAGCAAACTCTTTTTATATGTAGAAAGAGAACACTTCAAAATAATGATGAAAAGTATAGTAAACGTATAAACCACTGACTGTCATTTATTATCATTATCAAGCACACTATTGTGTACTGTACAAGAGTGTATGTGCTGGACTTTACACGACACAGCACAGTCACTTGGCTCACACTGGTGTCACCACAAGCAGCGAGTCATGTCTTGTGCTGTGACGTCCCACAGTCAACGGTGTCATCAGAATCTTATTGGACAGCCATCCCGAGCCTGGCTTGTCATTGGCAGCAGCGCTATTTGCAGCACAGACTGTGGCAGCACAGAGACGCTGGCCGTTGGGGCCTACAGGGGTGCTGAGAACGCCTGACGGGGGTCAGCAACAGGACACACCCCCAGTCTGGTGGAAACTGTGACAGAAAGGTGTTGGGTTCGGAACCACTGGGAATGGGCAACGGCTACCTTGTAAATAGCTCTTAAGCCCTGGACAAGCTGCCACCCTTGCCCATTAGGTTGCCGGATTGGCAGCAGGGGCTGGTATGGGGGCTGGGGGCCCCCAGTGATGAGGTCTACCATGGGAATGAGGCCTCAGCAGGAACTGCCTGGTGTTTCACAGTGCACCTCATTGCACAGAAATTTTCTTGAGGTTGGCAGATCACTCAGCGTTAACATAACACATTCCAAGATGTGAACCCTCGGGACCAAATCCCAGGCAGGACTTTTCTGAAACAATCTGTGCTGTTCTAGCAAATAATATCAGTGTTACACAAGTGATATAAGTCAAGCCAGGAACATGCAACCCAGGGAAAAAGTACACTTTATGTTTTGATTTCTTCTTTTCTTTTGGCAAAAACTTGCTGCTCCCATCCCTGCTGGGGCAGAAATGGAGTTCAGTTGGTGTGGAGTGGGGGAGAGATCATTCGGCTTGACTGCACTGTAGTGCGCGTGCCCCTCTGTTCCAGGTGCCCCTCTGGTTACAGCAGGGCCACTGTGGGAAACATGGTGTGGGTAGGCCATGCTGGCAAACACAAGGTGCCCCAGTCCCCACCCTGGCTCCCACAAGGCCAGGTGTCCTTGGTGCAGAGTGACTGGATTGCGGTTACGATAAGACCTTGTTGGACCACACAATGTGTGAAGTCCTGTCTGAGTTAGAGGCAAGTCTGAATGAGGCAATACTTGTTGCCTAGTAGAAGCTACATGTATTATTGAACAGATTATGAAATCGGTATCATTTGTGGAATCATCCTGCTCCCAGCTACTTAGGCTGCAAAAATAGGGGTCATTTTTTAATTTCTCCCTTTCCTAGACAGAAGCAGTCACCAAAATCAACATGAAAAACAATTCCCCTCAGTGACGTTTTTCCTTTTCATGTTCTGTCCTCTCCGTGGCTCAGCTCACCTGGAAGCACCTGGGATGCAGGTGGCACAGGCTCTGGAGAAAAACAGCCTGACGTGTACGTGGCTCTGCCATTCTGTCATGTGAGTCGGACAAGACACCTGTGTGTCCCTCAAGTCATCCTTACAAAATGGGATTCAGAATCATTCTTACTATGCGGGAAGGACTATTGTGAGGGTTAATAAATTACATCTATAACAACGCAGGTGACCAAATAGTGTAGTCCCAATTGTTGTTCAAGTGTGATGATTACAGAAAAAAGCTTATAAGGATATGAACCAAAAATTTTTAACTTACATATTTGTGCTTTTTAATATTTTTAAATTTTCACAATGAACATGTATGACTTTGGTAACTAAAAACCGTAAGTATCATCTCAGGGCTCAGCTGAGCAGAGACATTCCAAGCTCACCCAGGCTCGTGGCCGGCGTGGAGTCTTCCACACACAGCTGCTCTGCCACACGGTCCTCTTCGCAAAGCAGCTCACAACACAGACTCTCGCTTGCTTCATCATGCTGGGCAAGCGGGAAGAGTCAGAGTGACAAGAACGGGGGGAGGGGAACACACTACTTTGTAACCTAATCTTGGAAGGAACCTCCCATCACTTTTGCTGCATTCTCTGCGGGAGAAGCAAGCCCACCTTACACAGGATGCGAATGTAAGGGGTGGGGATCCCTGAGAGCCATTTTAGAAGCTACCTACCACATGTGCACACCCTTTATACCAAGTTTCCTAGTTTCCCTGGGGGGTGGGCTCACAGAGCTCCTCCCGCTGCCCTCCCACTTTCACAGTCTTTTAACATCACACTCCAAGTGAACAGTGACAGAATTTGAAGAAGAAAGTTCTTACAGTAACAGTGAGGAGCCACATCTCTGTTCTGATCTTTGAATGAAGAGGATGTGGCAGTGAAGCCTGGTGGCCCTGTCCCATTCTCTCCCCACCCCTCTGTCTCTCTCCCCATTCCTCCCTCCAGGAGCAGAGAGCTGACCACCACTGGCTTGAGGATGACCCCCTCCCACCATGTCAGATGCAAAAAAATGGCCAGGGCTCATCTACATTCAGGCAGCAAATCTCCACTGGTACTAAGGCCAAAAATGGAACAATTGCTGAAAAAAAAATATTAATCTGGAATTTTCTCTTTTCTTCTGACACAGGGTCTTTTACTTCTGTCAATGTTGTAGACCACAGTGGCAGTCTAGAGATGGTTACAGCCTCCTTCTCTGAAAAAAATTTTTAGATATTGGTGCAAATTTAAAGATTTTATTTATTCATTTTTTAGGTAGGGGAGGGGGAAGAAAGAGAGGGAGAGAAACATCCATGTGCAAGAGAAACCATCAACTGGTTGCCTCTCACATGCCCCCAACTGGGAACCTGGCTTACAACCCAAGCATGTGCCCTGACTGGGAATCGAACCAGTGACCTTTCAGTTCACAGGCTGATGCCTCAATACACTGACCCACACCAGCCAGAGCTGAATGACTTTTAAATTATAATATAAAATACATAAAACTGTAAAAGAAACCATTACAAAGAAAATGTTATTCTAATATATTCTAAATACGATGTACTAAAATATGCTTCTTTTCGTAAGAAAAAAGAATTCTAAAAATATTATAACAAGAACTAGTGGAGGCTCTAATAACTATCAAAATACTGATCAGGGCATAAATGATTTTTCTGTAAAAACTATAAGGTGATATGAAAATATCCCAACTTCTATTAATAACAAAGTCACAGTTAAGTACAGCTACTACTACTGTGGTTTTGCGTACATTCAAATGAAAATAAATGCTAAATTTTGGTAGGGAAAATCAAGATGTACTGTTTCCCTACCCAAGTTAACCAGCCCCCCAAATTCTGTGAACCCAGGATAAGAACCCCTGGTATTGAAATTATGGTCTAGAACACTAGACTGGGGTACACTTCTCAGATCACCCAGTTTAAATGTAGATCCTGACTGGTGTGTGCACCCCGACATTCTGCACTTCTAACAAGCCGCCAGCTAATGCCCAAGTTCCGGCCCAGGAAGCACACAGTGAGGACAGAAAGGTTCGAGGTTCGTTGTGCCCCTGTACTTGAGATATATTTAATATACAGAAAAAATACTAAAACATCAGAAAAGCCCTAGCCAAGTGGCTCATTGGTTGGAGCATCATCTGATGCACCCAAAAAGTTGTGAGTTCCATCCCTAGACAGGGAATGCCTGCGGGGAGGCAACCAATGGATGTTTCTCTCACATCAATGTTTCTTTCTTCCTCCTTCTTCCTTCCTCTCTAAAAGCAACAAACATATCCTCAGGTGAGGCTTTAGAAAAAATATTTTTAAACAACAGAAAAAATCCAAATTAACAAATAAATTGCTGTTATTAGCAGTACAATAGCCAGAAGTAAGCAAAATATCAAGGATAGTTTTATTTGCCCTATCCAGAGTAGATTTTACTAAGAAAAAAGGAATCTGGAGACCTAAGGCATTGGGTTACATTTCTTCAGCCTCCTTGGAGCTCCTGAACCCCTTCTGTACCACCTCTCTGCATCCAGCACCCTCAACAAACCTTAATTCAAAGGCCAGATTGGAACTGCCATCAACCGAACACCTCCAGAATCTGGTTCTTTAGTGATACAGCAGAAATTGCCAAGTTTCAACCCAGCTACAAGGGCTGCTGAGCTGCTCTTAGGGTGCCCTCTGCTGGCCATAGATGGAAGCAGGAGTAGAAATCACCACACAGGTAAAAAGAGTCATTTAAGAAAAGTTCATGGGATCCTGCCAAGATAGAGGCATAGGTAGATACACTTTGCTTCCTCACACAACCAAAAGAAAGACAACAACAAATTTAGAAACAAAAAACAACCAGAACTTCCAGAAAGTCAAACTGTATGGAAGTCCGACAACCAAACATTCATCCAGACTGATGCACTGAGACAAAGACATACGGCCCAAATGAAAGAACAGATCAAAACTCCAGAAAAGGAACTAAGTGAGAAGGAGATAGCCAACCTATCAGATGCAGAGTTCAAAACACTGGTAATCAGGATGCTCACACAATTGGTTGAGTGTGGTGGGAAAATTGAGGAAAAAATGAAGGCTATGAAAAGTGAAATAAAGAAAATATACAGGGGACCAACAGTGAAGGGAAGGAAACCAGGACTCAAATCAATGATTTGGAGCAGAAGGAAGAACGAAACATTCAACAGGAAAAGAATGAAGAAACAGGACTTCAAAAAATGAGGAGAGGCTTAGGAACCTCTGGGACAACTTTAAACCTTCCAACATCTGAATCATAGGGGTGCCAGAAGGAGAAGAGGAAGAGCAAGAAATTGAAAACCTATTTGAAAACAGGACTTCCAGCCAAGATGGAGGCATAGGTGGACGCACTGTGCCTCCTCACACACCCAAGATAGAGACAACAATATAGAAACAAAATAACAACCAGAACTGATAGAAAACTGAACTGTATGGAAGTCGGACACCCAAGGAGTTAAAAATAGACACTTTCATCCAGACTGGTAGGAGGGGCGGACTCGGGCCGGGCGAGGGACGTGGAGCAGAGAGCTGAGCAACTGGGGCAGTGCGCAGGACCCCAGAGCCCAGACCCTGGGCGCATAAACAGCAGTGGCTGGTGGGCTCCAGCCAGGGTGTGGAGACCCACAGACCCAGCGAGGTGGCCATTGTGAAGCAAGGCACTGTGCACAACTCAGGGTCCCAGCGCCGGGAAATAGAGCTTTGGGGCACTGACTGAGGAGGAAGGTCCCACCGGGTGAGCAGGCCCACCCACACGGGAATTGGTGCCAGAGGGGCCCACTTGGCTTGCAGAAGGTGGTGGAAGGGTCTGGGGTCCTGCAGAGAGCAGAGCAGGCACCATTGTTCCTTCTCGGACCCCGCCCCCACATACAGCGTCACAACCCAGCAACTGGGGTGACCCACCCTGGTGAACTCCTAAGGCCCCGCCCCTCACTACAGGAGCTCGACAAGACCAAAAAAACCAGCAAAAAGATGGCTCAAACAGAAGAAGAATTGAAAGCCCCACAACCCATCCTTTTAAGTGACCAAGAGATACCCAACCTATCAGGTGCACAGTTCAAAGCACTGGGGATCAGGATGCTCACAGAATTGGTTGATTTTGGCC
>CM052540.1:71182097-71200071 GCA_028533065.1 Trachops cirrhosus | reverse complement strand
CTCTCTCTCTCTCTCTTTTTTGGTCTGATCAAGTCTGGTACATCTGAGGGGTGGAGCCTTAGGTGTTCACCAGGGAGGGGCACCCCAGTTGCTGGGTTGTGACACTGTATGTGGGGGTGGGGTCTGAGAAGGAACAATGGCGCTTCTCTTCTGCAGCTTTCCCCGAGCAAACTGGGCCCCTCTGGTGCCAATTCACGTGTGGGTGGGCTTGTGCACCCCGTGGGACTTTCCTTTTCAATCTGTGCCCCAAGGCTCTATTTCCCAGGGCTGGGATCCTTGGTTGGGTGCAGTGCCTTGCTTCACAATTGCCGCCTCGCTGGGTCTGCAGACTGCCACCCTTCAGCCAGGGTCTGCCAGCCGCCGCCTGCGCCCAGGGTCTGCCCACCGCGGTCTCGTGCACCACGGTTGCCTTACGCGTCCAGTCCCAATGCTCTCTGCTCTCTGCTCCTTGACGTGTGCCTGGCTGCCCAACTCCACCCCTCCTACGGGTCTGGATGAACGTGTCTATTTTAACTCCTTGGGTGTCCAACTTCCATATGGTTCAATTTTCTTTCAGTTCTGGTTGCTATTTTGTTTCTATATTGTTGTTGTCTCTATCTTGGTTGTGCGAGGAGGCACAGTGTGTCTACCTATGCCTCCATCTTGGCTGGAAGAGAGTACTGCTGAATATTATGAATAAAAGTTCTATTTACTTCCTGTTAAGCAATATTTTGCTGGCCAAGTTTTAATAACTTTGTATGTATAAAATTATTTAAATCTTTCTTAAGTTTACAATTCAAATTGTTTAAACCAATTAAAATGGAATTCTCTTGTCTGATTACTATAACCTTGTCACACTTCACTGTCATTATTTCATTAGTGATACTCTGCCTACCTCCCTTACCAAAAAGGTGATATGTTTTAAAAGGTGACAACTGCTGAAGCTGACTGCTGGGTACATGGGGTTTGTATACTATTCTCTCTCCTTTTGCATAGGTTTGAAATTTTCCATCTTAAAGCATTTCTTAAAAATGCTTACTTGTGAAAGGAAAAATATGAGTATAAATCTGTCATACTGGCAAGCCCCATGCCAACGGGGCAGCTACTATTGGGAGCTGATGTTGGGGCCAAAGGGCAAAACCCAACACAAACCATGAAAACACACTGTGTCTGAAAGTCAAATGGAATTGGGACTAGAAGAACCATACACTCCAAACTGAAACCAAGTAAACAGTAAATCACAGTCATATATTCCTGATGTCACATAAACCATACAGGGCGATGGAGTAATTTTCATAAAAACATCTGAATTCTTGGCCAACCTAAAGTTTGATAGATTTCAGCTTTATTTTGTTTCTCTAATAATGATGAGGCTGTATGGGTAGCATTTTAAAAAATGATGCAGCATGACATTTATTTTAAAACAAAATAATTCAAGATGAATAACAATAAAAGTACTTCATCCTTTAGACTTATTATTGCTACAAACATGTTGGCATGTGATTCATTTTCATTCTGCATTTATGGATTTTTAATCAGAAAAAACTCATGCTTACCCCTATTCATCAACTGTAATGCACTACATGTAGTTTGACAAATTGCAAGTTATAAAAACAGTCACAAGAATGTAAAGTACAGCATAGGGGATACAGTCAATAATATCATAATAACTATGTATGGTGTTAGGTGGATGGACACTAGACTTGTCAAGGTGATCACTTCTTAAGTTATATAAACATCCAATCAGTATCTTGTAGACCTGAAACTAATACAACATGTATGTCAACTATAATTGAAGTTTTAAGTAAATTCTTATTAAGAAAATAAATGTACTTTGATTCAATAATTCAATGATTCAAATGACTTTAGTTCACCTACTGAATGGTTTCCAGAGGCCTAATTTGCCAACAATCACTAACTCAATCAGAGATAGAATCAAAGCGCTATTAGACCTACCAACTAACTGTGTAAGTCCAAGGTCCAGGAGTGGACCCCCCAGTGCAGTGACTTGCACCGACTCCCAACACAATCTCTGACCCTCTGCTGTCAACCAGGAAAACTAACTCATCAAAGTGCTCCTTCCACAAATAAGAGAAGTTAACATTTCGTTTAATTCATTAATCAACTTCTGGTAAAATCAAACCAAACTTGGCAAGTAAAATGCAATTTTATATTGCAGACTAACACACCTATGTAAAATTATTTGCTTCTTTATTGCATCTATTTAACAATGTAACATAGAGGCAGCCATAGTAAAAAGTGATTGGAAGAAGTTTGTTCTGCATTAGTTGTAGGGAGTGTGGGGAACAACTTTTCCTTTACCCTCAAGGTTCTTTTGGCTGGCCTCATAACCAAATAGACGTGACACAGATTAACAAGAGAAAACAACCACATTTAATACATACATAGTATGTAGTCTATTTTGCTCATAGCACCTAAAATTAAGTTTCTGGTCACCATGTCATTCATAACATTGTTCCTATGGGGAAATATGCTCTTAGTTCCAATCAGGTGTTTAAAGGGTTACTAGGAATTTCTAGATTTCTATTTCTAGAAATAAAAATATATCTGAAACAGCTCTAAAACACCAGGATTTCAGAATAGATACATTCCAGTGACTTTAAAAGAAAACCTCTTCTCTATGATAATGAAATTAGACAAGCTATTAGGGCTACCTCACTGAGGGTTCAAAGCTTTGCTTCTGATCCCCAGTCAGGGCACATATCTAGGTGGCAGGTTCGATCCACAGTTGGGGCATGCAGAGGAAGCAACCAATTGGTGTTTCTCACTTCAATGTTTCTGTATCTTGCTCTCTCCCTTCCTCTTGCTCTAAAATCAATACATATCCTTGGGTGAGGATTAAAAATAAATAAAAAATAAAATTAAAAGCCCCAAATGCATTTTAAAATCAATTGATGGTGGTTGAAAAGTAAATATTGTACTTTCTGATCTCCTGCCCTGTAAGTTATTACTAGAGAGGGGTGGGTGCTTACTCTACCTTCCAACACCCTGAACTATAGGAGGCCTCAACTCACACAATGAGAGCCCTTTACCAAAATTGCTGTTTCTGGGTGGTTTTCAATAGAAACACGTGGAAATGGCTGTTTACCCAGGGACGCTGCTGCCAAGCCCTTCTGCGGCACCCTGCTTTTTGAAGGGGAAATGTACAAGTGAGAAAGTACAGTTTTGAGAAAGGGCAATCAGCCCTTTCTGACATCCACCCCAGGAGTCCCCAGAAACCTGCAGCCTTCAAATCTGTTAAAGTGCTACAAATAGGACTCACACAGCCTGCACACACCCACCCCCGCCACCCCGCTGATTGTTAGACACAGAAATGCTGTCCTGCGGGAGAAAAACAGCCGCTATAGAGGGCCTCTGACCAGCCCCCAAAACGGCTGCTGCACAGGGCCTCTCTGACCGCCCCCACCCCGGGCCAGCAGGGTTTGGTTCTGTGGGCTGAGACCACACCCTAGCTTTTCACTTGACTTTAAACATCTCCTTAAGACAGGCAACATTCCTAGAAGTGGTGTGCCAGCAACTTCCTGAAGAAGCAGGGCAGGCAGTGCCAGCACACTGCAAGGTGGCTGCTACCGGTGTCCTGGAGCGCACATTCGCCCCTCCCAGGAGACAGGCCCCACTCTCTTCGGCTGGGCCACCTATATTTCTACTAATCCACCACTGTATTTGTCCTTCACTGGTGTGCCCATGTAAAGGAACACGGCAGATACCAGGAAAAAAATACCTTCTCGAAATCCAAACATAAATACTGGAATATTTAGAGATAAAGTGGCACGCTGTCTGGAACTTGCTGTAAAATATTCCAGTGGGGGAAAGTAAGAACAGAGGGGAGAGATGAAATATCAATGGCAACATACCAAAAAGTGTGGAAGCCAGGGTGGGGGTGTGGTACATGAGTTCATTAAATTATTCTCTCTACTTTGCATGTTTTAAAATGTCCATAATGAGACTTCTGGCCAAAACAGAGGCGTAGGTAGACACACTGTGCCTCCTCGCACAACCAAAATAAGAACAACAAAAATTTAGAAACAAAGTAACAACCAGTACTGACAGAAAATTGAGCTGTATGGAAGTCTGACAACCAAGGAGTTAAAGTAGACACATTCATCCAGACCCACAGGAGGGGCGGAGTCCGATGGCTGGGCAGAGAGGGGTTGGGGCAAAAAAAAAAAAAAAAAAGCAGTGGCTGGTGGAACCTGGGCAGTCCCACATTCGCACAGAGATAAACCAGGCAAAACTGGGGAGCGAGACAGACCACAAGGTCCCAGGGTCCAAGTGTGGGGAAATAAAGCTTCAAAACACCAACTGAAAACACCGGTGAGGTACCAAGAGAGACTCCCAGCCTCACAGGACAGTTCGTTGGCGAGACCCACAGGGTTCTAGAACGTACACAAACACATGCAACCAGGGAATCAGCAACAGAAGGACCCAGTTTCCTTGGGGGAAGTGGCAGAAGGGACTGAAATACAGCAGAGAGCAGAGTAAGTGCCATTGTTCCTTCTCGGACCCCTTCCACACATACAGCGTCACAACCCAGCAATGTGGGTTACCCTACCCTGGTGAACACCTAAGGCTCTGCCCCTCACTATGTAACATGAGCATCAAGACAAAAAAAAATGGTCCAAACAACAGAACAGATCAAAGCTCTAGAAAAAATACAACTAAGTGACGAAGAGATAGCCAATCTATCAGATGCACAGTTCAAAGCACTGGTGATCAAGATGCTCACAGAATTGGTTGAATATGGTGGCAAATTGTTACAGAACAACAAGGGGGGGCCAAAGGCAATATACTATTGCCAAAAGGAACCCCCCAGGTTCGTTATGTCTGCTGCCTTATAGGAAAGACATCTCTCAATGCTAGAGATTTGTGAAAAGGAAAGGAAATGTTTATTTAATGCTATACAAACTTAAAGTAATGACCTAATGTCTTCATCAAAATCCCAAAGTCCCTTAAAATGCCCACAAACACACACAGTCCTTCCTTCCCCCCTTTTCCCAGTCTGGGGTACCATATCTCAGGAAAAGAAATAGAAGTCCGTGGCTCAGGCAGCCCCTGGTTCTTCCCAGCAATCCGTCTCAGGTGGTAGGCCTCCCTCGGTTCCCGGCACCATCAGCTGTGTTGTGGGGATCTCTGCTAAAGCCAGATGGTGGTTCCCCCTTCTAAAGCTGCAAGGGTCCCCACTCTGGCAAAGCCACGTGGCTCTCCTTCACTGCCACAGCTGAGTGGTCCTCTCTGCACAATGGCCACAGGAGTCCCCACTCTGCTAAAGACCGAGTACTTCTCCCTGCACTGGCTGTGGTACTCCCTCTGCAATGGCTGTGAGGAGGAGGGTTGCCACTCTGCCTAAGCCGTGTGGTTCTCCCTCCAATGGCTACCACGTCTGGGTTTAAACTCCCCTGCCAATCTTCCTCTGCAGCCCCATTTCCAACTCCTCCTGTTACAGGGTGCAGCCAAGAGGGGGGCCCCAAAGAGGGATTTGAAATGGGGCCCAGAACTCAGGGTGTCCAGGAAATATTAGGATGTCCTCACCCCTCCCCCGCAAAGGTGTGGGTTAGGGGAAGGTACAAATGCAGCAGGGCCATTGAGAGCTGTTCTGCATAGCAACAGCTTTGCAGCTAACTTCTAGCGTGGTCATTTAACATATCTATAACCTTTAACTGGTTACACAGATATGTTAAGTAGTTGTGGCCATGCTCTGAGTCAGGAGAATGGAAGTAACTTCCCCACCAAGATGTAACTGGGGGCAGGTCCCCCGAATTACAGCACCTGCGTGAGAGCTTGGCGATGACTGACTCCAGGACATGGGGCCATGAGGCCATGAGGCAAGTGTAGCCGATGGTGGGAGGAGTCAGAAATGGGGCTGCAGAGGAAGACTGGCGCGAGGATTTAAACCCAGACGTGCAGCCATTGTGGAGAGAACCACGTGGTTTTAGCAGAGTGGAGACTCCCGCAGCCATTGTGGAGAAAGAGGACCATGAGTCTACGGCACTGCAGAGAACCATGTGGCTGTGGCAGTGAAGGAGAGCTACACGGCTTTGCCAGAGTGGGGACCCTTGCAGCTTTAGAAGGGGGAACCACCACCCAGCTTTAGCAGAGATCCCCACAACACAGCTGATGGTGTGGGGAACCAAGGGAGGCCTACCAGCTGAGCATGGATTGCTGGGAAGAACCAGGGGCTGCCTGAGCCACGGACTTCTATTTCTTTTCCTGAGATATGGTACCCCAGACTGGGCAAAGGGGGGAAGGAAGGACTGTGTGTGTTTTTTTAAGGGACTTTGGGATTTTGATGAAGATATTAGGTCACTACTTTAAGTTTGTACAGCATTAAATAAACATTTCCTTTCCTTTTCACGAATCTCTGGCATTGAGAGATGTCTTTCCTATAAGGCAGCAGACATAAGGAACCTGGGGGCTCCTTTTGGTAACAGTATATTGCCCTTTGGCCCCTGTGTTCTGTAACACTTCCACAATCAGCTACACTTGCCAGCACTCTCACATCCTTCCAGCTTTACTGGGCTGCCACCGTGAGTCTGGGCAGGCGTGGCCCCATGTCATGGAGTCAGTCTTCGCCATGCTCCCATGCAGGCACTGTAACTCGAGGGACCTGCCCCCCAGTTACGTCTTGGGGGGGAAGTTACTTCCATTCCCCTGGCTCAGAGCATGGCCATGGCTATTTAACATATCTATGTAACCGGTTAAAAGTTACAGATATGTTAAATAACTATGCCAGAGGTTAGCTGCAAAGTTGTTGCTACACAAAACAGCTCTCAATAGCCCTGCTCCGTTTGTCCCTTCCCCCATCCTGCACCTGTGGGGGTGGTGAGGATATCCTAATATTTCCTGGACACCCAGAGTTCTGGGCCCCATTCCAAATCCCTCTTTGGGGCCCCTCTCTTGGCTGCACCCTGTAACAAAATTACATGAAAAAATGCAGGCTGTGCTAAGTGAAATAAAGGAAAATGTACAGGGAACCAATAGTGATGGGAAGGAAACTAGGACTCAAATCAATGGAGTGGATCAGAAGGAAGAAAGAAACAGCCAAACAGAAAAGAATGAAGAAATAAGAATTCAAAAAAAAATGAGGAGAGGCTTAGGAACTTCTAGGACATCTTTAAACATTCAAACATCCAAATTATAGGGGTACAAGAAGGGGAAGAGGAAGAACAACAAGTAGAAAACTTATTTGAACAAATAATAATGGAGAACTTCCCCAATCTGGCAAAGGAAATAGACTTCCAGGAAGTCCAGGAAGCTCAGTGAGTCCCAAAGAAGTTGGACCCAAGGAGGAACACACCAAGGCACATCAGAATTACACTACTCAAGATTAAAATGAAGGAGGGAATCCTAGAAGCAGCAAGAGATAAGGAGATAGTAACCTGCAAAGGAGTTCCCATCAGACTGTCAGCTGATTTCTCAAAACAGACCTCGCAGGCAAGAAGGGGCTGGAAAGAAGTATTCCAAGTCATGAAAGGCAAGGACCTACATCCAAGATTGCTCTATCCAGCAAAGCTTTCATTTAGAATGGAAGGGCAGATCAAGTGCTTCTCAGATAAGGTCAAGTTCAAGGAGTTCATCATCAGCAAGCCCTTATTGTATGAAATGTTAAAGGGACTTATCTAAGAAAAAGAAGATAAAAAACATGTACAGTAAAACGACAGCAAACTCACAATTATTAACAACCACGCCTAAAACAAAACCAAAACCAAACTAAGCAAACAACTAGAACAGGAACAGAACCACAGAAATGGAGATCACATGGAGGGTTAGCAACAGGGGAGTGGAAGGAGGAGAGGGGGGAAAAGGTACAGAGAATAAGTAGCAAAGATGGTAGATAGAAGATAGACAGGGGGAGGGTAAGAATAGTATGGGAAATGTAGAAGCTAAAATAAGTCTAACACATGGACATGAACTAAAGGGGGGGAATGTAGGTGGGAGAGGGTGTGCAGGGTGGAGGGGAATGAAGGGGGGAAAATGGGACAAATGTAATAGCATAATCAATAAAATATATTTAAAAAATAAAATAAAATGTCCATAATCAAGGTAATAAATAAATAACATTTTTAATGTCAAAATTCCCTTCTAAGTTAAGTAGCTTTCCCAGGCTCTGCACATCAACAAAGGGTACTGAGACCGAAGCTCAGATTTTTATGGTTGTTTTCCAAAAATCTTCCAGTCCACAGTTCTTGGGACCTCTTGCTGCCACTTCCCAGGGTCTAAAGGTAAATGCCAATGAAAGGATAGTGCCAAAGGTATTCATGGGATATCAGACATCTTGCTTCCATGGAATCCTACCAACCTTTACACACTGTATCTCAGTGAGTACTGAGGGTTAAATTCAAAGATGTAAAAGAATGCTGAGTAAGAATGCAGTGCCTGCCTTCAGCTTACCTGCTGGAGGTCTCCTGTGGAGACACTAAGGATGAGGGTCGGGATAATCATGAAACAGGCATTATAAAACAGCACTCCATACTTCCCTAGCTCCTGGGAAAACAAAGAAAACCCCACTTGATTTTAGAAACATGAAGCATCAACTTTCCATTTATAAACTATCTATTAGGCAGTTCCAAAATGCATCTTGACCAACTCTGTATTGGAATATTTTCTGCAAATCTCTAATGGAAAATGCTTCCTTTCAGGTATACTGTAATCTCAGAATAAATGTTTGTTTCACACAAAAATGACCAATAAAATGGCTGGAGATGGATGGCCTCCAGGGTTCCACCCTTCTCTGATATTCTAATTTTTTTTAAAGCATGATTTTCAAAATAGAAAATCTGGAACAAAATAAAAAACAACTAAAAAATGTTAATATGAACAGAACTCCTTAAAAACATCTGCGCTTTCTATTAAAGAACAGCAGGGTTAAAACACTAGATACCTCATTTCCAATCTTCCATAAACTTACTTTTGATTAAAACAGCTACACCACTTTTCCACCACTTTTCATAAAGGGTGACATATGGTGATTCTCAAAAGGCAACAAAACTGTTTTTGTAAAAGTGCCACCATTAGAAAACAAATGGCTAAGCAGAAAATAAAAACAGCTCCTAGAAATAAGCCTGTCCATCAGAGGAAACCCCTCACTTGACACAGAGAACTTGGTACAAAGAACCATATGTCTGGCTCATTCGCCTGCACTTCCAGAACAGCTGGTGTTGGAGTGAGGGCTGGGGGCGGCACCGGCCCCTCAGCAGAAAAGCTCATCTGCCCACCACCCCTCAGGACTGTGAGAGGCGGTTATTGCTGGACTGGACCTTATAAATTACCCACTCCAATCATCTTATTCCACAGATGAAGAAACTGAGGTTCGAAGAAGTTCAAGGTCAGTCACAATGACCACCAGTAAGCAACAAAACTTGGAACTGGAACCCTTATTTCCAGACTCTCAAGCTGGAGTCGCTCTCAGACTTCAACCTGGTCACTGAAGATGGTGGTATAAAAAACTTTTACTAATTTGCCTTTCATAATAATCCCTTTTATATATTCTGATTTTGCATCAACAACAGTGGCATGTTTTCCCATCCTATCTAATTTTCCACAAAAAGTTTGCAAGACAAGGAGTAAGAAGAAACTCTACAGACAAGGTCACTGAAAATAAATTAGTGACATTATGTAAATTAAATTATATGCCAACTTTAAAAATTCATTTTATTTTTTCATGTAATTTCAGGGGCCAGATGACAAAGCCTAAAAAGACATAGGAGTGAAGATGTGGTACCTTTGGGTCCATTTTCTGTTTGGTATAAACTCCATTCGCTGCCGTAAAGATATCATTCAGGAATACAAAAATATAGCCTTCCAGGTTAAAAGCAAGGTCAGAACTGAGAAAGAGAACACAAAAGGAAGACTATTCAGAAACTCACATGTTGGCCTCAAAAGTCTGCCTGTTTCATCTTCCCCCAGTCAAAGCCAATGGTGATGCTAGTAACTACCTTCCTCTGGTATAGCTTTCCCTCAGTGGTGGTGAATGGTTAATTCCTCTGCTTTGCCTCCAGACAAAAACAGAACCAGGCCATCAGGTGGCTTCCACTTAATCACCAATGGCTCAGAATCAGAGGACATTAAGCATCTTCTTTTTACTGCAAAGCGCTTTCTTTCGCTAACTGATAAATCAACAATCGGTGAGCTCTGCTTTTCTAAGGGGAATGACTTATGCAACACACCCAGCAGCAATTGCTTATTGTAGTAAATAGGGCCATTCCCAGGGTGCAGCCCTATGGAGACAGCTGGGCAGTGACTGGGGCAAGAGGGGTCATTTGAGAAACCGACACCTACATCTGTTGCCCAAACAGTCACATTGTCCTTCTCTGCACCTCCTCTAAGGCTCCCTCCTTCCCATTCTTGTGAAACATCTCTTCAATTTTTACTTTAAATAAATAATACTAGTATAAAAATACTTGGGGGGGATATGACATAGGGAGGAAACAGAGAACAGCTTAACCAAGATGTGATTCATCCACCTGCACATGACCTTGCAGACAGTATAAGACCAATGTCATAATTCATAAATATATATTGCCAAGGAGGTGTCCTCTACCCCCCCAGGTTCAGTGACTGGAGGCCTGTGGATCTGACAAAAGATACACGAACAGGAAAAAAAAAAGTATACAAATTGTAGTACATATTTTATGCATACAAGAGTTCACAAAGAAGTGAAACTCAAAGAAGCTGTTACATTCTGGGGCTTATATACCATTTTAACAAAGAGGGTTTAGGTTTTGAGGAACAAATTATGGGAAAGGGACTAGGAAATACATGAGGGAAACTAACAGAAGACAAGGGTTATTTTAGTTAGGTCTGTTTATGCTGACTCTCACCTTCAGTGACAAGAACTGCTTTCCTATCTCCGGGTCCAGGAAAGGGGACACCTTCACAAAGAGAAACTTGTGATCTGCTTTTAGGCAGAAAAGGGAGGGCAGAGATTCCTACATCTGTTGATTCTCAATTACCTTCAGCTCAAAACAATGTTTATGCCAAAGTGGCATATTTTGGAACAGCATATCCTGATCCCCTTCAATATGAAAATAAGATTATTTCTAACCAAAGAGAACAAAGTAGAGAGAGGCAAAAACTGCATCAAGATCTGTACACAATTTAAACCAGATTTTGCTTGAAGCTTCCACTGGCACTATTATCTACATATATTTTTGAGAATGTCGGTTAATTTTAGATCATCACTATCAGAATTCTTTGGCTCACTCACAGAACTAGAATCTCTCAAAATGAGGCTTCAAACCTCCTGCCTTCTCACATTAGGCTCAATGAATGAAAGTTGGCCATTCCCTTAACTAGCAAAGAGCAGAATGAGCAAAACAGCCAGGTTTCTAGAGGAATGAAGGGAGGTGCTGCTTACTTCCTCAGAGAGCCTGAGGGAAATTCCCAGAGTTCTCAGTTCTTTCTCTGGGGATTGGGGGAGTACAGGCCAGGGCAGTTCCAAACATCATTTATTTAGGCCAGTAGTGAAAGCACAGAAGTTTGAGAAGAAACTTTTTTTAAGATTTTATTTATTTATTTTTAGAGAGGTTAAGGGAGACAGAAGAAACATCAATGTGTGGTTGCCTCTTGCATGCCCCCTACTGGGAACCTGGCCTGCAACCCAGGCATGTGCCCTAGACTGGGAATTGAAACAGCGACCCTTGGGTTCACAGGTCAGCACTCAGTCCACTGAGCCACACCTGTGGTGTCCTCCCTGCCTGGTTTCAGGAGCCGTAACTGCCCGCCCGCGCCGCCCCCTTCCCCCCCCCCCGCCCCCCCTGCCGTGGCTAAGGCTGAGTGAGAAACCTCTGAGAACCAGGAGGCCTAAGGAGACAAAACTTATTTCCCTGAACATGGGCACTGCCTGCTCTACTATTCCCTTCACCTTGATCGGATAGTCAATGATGGGCAACCATTCTCTGGAAAGAATGGACCTAAGACAGACACGATCACGTGGGAATAAGCCATCAGGGAAGAGACTCAGGGGGCTGTGGAAGTGAGGAAGTGATCGACATCACCACTGCCCCCTCGGCTTTGCAAATAGCCTGAGTCCTTGTTCTGGCTGTGACAAATCCAAGTCTCCTGGCTGCCTTTGTCTCCTCCGCCTGACTCAGGGCCTACAGAAATAGCAGGGGCGGTGAGGCTCAGACTAGAGTCAGCGGACACCTGGGGTAAATTGGACCTGAGGCATAAGATATGTAAAATCTTGTGAGACCTGCTTGCTTGGATGCTCTTGATGTGTATGCTCTGGCAGGAAACTAGACTAATCATGTATCTGTTAGGTGATACTAGTCCCAAAACCCAGCGTGAGACTTTTGAATCCTATGTAAATTATCTACCTGTTTTGATCTTCTCTGCTAGACGATGAATCCACATTCTGTATCCATTCACCTACCTAATACTACTTAATAAAAGCCTATTGAGGCGGCAGCTCGGGGTGCTCTCCACGAGAGAGAGTGGCCAGCCGTTCTTATTCCTCCACAGGACTTGGTAGTCCGTGTGTATGTTCTCTTGTCTCTCTTGAGCATCTACAACATTTGTGGTCACTGCTGGCCAGTGTCTGCAACACACACCAGCCAGGGCTAAGAGGAATTTACTTGTTTATAAATGAGCAGATTCATGGTTAAGCCTTGTGGTTGTCATTTAGGGCTGTTCAGACATTCTATTTCAACTTTTTCTGACTTGCTTTGGCAAATAAAATGTAAGAGGAATTAACACCTCACTTCAGGGCCAAAGCTTGCAAAGTGAGTGCACAATTCTCCATATGCCCTCTTCCAGCATGGATGAGTAAGAAGCCCCCTTTGAGGCAGGGTCCTATCAACCTGGATACCTGAGCAGCTACACTGAGCAGAGCACACACACAGCATTAACTGGTATTGGTTTGCATGAGAGGTGTGAGCAGAATACATTTGATATGTTAAACAACTGAGATGAAATGTGGGGGCTGTTTGTTACAGCAGCATTAACTGACTGATCCAACTGAGTCATTCTAGGATTACTTACATTTGGATGAGTTAATTTCTGTGAGAGGAGAGAATGGTAGGGTCTCAGCTGACCTACAGCTAAAAACTGTACTTGTCACCCACCAGGATGTTCTCCATTCTGTGGGTGCTGACAAAGGGGGAAGTTGAGAATTACTATTCCAAGCTGGCTCTTAGGTAAAACCAACTACCCTTCCAGCTCATTAGAGTATCACATGTGTTAAATAAGATGAATTTCTACCAACTGGTTCTGGAATGTACTTATACACACACACAGCTCCTGAAGTGCCATTCTTTACCAAAGACTTACAAACTGGTTTATAAACCACTTTTTTGTAAAAGTCTTCAACTGGCTCTAAGTCAATGGTTTTCAAATTGAGCTTGAAGAAATGTAGAAGAGAGAGGCTGCCCAGGAGAGATCCTCAGGGTGCTGTGAGGGCAGAGAACTTACAACAGAGCACCTCCCTTTTTAGCTATTTCATTCATCTGATTTTGTTTGAGCAAAAGTCTTCATGACTAAAACAGGCTCTGAGTGCTGCTGCTTACTGTCTGTATTGGCACACACCACAGGGAGGGAACACAGCACTGACACCAGGGCCCAGCTTCCAAGGGGCTGACCTTTGCCTCAGCCAGGACTGGGGACGAGCGAGATACATGTGAAAACACAAATAATACGCCATGGTCTTTGTCACCATTTGGTGTGCTATATTTTTTAAGTATATTTCTTTAGGTTATTGTCTGTCCACCAACTAGAATGGAAGTTCTATGAAGGCAAGGATTCTCTGTTTTGTTAACTTCTGGATTCCCCAGCACCCAGAATGATGCCTAGCACACAGTAAACACTCAGTACATTTTTGTTGACCTTGGCCACACACTAGTGTAAACACTAGTTTATTATTACTTCATTTACTTCTCACAAGGAACCTATTAGGTGGATGCTATTCTGATTTCTACTGTACTGCTGAAATAACTGGGACCAGGGAGGTTGAATAGTTTGTCCCGGCTTATGTAGCTAGTAGGTGAGGCGGCTGGAATAAGATCCCAGACATCCTGGCACTGCAGCCCACACCCTTATTTAACTCTCAAGTAATGATCCAGAACTCTCGTTTCTAAATGAGTTAAGATCACTAGTTTCTTTCTTCCCTTCACTCAAGCAGGTTTTTCTTTTCTATTATAATCTTTACTTTATAGATGAGGAAACTGAGGCACAGGCAGGCTGAGAAAGAGCTGACAGAGGCAGGACTAAGTTTTAAACCCAGGTACTGTAACTGCCCACATGCTGTAACCACCAGCTATGAAAGATAGGAGTCTGAGTGCCTGCTTTAAAATGCAGTCTCTAAGTTCTCATTCCTGCTCTTGCATATTCGTGAGTAAGGTAGTAGTCATGCACTGGTATTGTTGGCTCCTGTCCCAAACATTACAAGACATTTCATGAGAGTATTCTGCCTTGGAAATACTGACTTCTAAGGCATCACAGGATGACAAAACAAATCAGCATTCTAGTTGGTATGTACTTAATAAATCTTCTTCTTAATAAATAATCTTAAATAAATACTCTTCTTATTCAAATGCCTAAGAAGTTTTCAAGTAAAATTTTTATACTGAAGACCAATATTCAGTAATAAAAGTAAACAGTTTATTCCTTTTTTATGAAGAAATGCTGTATTCATATCTTATAATGCTCTCTTTATATAATCTTAGACACGTTCCAGCCAACACAGAATCCAGTTTGACTTTCATAGGAACACCAGGGAGGTTCCCAAACACCAGATTGTCCCTTCGCTGCTCAATTCAACGGCAGCCAGATGGAAAATAAAAAATGAGGACGAAGCTGGGCCTGTTGTCAAACACACAAAGAAGTTATTGAGCAGAAACTGTCCAAAGTCTTACCCAGCTGCTATGACAGCACCAAGAACAATGGCAAAGACACTGATGATGATATTCGAGGAATACTGTTTCCTGTAATAAATACACAGATGGGCAGATGAGAGACAGTTCAAAGAAAGAAGGAGAGTAAAAAAATATACAGAACATATTTTTAAAACAAACTGAATAGAAACATTATTAACAGTTCTATAGCTAAAATTGAATGAATAAGGCTTTACCTAGAGAAAGCATTAAAAGTATTTGTAAGTAGATCAGTAAGTCTGACCAAATTTACTGCATTTCTTAAGAACCACCTTAATCTAATCATAAATGCATTCTCTGTTCTTACTAGAGAGATGCTGGGACAAAATGCAGAACAGCTCCTGCTGCTGGTCTAGTTGGTATGTACTTGTATCAAGCATCCAAAGATTAAGATAAAACTGGGCCATCATCCAAACTTCATTCCTAAATAATCTTCACAGCAAAATCAGGTATTATGTTTATGAATGTCAGCCTGAGTATCCTTATGAAAAATTTCTAACCCAACATTACAAAGACAAACTTATTCTAATGTTACATGATAATCACTGCAACAGAATGGATTTCCCTAAGTGTCTCCCCTCTAGCCTACATATACACAGACAATTTTTCCTCTGTATTTCAAAATCAGTATATATTCCATCTGGCTCAGGAAACTGATTTAGATCTGTTTTGGGGTTACTGTTTTGTTTTGTTTTTTAAATAAATTTCTACCACAAACATGTATTATTTGTCTAATATAAAATTATAATTAAAAAATCACTCATTAAGTTCATAGAGTATTATGGAAACAGGAAACTATTTTTAAGATAACAAACTATTTGTCCTAAAGTTACTGCTACTAGCAATTCAAATCAACTATCTGGAATCAACTAGTCTTCTTTAGACTAGATATTGAGAATTTGCTAGGTAAAAATACTGCAGGGAAGGGGAAACAGAACATCAGAGGAACGGAGGAAAAACAAAAATCACCCGAGTATGATGGTTTCCAGGAGTAAAGTGAGTGGAATGGTAAATTTCCTGAGCACGGTGAACATCGGCAAGCTGTCAGGAAAAGATTTAAGGAGAATAACATCAGGCACCAGAAGAAATTTTAACATGTTTCACATTTTTAATTAAGGCACTAATTTTCCAAATTAAATATGAGGAATTGACCTAATTCTCATGTATACTACTAACAAATCACATTAAATAATTTAAAAATGGTAAATTAAATAATTTTGGTCACTTTCACCTATTAGTTATTTAAAACAACATAATATCCAACTGCTACAAAACTGTGCTAAACTGGTCCACAAGGTGAACCAATACACCCTTTGGCAAAACACACTGGGGCTATACATCAGGAGCCATTACATGGGCCTAACCCTGGACCTAATCACTTCTTGTTGGGAAACTTATCCTAGGTAATCATCCAAAGAAAGAAAAAATCAGGTGTACAAAGGTGTTCACTGCAGTAGTATCTTTGGGAAAAACATCAGAAACAACAAAACGTCAGACAACAAAGCAACGATTGAATAAATTGTGATAAATCACTGAGGAAACATTGTATGTGATAACTTTACCACTAATAGAAAATATTAAATAAAACAAGGAAGATACAAAATTATGTAGAGTCTACAACTATAACAAAGTACATTCTGTATATTTTTAAAAAAGACTAAAAATGAATATTTAAAATAGTGTGCTAGCAGGTAGAATTGCCAGTGATTTTTCCTCCAGAACTTTATGTAATGAGGTTACATTCAATGCTTTAAAAAAACACTTCCACCAACTCTTAAAACCCAGATATTCCAGGACACAGCTCAGTGCATGGCCAATAGACTGCCAGGGCTGGGACAGCCCACCCCCAACTGCTTCCAGAAGGGACCCTCAGAAGATGGTGGCCTTAGAAAGGAAAGTCAGAACGACAATCCAGAGGGGGAGTGGCCAGCTCCTCCAGACCAGACTTGAGACCTAAGGAGAGATTTTACATTAACAGTATCACTACAACCAGAGACCAAGTGTGGAAAGGATTTTCAGGAACTTTATGTTCACACTTAAAGATTTCTTATCAGAGCTTAATCTCTTGGGCAGGAAACGGGAAAGGGTCAAAGGTTCTTTCTGAGTCTCTTGTTTCTTAATAAACAGCTTAAAATTAAAAAAAAAAATGACTTCCGGCCAAGGTGGACACATAGGTAGACACACTGTGCCACCTCACACAACCAAGATAGGGACAACAACAATTTAGAAACAGAATAACAACCAGAACTGACAGAAAATTGAACTGAATGGAAGTCGAACAACCAAGGAGTTAATATAGACACATTCATCCAGACTGGTAGAAGGGGCGGAGTCAGGCACCCTGCCAAAGAGGGGTGCAGACACAAAGAGCGTTAGGACCGGGCACGTAAGGCATCCCGGGTGCACAAGACCACAGCAGGCCGACCCTGGCCACGGAAGCGGCGGCTGGCAGACCCCAGCCGAGGGGTGGCAACCAACAAAACCAGTGAGGCAGCGATTGTGAAGCAAGGCACTGCACCCAACCAAGGATCCCAGCCCTGGGAAATAGAGCCTTGGGGCACTGATTGAAAACATCTGTGGGGGTTGAGACACAGGGAGAGACTCCCAGCCTCACAGGAGAGGTCGCTGGAAAGTCCCACGGGGTGCACAAGCCCACCCACACGTGAATTGGCACCAGAGGGGCCCAGTTTGCTTGGGGGAAGCAGCAGAAGGGACTGCAGTCCAACAGAGAGCAGAGCAAGCGCCATTGTTCCTTCTCAGACCCCACCCCCACACACAGTGTCACACCCAGCAACTGGCGTGTCCCGCCCTGATGAACACCTAAGGCTCTGTCCCTCAGACGTACCAGGCTCAACCAGACCAAAAAAAAAAAAAAAAAGAGAGATGGCTCAAACAGAAGAACAATTGAAAGCCCCACAACCCATCCTTTTAAGTGACCAAGAGATACCCAACCTATCAGGTGCACAGTTCAAAGCACTGGGGATCAGGATGCTCACAGAATTGGTTGACTTTGGTCGCAAACTAGATGAAAAAATGAAGGCTACAATAAGTGAAATGAAAAAAATGCACAGGGAACCAATAGTGATGGAATGAAAGATGGGTCTCACATC
>CM052540.1:71127900-71181597 GCA_028533065.1 Trachops cirrhosus | reverse complement strand
AGGAACAAGTATAAAGAACACATGGACAAAAACTAGGGGGGCTGGAAATGGGAGGGAGGAGAGGAAGCGGGGGTGTGTGGGCTGTAATGGGAGTAAAGGATAGAAACTGTACTGAATAATGACTACAAGAAAAAAAAAGAAACCCTCATATGGGAGGCAGAGCCCCGCAATGCAAGAGGTGGCCAGCTGACATTGCTGACCAAGGGTACCGCCCAGAGAACTGGAGATGGTACATGGTAGCACAGCAATAACATCTACCACAGGAAGCCAAAACACATTTGAGTTAATTAAGGAAAAATGATTACCCTGATCTCAGAGGACAACAATCAACTAAAATGTGTAGCTGAAAACAGTATTTCACATTTTTTTCATAACCACATCTGTCCTTTTCTTTCTAAACAAGAGAACGCCTACTGGCCAAATTTCATACTTCTCTATTTTATAGGCCCTTCTCCTTCTGGTCTACCTTCTAGCTGCCTGTTTTCCACTCATTATACAAACAGGTGTCACCCTTTGTACAAACTTTATTATTTATATCTTTGTCACAAGATTAGTGACTGATGTGTATGTTCATTAGGCTACATATTTCACACCAAGTTTCCTGATTTATAGGATGACTGGGTCTTTCTACAGTTCCATTTTTATATTTTACAGTTACTTTTAACAAACATAGTCAATGAAAGGACCCTGAAATAAGTTTAAAGGCAAATTTCAGAAGTATATAGCACACGCTTGAAAATAATGTCTGTTATTTCTTTTACCCTGTACCAAACCTGACCTATACCAAATCTGACAGAACGTTTCTGCTTTTATAAAACTACTGTGATGAAACCAAAAGTTACACAGAACCATACTTATATAGACGGTTCTTCTTGAATAAATCACCCTTTGTGTATCTTGATTCCAAGAGAGCTCACTTTCTATGGGCAGACTTGAACATAAACAAAAAACAGAGAGAGAGAAAGAAAAAAAAACAGCTTTTTAACATCTCTAAAGGCACTAACAAATTAAACCCAAAACTCTATCTTATTTTACAAATTATTAAATATTATTGTGTTCTATATGTAGCCCAAGCAATATCTTGAAAAATCAAATGTGGCCTTTGTACCACCAGAAGCAAACAAGCCAAGAGCCTCCAGTCAACCATTCTCCGGCACTCTACCTTAATCTACTTGTGCTTGATAATCCACTTATGTGGTTTCCAACGTAGAGGAGAGGTAGGGGAAACAGCTTCAATAAAAAAGAAAGAATATTTGGTTAGAATTCCAATAACATATTTTCCTTCATATATAAAAATGGTGACATTCACTCCCCAGCAGTAAGCAAATGCTTCTGAGTTCTTTTCTCTGCGATGAATGTGAATAGTGCAGAATCCAAAACACATTCACACATTTCTCCACATGATCAAAGTAGATAGGTGGGCACTGATATCCCTATTCATGGGGGAGCTGGACAGAAACAGAAATCTTGACCTTGCCCACATTAACAGACCATGTTCCCAAAGGATGCCTCTGGACAAGGACCTCTCTTGGTGAATTAAGGATGGGTGTTTACAGTTCATGAATGAAGTTCAAAAGGCTGTAAAAAGCTGTGCGAACTTCTGTATTCCGTGCATATATGCACTCTTCTGGACAAAGGCAAAGTTGGTTCACATCTCACTGGAATGTCACAAGACTGGTGACCCGTTCAAAAGGATGCGCATACCAGCCACATTACTTTCAAGTTACTTTGTCTTAAAAGCCAAAATAATTATCTACATAAGTCAAGCAATGCACACCCTCACTCTGTCCTTGAATTAGGTTTACTGAGCTCTGAGCTCCTGAATTATGTTCAGATTGTCAAGAGGTATACAGTTCAGAACATACTGAAGAAACAAAATGTACGACCTAGTCTTCCTTAAGTGAAAAAAATATATATCCTTTCCCATATGATAACTTTTAAGAGCTTTTTAACTGACATAATAGTCCATAGCAATCAAGGTGAGTTTAACATTTCTTTTTCCTCTAAAAAGGCATTAAGCATGTAAGTCAGATAAGATACCCTTTGAAGGGTTCTGAAATAATAAGCATCACATGCTAAAAACATTATAGAACTCTATTATGAGGAGATTTGCACAGGAAAGATTTGAGGAAGAGAGGCTAATAGATCCAGGACGCTCCCCTTTATTCATCAACAGCTATTCAGGTTAACCGCCTACAGCTGACTCAATGATAACACAGCTGGTGACAATACAACTTTAGAAGGTCTTAGGCATTGAAAAGAATCAGTTGCCTTCATTTCCATAAATAATTCGAAATAAAAACAATACTGACTTGTAGTTTCTGGTAACAGTGGGCTAAATTATTTATGCTAATCCTGCTGCTGAAAACAATTTAAAATGCTAGATAAAATAGCATACAAAACCTTCATAAAAGCAAAAAAGAAGAGGAGAAATAGGAATTCCCAGGGCAAAATTTCAAGGGAGAACAGAAGCCCAGAGAGAAACGATAGAAGCCAGAGGACATCAGAATTTTATCTTCAAAATTCTGCCAAAAAGACTTCTTTCAACCACAAAGGAAAAATTTAGACTTTTTCAGACCAATGAAAACTAGGGGACTTAATCACCAGCTGTAAACTCTGAAGTAGGTGCTTCAATCAGGGGGCAAATGTGAAGTGTGAGGTAAAATGGGAAAAGCAAAGGAAGCAGTAAATACCTGGGTAAATACAGTGGAAAAAAGGGGGCCACACACTAAACGCAACAACCTCGGGAGAGGCCTGCGTGGTGACCTTACAAACTCAGAGACCTAAAGTAACCACAAAGGATGGTCTGAAATTAAAATTTATTAACTAAAAACAGTTCATGGCAGGTAGTCATGTGCTAGGCTGGTATTTTTCCCTAACAGAGTCAATCTTTACCTTAGCTGAGCCTGTCTGTTGTCTTTCTATACCTAAGATAACATACCTTTGCAATGTCAAGTTTCCTTTTTCTGGACCCCTCAAAGCACAGGCACTGAACCAGGAGGAGACCACAGATCCGCTCATAGTTATTGTTATCATGTTAGTAGTTGACTATTAACTATCCTGTACCCACCTGTGTAAAAGATGTGTCTATCATTTTACTTTTTATCCAATCCCAGGGGCTTCCCCACTTTGCTTCCTCCCTCCTCCCTTATCACCGGTAAATTTCAGGTAACCCAATTATGCCTCCTCTTTTAATTGTAATGTAAAAAATAAAGTGCAAGACTGCCATTCTCCTTAGGTTCTGCTTCCCAGCAACTGTCATCACTTTGACTCAAATAAACACACAAAAATTCTCTACAGGTTTGACTGTTTGTTACGTTGACAATATGAATAAACATTGGTAGATTTTTTAAAAAGAAAATAAAGTATATTGTGAAATTTAAATAAAGGTAGAGTATATATTAAAGTGTCTGCTGACAAAAGCACATAAACTGTGAGGAGAGATAAATGGGTGAAAGGCCTGGCCCTGTTGAGGAGCAGGGTACATGTATTAATCACCTTTAGTTTGATAAGTTAGTTATGCCTGTTGTAATTTCCAGGTAACACTAAAAGAACTGAAACAGAAGTGATCCATCTCACGTAATTAAACACTTTACATCACCAGAAAGATTTAACTAGATAATTTTTTTGGCACCTAAAGATACAGCCTCAAAATAAATAAAACAAAACAAAACACCTGGCAGAAATCCTGAGAGAAATAAACAAATCTACAAATAGAGATGATGGCCGTAACAATATCTCCCATTCCACATGCTCTTAAAATGTGACTTTGACACTTCCTTCCATCCAGAGGTAGGGTCTACATCCCTTCCTTTTAAAATTGGGCGGGGCTATTTAACAAATAATGTACAAATGCAATGACGCTATGTGACCTCTAGCCTTAGAGGTCTAGCAATGCAGTTTGGCATCTCCTTGCTAGAATACTCTCATCCTTGAAGACTTCAGCCAGCATGTAACAATTATGATGACTACCTGAGCCTGCCATTTGTAAAAAGGCCCACACTAGTCTAGATGAGTGACCACATGGAGAGCTTATCAGAAGAGAGAGCCCCCAGCTGCAGTAATCAACCAGCCCCCAGCTGCAGTAACCAACTCCACCCCCATCATTGTTTCAGCTCTGACATCATCTGTCTGCAATGATATGGGATGCTAGCCAGAACTGCCTACTTGAGACCTTCCTGAATTCCTTAACCACAGTTACTGAGAAATAATTAAATGATTACTGAGGTTTTTTTTTTCTATTTACATATTTTGAAAGAGAAGGCAAGAGAGGGAGAGAAACATCGATCAGCAGCCTCCTGTTCATGCCCCAAATGACTGGGGTCCAAACCCAACACCTAGGCATGTGCCCCAACCAGGAATGGAACCAGCGATCCATGGCTTTGCAGAAGGACTCCCAACCACTTGAGCCCCACCAGTCAGGCAGTGATTATTGTTTTCAGTCACTAAGTTAAGTTATGCAGCAAAAGATATCACAGATAAAAGGTGTCTACAAAAAAAACAACAGCAACCCTGACAGGTGTGGCTCAGTGGGCTGTGCGAAGTCCCACAAACTGAAAGGATGCAGGTTCAATTCCAGTCAGGACCCCTGCTGGGGGCTGCAACAGGCAACCCATTGATGTTTCTGTCACACATCAATGGTCCCTCCCTTTCTTCCTCCCTCACTTCCCCCCCTCTAAAAATAAATAAACCTTTAAAAAAACAAACAGCAAAAACCTTAGTTAACGGTGAATTGTTAAAAGCTTTTCCTCTGAGATCAAAGATGCCAGTATTACCATTTCTATCAACCCTGCATTAGAGGTCTGACGTTATAGATAAACCAAATAAAAGAAATAAAAGTGAGAATGTTGAAAACAATGAAACAAAATTGTCACTTTTTACAGATTACCTGATTGTGAATGTAGAAATTTCCAAAAGAAACTACAAATAAATTGTGATTAATAGTTTACACTTTTGCAATATAAAAGTGATATAAAAATATGCCCTCTAATATTTTCCAAATAATGTATTCTTAAAAGATACATTCATAGCAAAAAAATAAGATAAAATGAAGTACCTCTAAAATAAATCTAACAAAAACATTAGAACTCTACAAAGAAAATTATTAAATTTTATTAAGAAGGTGTATATATATTATGTTCATGCACTGAAAGATTTAATACTTTAAAAATGTCAATGCATTCCAAACTGACTTATAACTTCTGTACAATCCCAAACAAAATCCCAAAAGGTTATTTTTCTGACCTGACAAGCTGCTTCAAATATTTACATAGAAATGTGAAAGACTAAGAACAAGGAAGGAAAGACTTGTTCTACTGTAACAGGGTGCAGCCAGGGCCCCCCCAAAAGAGGGGTTTGTAACGGGTCCAGAACTCGGATTGTCCAGGAAATTATGAAAATATACGATATCCCCACCCCCACAAGTCTTGACTGGGGGATGGGACACATGGAGCGCGGCCTTTGAGAGCTATTTTGCATATCAACAGTTGGCCAACTTCACACCTGATACACAAAAATGGTTATTTTATATATCTATAATGGCTGGCTAGCTTCACAGATATGTTAAGTAGCTGTGGTGCAGCTTTGACCAAGGGAGATGGGCATGACTTCAATCCAGGATGTAATTGGGAGGTAGTTCCCCTTTACAGAACCTGTGTCAGAGTTTGGAGATGGTTCTCTCCCACCACGAGGCCACACCTGCCCGGACTAACTATGATAGCCCAGAAAGGCTGAAAACTAAGGGAGTGCGGGCAGGTGTAGCCGACTGTGGGAGGAATCAGAAATGGGGATGCAGATGAAGATTCGCTCTGGGATTTAAACACAGGCGTAGCATCCATGTGGCTTCTAACTATGTGGTTTTGGGGCTTCCTTTACCACGAGGTTTAGGAAGCAGGAAAGCAAGGTGTAGCAGCCATGCAAAGCTCTCCCTTAGTAATTTGGAAGAATGCAGAAGAGGTAATGAGGGAAGGAAAGGGGTGAAAGAACTCCTGCTGGTGGGCCATGAGAAGGTGCCATGTGGTTTTGGATGAAGAACTGGAGATCGTGGAAACATAGCTGATGGTGCTGGGAACCTCGGGAGACCTGCCAGCCGAGCACAGATTACTGGGAAGAACGAGGAGTCTAGATGAGCTATGGACTGCTATTTTTTCCTGAGAAATGGAACCCCTTACTGGCCTGGTTGGGTAAAGGGGGGAAGGAAGGATTATGTGTATTTGTGGGTGTTGTAAGGGACTTTGGGATTTTTAATGGTGACATTCTGTCATTATCCTAAACCTGTATAACTTTTGAATAAATAGTTCCTTTCCTTTTTAGCAAATTCTGGCACTGAGAACCACAGTTCCTAAGGGTGATGGGCGAGGGGAACCTAGTACAGAAGGACCCCAGGGGAGGGGTCCCATTCAGTAACAGTATCTTGTCCCCCCACCACAGGTCCGTTCTGCAGCACTATCAGATAACAAGACTTTTCCTACAACTACAGAAATTAAGATTGTATGGTGATGATGCAGAAAACACAAATAGACAAATGAAAAAGCAGACACAGCCCAGAAACAGACTCGTGCATGTGAATGACAATGGCACAATATTAAGGACAGGTTTTTCAGTTGAGTCTGTGACAACTGAGTGCCCACTTAGGAAAAAAATGAAATTGGACCATTACCTCACACCATCCACAAAACTCAACTCCAAGCAGGTTAAAATCTTAATTCTGAAAATCTATATACTATTTATCTAGAAAAATATCTTTGCTGCCTCAGAGTAGAATTATCTAAATAAGAAAAAAGAGATTACTAATAAAGGAAAATACTGATAAAATTAGCAATTTTAAAATTAAGATTCCTTTACACACTAAAGAATACATCATAAAGAAAATAAGATATGCCACAAAGAAAAAAAATGTACTTGTAATACTGTACATAAGTAACAAAAGGACTATCATTAAAATATTTTTTTTACAACTCCTACACAAATCAGTAAGAAAAAGACTTCCACTCAATAGAAAAATGGGGGAAAGTCTTGAACAAGCACTTCACAAAAGAGAATATCCAAATGGGCATTAAAAAATGAAAAGGGGCCCTGGCTGTTGTGGCTCAGTGGGATGGGCATTGTCCCACAAACAGAAAGGACACCAGTTCGATTCCCAGTAAGGGCATATGCCTGGTTGCGGGCCAGGTCCCTGAATGGGGATGTGTACCCGAGTAAACGGTTCAATGTTTCTCTCGCACATTGATGTTTCTCTCCCTCTCTTCCTCTCTTTCCTTCTCCCTAAAAATAAATAAAATATTTTTTTAAAAAGTGAAAGGGCCCTGGCTCAGTTGGTTGGGGCATCATCCCATGCACCAAAAGGTGGCAGGTTCAATTCTCAGCCAGAGCACATACCTAGGTTGTGAGTTTGATTCCTGGTCAGGGTGCATGCAGGTGGCAACTAATATGTTTCTCTTCCACATCTATGTTTCTCTCTCTTTCTCCCTTCCTCTTTCTCAAATCAATAAAAATATCCTCAGGTGAGGATTAAAAATAAGTAACTAGAGAAATAAATAAAATAATAAATACAGAAATGCAAATAAAAGCTAAGAAGATGTTATTATAAATCTACCAGATTAGCACAATTTAAAATGACGGACATATCCAGAATTGGCAAGAATAAGGAGCAACAGGAGTGTACTTCTATCATGAGTGAACTGGTAACAACCACTTTGGAGAACAATTTGACAGTACCCACTCAAGGTGAAGACATACATATGAGTATGCTAGAAGTCAGCAGCTCCATGTCTTGATACACCTCCCAGAGAAACTTATGCACATGTGCTGTTTTGGACTAAATTGTGTGCCCTCAAACTTCACATTTTGAATCCCTAATTCCCAGATCATTGTATTTGAAGATAAGACATTAAAAGGAGGTAATTGAGGTTAAATGAGGTCATAAGAGTGCGCCCCTAATCCAAAAGGACCAGTGTCCTTATAAAAGGAAGACACCAGGAGTAGAGGCACACAGGGTAAAGGCCATGTTAGGACACAGCACGATGGCAGCTATCTACAAGCCAGGGACAGAACGCTCACCAGAAACCAACTCTGCTCGCACCTTGACCTTGAACTTCCTGCCTCCAGAACTGTGAGAAAAGAAAGTTCTGCTGTTGAAGCCACCTAGTCTGTGTTATTTTGTTATAGGAATGCTGGCCAAGATCCAACTGTAAGTATGTTCAAAACAGTGCTTTTAATTTTTCTAGCTGCCAAACTAGAAACCAAAATTACCTTACACAGTAAAGCAGATAATAAAAGAATACACCTACATGCAACATGGATGAATCTTACTGTTATAATATTAAGTGAAAGTAGCAGATACAAAAGAATACACAGAATTTAATTCCATTTACATAATGTTCAAAAATAAGCAAACTAAACTGCAAAAATCAGTGATTCATACAAATTTAGAACAATCACGGAAAAGCAAGGAAATTATTATTACAAAAGATTTTGGTGAGGAGGATTTTTTGATCCCATTTTATGACCTAGGTAATGATTACTCATTCAACTATATATTCACACATGATGCCTTTTTCCCTATGTATGGATCATATTCACAATTTTTAACTGTTTATAATGTTTCTACCCAGTGCAAGCAGGAATCACAGTGTATACAGAAATGGACCTGTACTGTAAGATCAATTTGTAAATTCTGTAATATTTTCACATCTTCCATTATAGCCGTATGTACTTTTCATCACATACCTTTACAGGAATTTTCTTGTCAAAATCAGGGAAGTGAATTATTTTATTTAGCTTGGACACATACAGTATCATTATGGTAGCTGCCATCTAAAGAAAAGGGGGAAAAGAAACTTCAGCAAAATATCTGGACTGTTTGAGGTACAAAGACATCAGAAGAAAAAAGATTCATAAAAAAGAAATATATACCAAAAAATAATTTTCTAGATTCCAAGAAAAATTAACTATTTCTTATAATATTAAAATTTATTTTCTTGTCACTGTATGAATTTCAGCTGACCTATAGGGAAAAAAGTATAACATCAAATAGACTCACACACATCCCTTATCTCAAGGGGCCTAAGAAATGGTGACAAAGGGGAAATGGGAACAGTGTCCCCAAAACTGACCAGAGTGACCACAGTCAGTGAGGATCCTCGAACCTGGACCTCACTCTCCATGTACTAAGCATGTGGTCACCTTCTCCCATAAAGTGAGTATGGGGGTTGGAGAAGGGGGACACACTCCGCACATAAACCACCTTTTGGTAAAGTCCAGTATTTCTATAACACAGAAGGCAAATTAAGAGAAAAATAAATTTTAAAAGGGATTTATATTTTCTCCAATGTCTCCAGTATTTGCAAAAATGTCTCATTCAAATCCTATTATCCTGGAGCACACCAGACATATTAGTAATACTCCAGATTATTATTATCAAATATAAATTTTAATGTCATCTTCTTATGCAAATTTTAGAACTTTCTCAATTTTCTCCATATTAGGATGCAAAAATTTAACACTCCTTCAATATGATTATAATCCTAAACCTTGATTCTAATGAGCTTATAAACTTAATACCCGTAATAGATTTATACAACTAAACCACCCCATGCTGAATTATAATTATGGTTTATATTTATAACTTACTTTATAATTCTTACAGAAACATACTAACACTTATTTAAAATATTCTGTAATTCAGACTTTTAAAATTAGGTCTGCTGGCTCCTTCCACCAACAAATTACAAATTGAAAAGAGTTTACCTTTGCTGAGTGCAGCCAGGGATTTCATTTGCCTCAGGGAGTACAAAGGGCATATTATCACATATTCACTGATGTTTTAAAATGCCTTTTTTCCACATATTTCACATTAAAACATAAAGATAACACATTTTTTTGCCTTAGGGAAATATATTGTTTCCTTGTTATTTTTTCTCCCTAACATGATGTTGCAAAGAGTACCATTTTAGCAAAACATTTAACCAGACTGTATAATCATTTAAATGACAGCTTTTTCTAGATTCACAATTAGACATTTTGTTAAGATATGATTTTCATAACTTTAATTTTTCCCTACAAATTAAAGCAAATCAGGAAAAAAATCTAATACCTGTTACCACTTGTCAACTAGAAATCACCAGCATATAACCAAATGAATAAACAAGACACAAATTCACATTAATGGGAAGCAGCCAAACAGATTAGTCTGAAAGTTTTTCCAAGCTCAACTTTCTACCTGAGAACAAAAACCACAAACCACAGGAAACATTTTCCGTCTGGTTCACGGAGAGTTTTATAAAAACTGGAATCCATTGCCAGCATTTACAAATTGGTACATCTATTTTATATATTGTACTGTCAATATTTTTAAATTAAATGTTTTACATTCACATGTGCGGAGTCTTGTCATTAGGTATATGTAATTTAGGGTCCAGCTGGTTTTCTCCTCTAAGCTGCACTTGTTTCATAGCAGTAAAATGCTTTGCAGATTAATGCCTTGCATAAGTCCTCATTCTACCACGTTACTAACCCTCTAGCTGATAATGCAAACCATCACAGGATTTTATTTATAAGGGCTCTAGAATATAGTACAAGTTATTCACACCAGCATCATCTGTTACTAACATATGAACTAGTTCAGCTTTTTTGTGCTGTGGTTGGCTTCATAACTAGGTTGAGTTTTTCTCCCTCTACCAAGAGGAAACAATACCCGAGTTCTTTCCTCGTGGAGTCTGCGTTATAACCCTCAGGGTAAACTGCTGTGGGGGTGGGGCACGCGGCTCCGGCTCACGGTGAACACCGTGTCCAGTTAGGTTACCTCCGGTGCGGTCCTGGGAAAATCACTTTACAGAGATGGCCTTCCAAGTGGTTTTTAAATTTATCCTTCTATTGAAGTTTTTAGGTCAATTATGTATGTTGACTAAATTTACAAATAAACCTGCTTATCAAAAAAAAACAAACTGGGAAATCTGATGTAAAAATTCCAAATGCCCTGCTTCTCTTAAAAAAAACCGCTGGAGTTCTGATAATAAGGACCTCGAGGGCCCTACCTCATCTCCCCTACCCTCTTCCTCTCCAGCACAGTGGCTTCACCAGAGTCGCAAGTGCACATCTCAAAGGGGCAACTATGCTCCTGGGCCCCACCCCAACCCCCAACCCATTCCTCTGTTACCCACCAGACCATGGAGGCTTTCAGTCTTCTGGCCCCTTAGCTTAGAGTAATTAAATTCCATTAAGGAAATTAAAATAAGTACTTGTTTTCCCTACAAATACACACTCTTCCTAAATTGTAAAATGAAACAAAATGTGTTATTTCACATTGTTTCATCAAGAGTACCAAGACTATATGAATAAGTTTGTAAACCACAATCTTAAACAAAAGCACATAAAATTTCATGTGTACTGACTAATTAAGAGGTTAATTTTTTTTCACTTACCTGACCAACTCCAAGAACAATTGGTGATGGGAAACTACAAAAAACATAGAATAATAAGTAAGTTTAGCAACTCCTAAAAATTTAAAGAGTCTATAATATACTACATAGTGACACAGTTACTAAAAAGTCTTCAATTTTTTCATCTTAGATGATGAAATCTTAACATCAAATTGTTCATTTTTCATCTGTTTATTTCTTTCACTTTTTAAACAGATGGTTGCTAAACCTGGGAAATTTTATTGTCCTTGGAGATGGACTGTCATATCGACAAACATGACTGTGCATATAGGAAGCCAAAATAATCTGGGGATAAATTACTAGAATAAATAACTTAAGCAAAATACTGGATACAAGACAAACATATAAAAATATCTACATACCAGAAAGATATAAGGGAAAAGAAAATTTTAAAGACATTTACACTAGCACCAAAAAACAAACAAACACTAACTGGACATTTTATGGTGAAAGAAATTATTTTTACATTTTTAGGTATAAAACGGTAGATATTGGGTAGTGTTTTGTTTTGTTTTTTGTTTAAAGGGCAGCAAACGCCGTAGACTAGAGGCAGCATCATCTCTCTCCCCCCTCCCCCGCCCCCCAGAGGCTCCCACGCAGTTCCCCCAGGAGCCACACCCACAAGTAGGCAGACACTGTGGGAAAGGATGATGGTGTTTTGAGCCCTAATTTGAGGATGGGGGTAAGGAGGAAAAACAATCAGCAGAAGCAAACAGTATGCGAGGTTATGTTTGAAAGCAGGTTTGGGTGGAGGGGGTTGGTAGGCAGAGCTGACACCCAGTATCACACTCAGCCACGTAAAGAGACCCACGATCGTGCCAGTAGTCTAGGGTAGCCAGGCAGGCCAGAACAGCTGGAACACACTGTTTTCAAGGCTTTACTCATTTTGCCCTTGGCCCCTTCTCATCGGCATCCCAATGCCCTCCCAGAGCTTGAGGCTGATGGCTCTCAGTTTTGCCCAGAACCAAATTAGGACTGGCCTGTTCACTCTCGTAGTCTGCAATGACCTGTGAATTTTTGCTGATTTCTGTTGCCAGGTGTTCTGCGTCAGTCCCTTGCTCTGCCAGTCCGAGCCTACTGGATCACTTTGCCCACCTCCAGCATTTCCCCAGTCCAGCTTGGCTGTGTTCTTGGTGACTGATTGTAACAGTGTGCAGCCAAGAGGGGGCCCCAAATAGGGATTTGGAATGGGGTCCAGAACTCAAGGTGTCCAGGAAATGTTAGGATGTCCTCACCCCTTCCCTGCCACAGGTGTGAGTTGGGGGAAGGGACACATGGAGCAGGAACATGCAGGGCTGTTTTGCATACTTTGCAGCTAACCTCTGGCATGGTCATTTAACATATCTATAACCTTTAACTCGTTGCATAGATATGTTAAATAGCCGTGGCCATGCTTTGAGCCAGGGAGAAGGGAGTGACTTCCACCCAAGATGTAACTGGGGGCAGGTCCCCTGAGTTACAGCGCTTGCATGAGAGCTTGGAGAAGATTGGCTCCATGACATGGGGCCACACCTGCCCAGACCCACTATGGCAGCCCAGTAAAGCTGAAAGGATATGAGAGTGCTGGCAAGTGTAGCTGGCAAGTGTGGGAGGAGTTGGAAATGGGGCTGCAGAGAGGAATTGGCACAGGGATGTAAACCCAGACACAGCAGCCATTAGAGGGAGAGTCATGCGGTTTCACCACAGTGGGGACCTCCGCAGCTTTAGTAGGAGGAACCACCATGCGGCTTTAGCAGAGAACCGCCACTCGGCTTTGGCCAGAGTGGTGACCCCCCACTCCCCACAGCTTTGCGGAGAGATCCACGTGGTTTTGCCAGAGTGTAGACCCCTGCAGCTCTGGTAGAAAAGGACCACGTGGCTTTAGGGTGCTCCCTTTGACCAAGTGGCCTGGGAAGCAGGAGAGACTTTGCCTGGAAGAAGGGTCAATAGGCCATGAGAAGGTGCCACATGGCTTTGGATTAATTGGAGATCCTGCCTGGACAGTGACACAGCTGATGGTGCCAGTGGCCTGAAACATGGGCGTTTGGTTCTTTTCCAGAGTTACAGTACCCTGAATTAGGGCAGGGGGAGAAGGAAGCACTGTGGGCATTTGTGGGTGTCCTGAAGGACTTTGATATTTTAATGAAGCTGTTAGGTCACTACTTTAAGTCTGGATAGCTTTAAATAAACATTTCCTTTCCTTTTCACAAATCTCTGGCATTGAGAAACATCTTTCCTATAAGGCAACGGACATAACGAACCTGGGGGGTTCCTTTCAGTAATAGTATATAGGTGTACTCCCCTTGGTCCCTCTATTCTGTAACAGTTTTTGGCATCCCTGGGTGGGCCAATAATTGCTCCCCCTGCCCCCCCCGCTGTATGTTCTGTAACATGAATACTGCTTGTTCTGGCCAGCAGCCCACTTCTTAGAATTTTCCACATCTCGTGTGTGAGCTGCTAAGATGCACTGCTTGGACTGGGCCTGCGCAGCTGGGGTCCCTTCTTTCGCAGCACTGTCCTGATGCCCCAGCTGCTCTTGGCCATCCATAGTGGCGGAAATGGGTCAATGTTAGGTCCCACAGCTTCAGGGCTGCGCTTAGGAGCCGTCACCTTGTCGCTCTGGGTTGTGTTTATTTTTTTTAAAGATTTTATTTATTTATTTTCAGAGAGGGGACCAGAGGGAGAAAGAAAGAGAAACATCAATGTGTGGTTGTCTCTCACGAGCCCCCTACTGGGGACCTGGCCCAAAACCCAGGCATGTGCCCTGACTGGGAATCAAACCCTCAACCCTTTGGTTCATAGGCCGGTGCTAAATCCACTGAACCACACCAGCCAGGGCTGGGTCATGTTTATTTTTTTAAAAACTGAAGAGTGCTTCTATCTTTTAGCATTACATAGTGAAATGCCTATAATGGTATATTTTAAATTTGCTTCAAAATAATCTGGGGGAAAATGGTGGGATTAAGTAACAGTGGGATATAAATGTAACAAAGTGGTTGAAACTGGGTGATGGCTACATGGTGATTCATTTATTGTTTGTTTCATTTTGTTTTTAATACTATAACCAGGTACAAATCCAGTAAGAGATTTCCAAGAAACACATCTACAAAGAAAACTATAAGTCAATACTTAAAAAATTAAAGAAGACCTAAATAAAGTTTGTGGATTGGAAACCCAATATTGTCCATTATACTCAAATGGAGCTATAAAATCAATGCAATCTCTGTAAAGACATCAGCAGGTGTTTTGTGGAAACTGACAAGCTGATCCTAAAACTGAATAGAAAACAAAGAAGAAAAATTACCTGATGCAGACATCGGCCCATAGTGTCCGAGTCATTATGGATGAAATGAGACATTCACACGGACTACCGAGTCTGGTGGAGGAAAAGGGACGGCATGGCTTTTCTCTCAAGGGGAGCAAAAGCCATGGCCTCCGCCATGACAGGCCTTTATTTCTATCTCCTGGCACATTCCATGATGGTCCTAATTTACTATGCACAGGTTCACTTTAGGTGGTTACCTTTTACAAAAAAAAAGGAGCAATCCGGCTAATCACATCACAGAAGAGGGATATTTGGAAATGAAAAGGCAAAAGTAGTTGAACCCGTTACACTTATCCTTGGAAGGTTTAGCATGGATTTTAGGAAGTTCCTTGCAGTAAATGTCCTCAGTTCAGGGTGAGGGAGTTTTTAGCAAGAGCAAGACTCAAAGTGGCCTAGGTACATTGCAGGCCTGATTCCCCATGGAAGAACCTATCTGTGGGCATGGGTCCTGTGCATCTCTGAGTGGGAGCTGGGCCCACACCACGCAGAACGGTCTCCTACAGTTACCCAAGATAACCTTTAAGAACAATGAAGCCAGAGAAATTACTCTACTGGATGTCAGCATCATTGTAAACTTACAATAAATGAGGTAGTGTGGTATTTGGACAATAGGGCAATGGAAGAGACCAGAGATGGGGACAGATACACATACACAGATATCTGATTTGTGACAAAAGTGACAGTGCAGAGCAATGGGGAAAAGAGATGCCATTTCCACAAATGACACTGGGTAATCTGGATAAATCCTGACCCCTATCTCATACCATCCTTAAGAAGGTAGCTCACCACCTCACTGGGCTTACTCATTGCCCAACCTACTGGCTCCCAGTTATTCTGTCAAGGCTACTAAAAAAGGGGGGGAAATTTAAAAACAAAAACACCTTAGCCCTTGCTCTGCCTGTCCTATGGAGATATACCTATTTCAAACAGGCAAGAAAAAAAAATAAAAAATCTGCCTATCTTAACAGAGAAAACAGAATAAACACATGGACAGTACCACTGTGAGAATAAAATGAACTCTAGTGGATGGATGCTGGGTTGTGCCACCCAGATACCCGCTTCTGGACTGAGGCTGGACTGAAGTACTCATTCCCCGGGTGCCCAAGAGCATCCTCAGCTGAAGAAAGCTGTCTTGCCAATAGCATACTCCCTCTCTGAAAGCAACTTGCTCTCCAAACGCTGGTCTCTGCTGGGATAGAAAGGCTTGGGCCTCTCACCCCAACTCAGAACAACTCTGTCGAGAGACTCTAGGATCAGGCTTTGTTGTGAGCACAACACAGCCCAATCTCTCCCTCTGCCTAACCCTGCTTTCAAGAAATGAATCCCAAGAGTGCTCCTCAAATACTTCCCCAAATCTCAGAGTCTGCTTCCCGGAGAATACAATTTGGGACATCAAACAAAATATTAAGACAATATAAACAAATAGCACAACAACAACAAAAAACTTACAGAAGGTAGACAAAGAGCCCCGTCTAAAAGAAAATATAATACGTGGAGAGAAGGAACTCTTCATAATTGCTTCTGGTTACAGAACACCTTGGTAAGAAGATGAGGTCAATAAAACAAGTAAGTATTCAAAATTGAGAGGATAAAACAGTCAGATGAAGAGGGTGTATACAGATAGATCTATGGAGACAAACTGAGGACCAAAACAACATACCTGCCACATAAGTAACTTAGAAACAACACAAAACTAAATGGCCACTGCTGAAAATTGAATCACCAACCCTGGAAGTAGGGTAAATGCAGAAGAAAAAGACTTTGAAGTATCTATTCAAAGATAAACAGATATGGAAGACAAATGCCCCATGCAGGGCTAATTGTTGAGTCAGGTGTGAAGAACTCAGTAAAAAGAGAAAATGATTTAAACATAAAAGATTCATTTCCATGACATGAAGAAAATACGCTGAATTTTCAGATCTAAAAGTGCATTTATTACAGAAAAATCTGTTAAGAATGCTCAACATGATTAATACAGCAGCCATGAACTCTTCCTGAAAAAACTACCCGACAATGGAATCCACCACTTAGGAGTCAAATCAAAATAATAAACTCTGGAATGGAGACAACTGTGGGATTATAATTACAGAACAGGATGCTAAATTATAAAAGAAGTTACAGAGGGGAGGGGAGAGGGGAAGAACTATGCAAGAGTCCTTATCTTTCATAGCACAGAGGTCATACATACTACCCAAAATTGAAATGTGTTTATAAAATAAACATAATGACTTCAACTGAATGTTTTTCATGACCTCTTAATCTTAATGGGATCTTTTAAGAAATATTAACTCTTCACTACAAGTGAAGAAATATATATATCTGAAAAGTCAACAATTCTTTTCATTGAACTTTCTCTTTCCTCCATTCAAATCAGTTAGAAGTAATTTCCTACATACATGCTACTTGCAATCTCCACCTTAATTAAGTCTTCAAATGCAGGCAGCCTAGTAGTGAGGAGGCGGCCCTTCCACAGGACAACAAAATGCTCCTTCGATGTCAGCAGGAAGGACAGGGATGGGCCTCCTGTGATGGTTTCTATTTTCTCGTATTTTCTCAATGAAGTATCACAGAAGGAGGGTGGAGGATGGGGGTGTGGGCAGTTTCATGTCAAAGGGCAAAGCCTGAAAGAGTAATTTCTGGGACAAGGAATGCTGTGTGAGGTTTGGGATCAACAATTTAAAGTCAAACCCAACAGCCCAGAATGGTTTCTCTGCCAAGACAGTCAGAGCTGCTCAAGCACTGAAGGATGGAGGCAGTTAAAAGAAGGAGGCTGCGCTGGACGAGTGACAGCCAAGGTGGCAGCCAGAAGGGAGCACGTGGCTGCCAGAGCTGCTCTCTGTGGGAGGGCTGAACCCGGAGGGAAGGGCTGCCCAGAGCCCGAGGTGGTGGCCATCCCTGCGGAGGCGGGGGTGACCACAGCAAGTGGGATGAGACCAGCTCCCGTGACTCAGCACGGATATGCTGAAGCTTTAATGGCTAATGCCAGTCCCAGGTGAGAAGATCAGTTCTCTTCACTAAATGAGTGGCAGGAGCCTTGGAGCCATCACAAAGAACTCAAAATAGGCTCTGTGAGGCCAGAGTTTGCAAGGAACATGCAGAGTAGAAGCCACCAGACCCCGCCTGCTATCCTGGCTCCTGGCCACACCCAGGGTGAGATCAGAATCCAGCTCCACCTTGGGTGCAGAAGGGAGCAGCATCTTCTGGAGAGTCACTGTCACAGGTGGGCTCAGGTAACCAGGTTCTTGGTAATCAGGACAAAGAATTGAACCAAACACAAATAGTTTATAGCAGAGAACATGGGAGCTGGCCAACTCCAAACAGACTCACCTCATGGGCCGGAGGGACTCTATACTTACTTATAGGGCGGATCCTTCCTGGCTAGTTTTGGTGGGCTTTTACTATGAATGTACAAAGTAGTTGTATTACTTTAAACCTACTGCACATATGGTCTCTCATGATTTTCCTTGATTAGCCACCAGAGAAGGGGCTCACACAATGTTACTGATTGAACTCCCGCTTCTCCTGGGGTTCCCCTGTGCTAGGTTCACCTTGCCCACGGCCAGGGAACTACATCTCTCACTGCCAGAGATCGGTGAAAAGGAAAGGAATTATTTATTCAAATGTTACACAGACTTAGAGTAATGCCTTAATGTCTTCATTAAGATTCCAAAGTCCCTTAAAACACCCACAAACACACACACAGTCCTTCCTTCCCCACTTTGCCCAGGCAGGGGTACCATATCTCAGGAAAAGAAATAAAAGTCCATGCCTCAGAGAGCCCCAGATTCTTCCCAGTAATCCGTGTTCGGCTGGCAGGCCTCCCACGCTTCCCAGCACCATCAGCTGTATCGCCAGGATCTCTAGTTTTCAATACAAAACCCGCATGGCACCCTCTCCTATCCCACCAGCAAGAGACCTTTTACCCCTTTCCTTCCCACAGTGTCTCTCCTGCATTCTTCCAAACTGCTAAGAGAGAGTTCTGCATCACTGCTACATCTTGCTTACCGGCTTCCTAACCTTCGTGGCAAAGGGAGCCCCAAAGCCACATGATCCCCTCTCTTTTTTGCCAAAGCAGCGTGGTCCCAACCTTACTCCAAGCTCTCACACAGGTGCTGTAACCAGGAGGAGCTGCCTCCCAGTTACCTCTTATGTGGAAGTCACTCCCATCTCCCTGGCTCAAAGCATGGCCACAGCTATTTAACATATCCATGAAAAGTTATAGATATGTTAAATGACCATGCCAGAGGTTAGCTACAAAACTGATGCTATCAAAATAGCTCTCAATGGCTCTGGTCCATGTGCCCCATCCCGCAGTTCAGACTTGTGGGGATGAGGACATCCCATATTTTTAATATTTCCTGGACACCGTGGGTGCTGGACCTCATTACAAATCCCTCTTTAGGGGGGCCCCTGGCTGTACCCTGTTACAGCACATTTTCATCAAAGTTTTGAGAAATTAAGAATTGGCTTCATTTTTTAATGCAGATTTCCAGATTCCGATTCAATAGCTTTTATAAAAACCTTTCTAAGGGATTCACATGACCCAGGCAGATTTGGAAACCACTGTTAAATGATCCCAAAGCTCTGGAATGCAGAAAGAAGTAGAAACAGCCAATACTTGTGAACTGAGTACAATTAAGTTCTATATCTTTTAAGCATCATTTATAAATTCTTGCACATCATAAGGAATAGCATTAAAATGGCAACCAAACAACAACTGACTACCTACACAACCATCATGAATCTGAACACCTTGCTTTTCCCTCTCCCCCCAGGACATCTGACAGTTCAAGTACGTCAGTGACCTCTCTGTCCAACCAGGAAAATAGAGCATCGTGCTGAACTAAAACCAAATAAAATCACTAGCACAAGTAACTAAGACCACCCATCAGTCTGGTACCCCAATCACAAACAATCTGCTCAAAATTGACAAGAAAAAACATCTACTGAGTTACATTCCCATGACCCCGTGAATGGGGTGATTATTAAGGTCCTTCCTTCCAACCTGCAACACAACATTATCCTCAAACAGGTAATGCTCAGATCAGGTTTCTACGGTTTATTGTTGTAACCAAATCACACCAACCCTCCTTCTTTCAAAACTGCTCCTAAAGCATTTTGAGAAGAGAAAATGAACAATGTTATTTGAATGGAGTTCTCCAATTGTATGACATATTGCATTACAGAAATGTGAACCATTTACTTATAAGGGTTATAAGGGTTTTGTCTTGCTAAGACAAAAACTTGATTTTCTCCTTTAATCATGGACCTCAAAATTTGAAAAATAGAAAGGCTACAGCATGGAATGTGTCATATAATATTCTTCTTAGTTGGACACTACCCTTCGTTTTCAAAGCACTAATCAATGTTTACTGCTCCCTGCTTCCAACAAGAAAACATGTGCCTTGGAGGCACTAACTACCATGGCCAGAGAGCACACCTGCTCACTCAAGTTCAAAACGTGGGGCTGAGCACACTTTTGACACAACTTCCAACCACTCCCAAACAAACCTATTAATATCATTCTCTTGTTTTTTATCATAGGTGTTCAAGTTTTCTTTTTCTTTCATTAGCTTCTATTGTATGTGTTAAATGATCCAGGTTTAGGCAGATGGTCATTCTAATTTCTTTAAAGCAGGGTTTGCGTTTCCCATGGACACCAGCAATCAAGCTGCAACACATTGGTAGAGACCTTGTAAACAATGTCAACAGCCATAGAACCACCGAAAAAAATCCTAAATCTATTGCTTCCCTCTACATCCACTGCTATCCCCATCCCAATCAGAGCTATCTCTTAGAATCTAGAATACTGCAATTGCTTCCTAGCTCTTCTCCCTGCTTCCAATCATCACTTCTCTACCCACCCACCAGCCAAAGAAATCTTTTTAATTGCACAGATTATGGCACATCATTCCCATTGTAAAACCTTCCAAGGAATTTCCTGTTCCACTTAGATTAAAATTAAAATGATTCGTTTGGTTTGATGGTCTCCCTGCTTCCACTCTGGTCCCCCAATATCTGCTCTCAACACAGCAGGCAGAGTGATTTAGATCATGATGGGGCAGGAGACAGCATAGAAAGAACTCTTGAGACTGCACTGCTGTTACTGACCAGTGTCTAGCACCCTGGTTGCCAGGCAACACATTTTACCACTTAGGTCAAATAAATAGTAAACGGAGGCAGGGAGGAGGAAGGAGACTAGCGAGACATGTCTCACTAACTCAGCGGTCCTGAGCCTGGTCTGATAATATTGCCAGGTGTCCCAACATCACAAGAAACACTGTTAGCAAGAAAGAAGGGAAGTCCTTGAAATTCTTTGTAGCTTTCCACTATCTGGGAAAGGAGGCCTTGAAGCTGTGCTTTCATCCCAAGGCCTGGAATGCGGAAGAGGGTCCACGGTGCCCAAAGAAGGAGCCCATAAACAACTTTGGTTAACTGTCTACCTCTGGTCACTATCTGTTTTACGAGGGAGTCCCTGATGCTTACAGAAAGACCCCATAAATAACTTTAGAAAGTGCCCCAATTTTAATTAAGTGCCTCCTGGCACGTATTTGTTTTACAACAAGATGGATAAATGGAGTCTGGAGCAAGATAAGGATTCGGGCTAACAGACCCCCACACATACCTAAGTTTGGGTAGTCACATTCCCCGAGGAAAGCTGAAGCTGGTACCACATTTACCCATTAACCAATATGTGACTTTTTTCTATCCCAGCAATTATATAAGTCCTCAGAACAAAGCCTCTCTCTCTCTCTCTCTCTCTCTCTCTCTCTCTCTCTCTCTCTCTCTCTCTCTCTCTCTCTGTGCTCTTGGCGCTATTGGCTCTCAGGGCCTCCTCTGGCCACCCTCAGGTGACCTGGGGGCTTGCCACCCTGGTCTTCAGCAGCTCTTACTTTTGCTGCCCTGCTTTGCCCTGAAACTTTGCCTTTCACCCCCTACTTCACTCAGTCCCATTCTCTTCCATGGGAACAGGCCACTAATAAACTGATTACATGCTAATGCTGATCTGTAATTCTTTTCATGCATTAGCAAGAAGAACCAGGTCTCTCCCATCAACAATGGTATTCCTCTGCACCTTCTGGTGGCCACAAAGGCCCTACACAATCTACCAGTCGATTATCTGGGACTCATCTAGTACCAGTCCCATACAAGCTACTTCCTCTTCCATCCCTGGAATGCTCTTCCCCCATCTCCCTCACCTCACTTATGTTTTAGCTCAAATGTCACCTCCACAGTGACACTGACCACGCTAAGATGAAATTCTTTCCCATGCCCGTTCTCCCTACCTTACTCCCTTTCCTGCCTACTTTTTTCTCTAGACTGCATGGCTGCACCTGCCATAATATAAATTCTAATAGTTTATTTCTTAATTCACTAGAAAGCTCCATGTAAGCTCCAGAAGGATAGATGTATGCTCATGACACTTGTGATTTTGATCTGCTTTATTCACTTCTGCATCCCAGTGCCTACAAGAGTGCCAGGCACATAATAGGTTCTTAAGAAGTATTATTGAGCGAAGGATCTGATCCTGCCTTCCCTGCTGACCTCCCTGACATCTCTCCTACCTTCTCCCACTTGCTCACTCAGTTTCAGCCACAGTGCCCTCTGTTCCTCCAGCTGGCCCAGCTCATGCCCCCGTCCACACCTTCCCTTCTGCTGGGAATGCTGTAGCACCAACCAGTCCATCCCAGGCACTCTCATTTCATACCTGAAATCACCTCACTTATTCATGAACCCATTTGTTTATTTTCTGTCCCCACCATTGACCAGAGATCTCTAGGGTACAGGCTTTGTGAACAACAGTTCACAAAGTGCCTGCCATGGGTTTGACACATAGTGAGTATGTTGTTGGAGTAACCAGCCAAGCTCCTGTGGGTCTCCGCTTTCTCAAGTATCAAATAAGAAGGTCAAATGAAGATACTCTGACATCTCTTTGTGCTGTTCATAAAATGGTAAACTCTTGTAGCAAGTATAGCTTACAAAAAGCCCTCACTTATGACAGCTCCTGCAAAGCTCTGGGGGGGTGGGGTGGGCATTTAACAGGCCTGTAATTACTCAGCTTTACATCTGAGAAAACTGCTGGCCATGGGACTGGCCCAAGAGACACAGCTATTAAATGGTGAAGCTGGGTCTAAATTCACAGCTCTTTCAATACTGCTACTGTGATAATAGAATTAAACACGTTTTTTAGGTCCTTACAACTAGGTTCAAGGAACCACAAATTTGCTGGTTTACTGTACAGTCATCCAAAAAACTACATCATAGGAACTTCCCTTTGCTTTCCCCAGTCTCTATGAACGTGCTGGTAATTTAAGAATGAATAATTACACAATGCAAATAAACATCCCTCAGAACTGATCTGATTACTGAACATCTAGCTTCACATAAAGGAATGTTCACTTGTTTCAGCACATAGGTGCATTCGAAAGTACTGAGAGTCCTGCGGAGTAAGTAGCGCTGAGGTGTGCCCGCGGTCACTGCGGGTAGAATGACTTTTGTTGGTTTGTGGTTGGGTGTTTACAACACTGAGAAGCTCCCGGCCCTGTGGAATGCGGTCAAGGTAAGGAACACACAGCCACCCACTTTGGCACTCTGCGTCCCGCCCACCTGCAGACCCGGCCTTAGTGCACTGAGGGCAGGGCATCCCCGCGGCACTCCACTCCTCCCCCGAACCTGTGCCCCCACTCGGGGACCTCGAGAGTCCCGCCAGTCCCTGCCGGCCGGCCAGCCAGCGCGGCTCCAGGTGTGGCAGAAGTGCCGGAAAGGTGCTGCTGGGTCAGGTCACCGCGGAGTAGCTGAGGGCACCCCCCACCCACCCCCGCCGACCCCGCCCGGACCCCAGGCGCCCGCCTCACCCGTAGGTTGTCAGCAGTGCCTTGTTGACTAGCACGATGAGGAAGGAGCAGGTCCCGTAGAAGAGCGCCGACAGCAACTGGGCCACCCCGGAGGGTAGCCGGCTGGAGGTGGGGTCCGCGCCCGCGCCGTCTGCCTGGCGAGTCATAGCCCGCCGCCGGCCACCGGCACCCTCTTAGACGCCCGCGGCTGCCGCGCTCGGGTCCGCCCCGCCCCAGTTCCGTCCCCTCCCACCCCTCCCCCGGTCGCCCGACAGGGCGCAGCCCAAACAGGAAGGGCCCCAGCACGAAACCCCACCATCCGCAAATCCCTGCAGGTGCCCCAAAGCTGCCGGCGGGGGAGGGGCCGCGGCAGCGGAGTTCGTTCTTAGAAATACCGTGCGTGTGAGCACCCCCAGTCTAAAGGGAGATCAAAAATGGGTTTGAAAGAGTTCAAATACCCTACCTCCTTCCAAACTGCTCTTGGGAGCAATGCTTCAGTTTTAGGGTTGATTTTGCTTTTGCCCTACTTTTTTAAACGTATAATTTACATAGAATGAAGTGCAGATTTCATGACTCCACAGTGTAATGATTTTGACACATACACCTATGCAACCACCCAAATTAAAACATTTCCATTACCCCCAAAAGTGCCCTTTTTGCCCCACCAAAGTTTATAAGGTGTTATTCTGATTCTGTTGCTATAGGTTAGACTTGCCTTTTCTGGAAATTTCATGAGTAGGTTCTCTCTTATGGTTTTTTTTTTTGTTGTTGTTTTTGTTTTTTTAGATAGAGAGGAAGAGAGGGAGACAGAGGGAAACATGGATGTGAGAAACTTTGATCCGGAATTGCCTCACTTGCACTCTAACTCGGAGGAACCTGCGACCTTTGGCTCTACAGGTCAACGCCCAACCGAGCCACACTCCCAAGTCCTGCTTTTTCCACTTCCTTTGTATTTTTGGCACTCGCCCGTTTTGTTGTTTTTTTCATTGTTAAATAGTACCACAATTTGTTTATTCATTCACCAGTTGAAGGGCATGTTGTTTCCAGGTTAGGGCTAATACAAAAAATGCTTCCATAAACATTCGTGTGCATATTTTCATTTCTGTTATGTAAGTACCTAGGAGTGGAATGGCTGGGTAAGGTAGGTACGAAGTCTCAAGGCTTCCCTTGCCTCCGGGTGCTTTCTGGCAGGTTCTCTCCTTACCTGAGGGTCCACTTCCTATCCAGCGGTATAGCAACTAAGCAAGTGTCCGTTACTGGCGTTAACTGAAGATCGTCCCAGAACTGCCTACTCTGACCACAGACCACCGCTCTAGCAATTTTTCAAATGTCCCATATTTTCATTCTAAATAATTAACTTTAAAAATCTGAAATCTTAGCTTTGTGCTAATTATATCCATGCCATACAATTTTCTATTGTAGGCACTGAACATCCAAGAACGTTTTCAACACTGATAAGAACTAAAGTGTAACTTTTGGCAAGTTAACTAGCACTAAAAAACACAGAAAGGAAGAGTCCACGTTGCAAGAAAGAAGACAAACGTAAGACCTTTTTAAAACAGAAAATAAATTCATAGGCAAGCTGAATAAAAAAAACCTGAACTTGAAATCATATTAATGTCCTGAAAAAGATCAAGTTTCCAGTGAGTCTCCAAGTTTTGATTGCCAACAGTAAAGTCACTTTGAATGACATCCTTAATCATTTTGCATTTAATTTGCATCTATGCACCCACACTCCAACACCTTAAGCCACTGTTACAACTCACAACTAAAGAACTGCTTGTGAAATTCTTTTGCAAAGTCCCTGGCTGAACCTTGTCATTTCAAGTACAAGACTAAATATATATTTTAAAAAATGAATGAAAAACTGCAGAGATAAAAAGTAAACAGGCTCTGGGTGGATTCTTGAGGAGGTGACCCCAGATCCCATATATCCTGAATATAAGTAAAATTAAATCCCATTCCTGATTACCCTAATGTGATAGGTTTGCAATACTTATCTACACAAGTGTATTTTTAACACTGTAATAATGAACCAGATGAGAAAGTTAAATGAATATCTATGATATAAAAGGCCATTATTTTAAAGTACGACAAAGCAATTCATACTATGGTTCCAATTATGCTTAAAAGATGACGGTCCTGGCCAGGTGGGTCAGTTGGTTGGATTGTGGCCCCTACACCAAAAAGGTTGCAGTTCGATCACTAGTCTGGGAGCATGAGAGGCAACCAATCGATGTTTATCTCTCTCTCACTCCCTGTCTCTAAAATCAATTTAAAAAAATCCTGGAGTGAGGATTAAAAAGTATGTATATATAACTGGAATGAAATATAAAATGTATCAAAATAATAATGATGAATGTAGGACCATAGGAGACATTTCTCTCTAAATCTTTTTAATATTTATATCATGGTTGTTATATTTTTGATAGGAAAACAAAAGATAAACGGTTGAATAAGGAACATGTACTTTAAACTGTAAATTAAAATAAAATTTTATTCAAAGCATCTTTTAAAATTACAGCATACTTATTTTTATGCTGTTAACTCTGCCAAACTACAACTTAGCCACATGAAGCATAAAACACTTCAAAATCTGAATGTAAACCACATTTTAAAAACAAAAAGCAGTCTTCACATACCTTAAATTTTAAATGCCAATGTATTTTGTCCAAGTACATAGCTTATATCAAAAAGAATATGTTAAATATTTCTATAGTAAATAGTTGTAATAATTTCTTAAAATTTTCAATTATACAAGTAAAAAATGTCTGAGAATAACTATTAAAGTTGACAAAAGCTGACTAGAGAAATTAAAACCATACTTTTGAAGGTCTTAAATTTTATTATTTTTAATTGACAAGTATTTGTATTTTTTAAATTCTTACTGCCTTTCCTTCTTTATGTAATTTCATTAAATGTTTAATTTCCTAAGACTAGTAAGTATTGGTTCTTATAGTTCATTTAAGTCATACTTGAGAGGGAAAATCTAGAGAAAATGTTGAAACCTAAACCAAGAAAATTCAATGCTATAGTCTCTCACTGTGCTTATAAGTGCTCCAAGTTAAAATTCTATGTATCAGATTACAAACAAAATTCTTAGACCATTACAAATATAAATTTTCTTATTACAAAAACATCTTTCAAGATTTGTAATTCACTGTACTGAGGATTACATTTGTAAAGTATGTCCTCATCATGCACATTATTTGTTGCTATCATCTTTCAAACTTTCACTCCTTTTCAAGACATTTACATGCCTCCCCTTCCCCATTGCTACATATGTGAAACTGTGTGACTGTAACTCATTGGGATTTGGGGAGAAAGAAGCCTACATTTTAGATAATGTTTAAACTACATATGTAGGCTCCTACTTCAATTCAAAAAAGAAAAAAAGGCGCTGAAGAGCCCATGTTTCCCTCTATTATTCTGAGGTTTACTCCAATTAAGCAATCCATAAAAAATTACCATGTTATGTATGTTATTTAGTTCCTGCTTAAACAAAAGCTAAAATGATGGATATTTATACCTACATAAAGGTGAACTGCTTACCTCTTGATTTTTATGTTCATGCTTCAGTACATAAAGTGGTGTTTAAAAACTTCATCTATTTGGAAAAAACGGTTTAAAACCACCACACAAGTTAACACACGTGCAGTTAATTAAAACAATTCCAGAAACCTACTTATTTGAGTAGCTAATACTTTCTGCAGTGTTTAACTGATAGCTAAATTTAGTGAGCACAAAATAGCTTGGCATGTTATTCTGAAAAGCAAGGTAGCTTTATGCACTGAAAATATAAATAGGAGGCTTTCATTTGCTAATAATTCTAAACAAGCAGTACAATTAAAATTTAGTGTTTGTTAACAAAAGATTTAAAACATTTCACTACAAAACAACCCTGTAGATGTCCATTTTATTAATAACAACCCAAGTGCCAAATCTCATTACAGGGCTCATGTTTAAAAAAAAAGAAAGAAAGAAAGCAATTACCAGGTTTACCTAGACTTTGCAAGATTAATCACTCAATTTCAGCAAATGAGAAATATGAAATGTGCAAAAGTTCCCTAGTTAACAAGAGAGATGACAAGTGCTTTTCAAACCTAAACATCATAGTATATATAAAGCCTCATAAAGATAGAATAAGACTGATTTTACTCCAATTTTTAAAATTCTGAACCATTATGCATCCTACCAAGATCCTCAGATATCTATTTTTCCTCCAAAGTCTGTCACTTAGGACATCTTCCAAAATAGTCAGTTCTCCACTTCTCTAGTATTGTTAGTCACACTATTTTGCAATTTAAAAATATACATCTCACATACACCTTACGTTTTCTTGCTTACTTCAGTGTTTACAGTATTGTTAAACGTACTAATATACATTGTTAAAAATGATCTTATAAATAACCTATCTTAACCTTCTTTGGCTACATGTTCCATTCTGTTTTTTAATAAAAGTGTCTTATTCAAAAAGTGCTTCCTGTGAGAACTGCTTCCAATGAATGCATTAAACTTGCAAAATCTAGCTTCCCACAATATGTAGTTTCCTACCCTGTACTACAGGTTCCATATTTACAAAATATTTTAAACTTTACAACAATCCATTACCATATTTTAAAAAGTGCAATTCTCTCTCACCCCATATTCTGGGGCAATGACATTCTTCATGAATTTCTACAGAATAGCAGCCTATGATAAGCAAATAAGGTGCTTAGCTTATGCCCAGGGATCTGTTTGGTACGCTGGGCAGTAATTTTGTACAGTGGAAAAGTCAGGTGTGCAGGCTACTGGCGCAGTGGCGCCCCCGTCAGGTTGGCGAGCTCTATGAGAGCGAGGGCTCCATGCAGGCGCTCCCGCTGCTCCTGCAGCCGGCGCTGGGCACCGCTTTTCTCATCGTCCTCCTCATCAGATTGAAGGTATTCCAGAGGGTCCTGCTGCTCCTGATCAGCCTTTTGAGCGAGCTTTCCTTTCAAGGTTGGGGTACGCTGCTCCCTTGTTTCCCAATACCTATGGGAAATGTCTGCATTAGTTAAATGGTATACCTGACATTTTCAAATGTTTACTTTCTTAAAAAAGATTCTTTACCACGGTATTAAATATGTTTCGGTTTAAAAAGTTATAAAGTGATTTCACATATATATTACATATCTTTCTCATTACAGAGGAAAAAAAATCATGTTCAAGAGAGATTTTCTCAGATTTCCAAAATCAAAAACTGGCAGTGCTGAGTCTCATACTCAACCCTCTAATCACATGTTTCTGCCATTAAAATATAGCTGCTTTAAATGTCATATGTAAAATGCACTAAAGTATAGAAATAGTAGAACAAATATCCATTAGAAACCTATTTATCCTATCCAGAGTTAACTATGAGAAACTTTAAACCCACAAAATATGCCTTACAGATTAATCTGTAACACAAAGCTTAGTCAAAAATTTAAGAGCACCACCATTATTCTATTTCATGGCCAACTGGTAATTCATAAGAGAAAATGCAAATGTTCCACCTTTTTTGGTAACTAAAGAAATGCGTATTTAAAGACAGTATCATTATATCTAAAACTGTCCATACAAAGACTTGCATATTAATGTTCATAGTAACTTTCTTTGTAATAGCCAAAAATAACCCAATGCCCACCAACAGATGAATGAGTAAAAAACAAGTTGAGGTATATCCATACAATGGATTACTACTCAGTAATAAAAAGGAATGAACTATTGATAAAGTCAACAACATGGATGAATCTCAAAATAATTACATTGAGTGAAAAAAGCCTGACAATCAGGGAGTGCATACTATACGGCTTCACTTGTATAAAACTCTAGAAAATGCAAACTAGTTTATACTGACAGAAAGCAGACCAGTTGTTTAGGGAGGAGGCGGGAAAGAAGGACTGGGAATGAGGAATTACAAAGGGGCCTGAGGAAGCAGTTGGAAGTGATAGATATGTTCACTATCTTGATGGTGGTGATGATTTCACAGATATGCACATATGTCCAAATGCATCAAATTGTACACTTTAAGTGTGTACAATTTATTGTATGTCAATTGTATCTCAGTAAAGCTGTTTTTAAAATTAGAAACAAAAAAAGTACAAATACTAGATTTCATGAACTTCACACTACTCATACTGGAAAAGTTTTGGCACTACTCAGAGGTATAAAAAAGAAATGTAAATAGTTCATTTTGACTTGAAGGACAGCTAGAAAAGGAGACTGGCAAAAAGTAAGTTTAGCCAGGTCCGCAGGGACCCAGTAATGAAGATCTTTGAATACTGTAATATAGGGTTTAGGCTTCATGCTGAGGATCAAATTAGCATTTTAGAAAGATCCCTCTGGCAACAGCATGAGATTGAGAGAGATAAAGTAGCTGAATCTGAGAGTTGCTGAGGTAGATTCCAAAAGTTAGTCACCTGAGTTGTTGGGAAAGGATAGAGACAAGGATGACCGACAAGTTTCTGGCTTGGACAAAATTAGAGATAATAATGGGTCAGTGGAGGCCAGCCAGGAGGAGGAAGAAAGAGGTACAAAGTATTATAGTAAGCAAGACAGACAAAATCCCTGCCCTTGTAGACCTTACAGTCCAGCAGGGAAGACAGATAGACACTGAATGAATGAATAACTATGTGACGAAGGTTTTGAAAGGGAAAATACTATGTTATAAAAGCATCTATTAATTGAGTTTAACCTTATTTGTTTTGGGGGTTGTTGAGCAGGTTAGGGAAAAACCTCCTGAAGTGATGTTTAATGTGAGTTAAGAAATGAAGAATGAGCCAAGTGGCTAAATGAAGAGGGAAGTGAACATATTCCGCAGAGGCACAAGGAGCACAAAGGCCCAGAAACCATAGGGAAAATGGTACTAAGGAACCAGGAGCCCACATGGCTGGAGACAGTTGCATTGCCAGAGAAAGGCAGAGCTCCACTAGCCCGCTCAGGGGTTCCAGACCTATCACAAGTGCAGAAGAAGCTGATGAAGCTCAAGAGTGGCACAATTAGCAGCTGGTGGTTTGTTTAAGAGAGATGACTCTTTAAATCAAAATATCCTTAGAGTTTTTTAATAGTGCCTCCTCCCACCTTAATGCCTTTAAAAAAAATTAAACTGGGTGCTTTTGGGACTTCAGAAGAACATCTTTCAATATATATCTATATCCATACATATCTGTATGTATAGATATATGGGGCTACATGGAGATAGATATCCCTATAATAATCAGCACATATTTAATTCTAGTGTAAGAAAATAAAGAGGGGTTGCACTAACAACAAATGAAATGTGTATAAAACATTCTTTTAAAAACTTGCTTTTAAAATAACTTGCTTTTAAAATAAATTGTGGTCTGGGCACTCAAGACTAATATCATATAGAAGTTTTCTATCACACACAGATCCTGGTAATACTCCTAACAATTCTATGGCTTAAGAAAATAAAGCACCATTTCAAGTTATTTTATTTTATAAAATATGTATAAAAGCTAGTTATTTTAAAAGAGAGAACTGTAAAGTCCCCAGTATCAGCCCATATACTGGGTGGTATTCTGCAGTGGACTCTAGTAAGAGCCTTACTTTGCCAACCACTCGGCAGCAGCCTGGTTGTCCACAGTCTGGTGCTTACTGAGAGCATCAGTGGGCTCCTCCCGCTTCAGCCTGGCATAAGGGTGCTTCGGACAGTGGCGGTTTGCATGGGTGAATCTGCTAAGGCAGCCTTCAAAACACAGAGGGAAACACTCATCAGAATCTGGACATCCAGCACACATGGAAAATGTTTAGTTTTACTGATAACCAAGAAAAATAAATTAAGATGATGATTTAGCATTATATAAATTAGAGGAGGGGGAAAAAAACCTAAGCACAGTATTTTATCAATGCTAGTGAGGGGGATGGGATGCTGGTTCTTTCACCTCTTGGTCATCACATTATAAATGCAGTCAACTCCACTGGAAGTGATTCATTGGCGTGAGTCATAAAAATGTTCAAACCCTCTGACCCAGGAATTCTATTCTTGAATCTATCAGAAGACAATATCCCAAAAGATAAACAAAGCTTTCAGTAGGAAAACATGACCCTCAGCTTTATTAGTAACAAACACATTTTTAAAACAAATTAAATATTCAATATTCAACAATGAGGCAATCATTGTGTGTAGCTGCCCCCTGAACAACGTGGGGATTAGGGGCAAATATCCAGATATAACTAGTATATGCTTAAACAAATTCACTAGATGAAAAAGCCTATAAACATTTGTAACAACTGACAATAATCAAGAAAACCATAGAGCTACAGAACAAAATATTTAATTTCAATTATAACTGCATAAAAATGTGCACAAGAAAAATATCCTAAGAAACTGTGATAAGAGATTAAGAAAATCGCTTAAGTAATAAGAAATTACTGATAGTGGCAGTGTTAAGATGGTAAAATTTTCCCTTTCACTGAAAATGTAGACAATAATATGCTTACTTCAGTTTAATAGTTAAAAGGTTTAAATCTAAACTAAAAGCCTATTTCTAAAGGCTGTAGATTTTTCTACTGCCTACAACTGGATATAGTATTTTAAATTACCTTTTAAGATTTTCACCTAAAAAGGATACTTATTTTAAAAAATCAATCTGTTCCCAGAAATTGAGCATGGTGTTTTTTTCTAAAATCCTTTTTTTTAAAGATTTTATTTATTTATTTTTAGAGAAAGGGGAAGGGAGAAAGAGAGGAAGAGAAACACAGATGTGTGAGAGAAACATCGATTGTTGTCTCTCTCGTATACCCCCAGCTGGGGGTCCAGCCTTCAAACCAGGCATGTGCCCTCACTGGGAAGCCAACAAGCACCTTTTGGTTTGCAGGACAACGCCCAACTCACTGAGCCACAATAGTTAGGGCTGTTTTCTGAAATCTTTATCAAAAAATCCCTCCCAAAAAATTCAAGAAAAAGATATTTTAACTAACTCACAACTAGTTATTACATAAACTTAACTTCTAACATCATACCATTTTCTGAACAAACAAAAGGTTTCTCTCCGGTATGAAGTCGCTGATGCGTTTTGAGCTGTCCACTTTGAACAAAGGCTTTGCCACAGTCTGGATAGTCACACAGGTAGGGTCTCTCACCTAAGTAGACAGATGTTACACATTATTTCTGAGACAATAAGGTGAGAAGAAGAAGGGCCAGGTGGAGAATATCAACCTTTATATAGATCATGACTCCAAACAGCAATAAAACACATCAACCTCTACAGAGCTGCAGGTGAACATGCCAAAGACAGCCCTTCCCTGATACAGTGCAGCTATCCACCTGGAAGCACAGTATTTTCTTCAGGCCTTGAACTTTTAGGTACCCGGGTTCAAATCCTTGAAGTTACCATCTTCAGCTGATTCCATATTTCTTTCTCCCCATAATCCAAATCACAAACTCTTGCTGGTTCTTTAAAATGTCTCCCATTCCTACTTCCCACTGCAACTTCCCCTGGCTGACTGGAAGCTCCTCCACCTAGAACAAACCCTGGCTAACCCCCTAGTCAATCTACCTGCACAACACTTCAGAAGTAGCTGACACTTAACTCTTGCTTTTGTCATAGCAACTACCACCTAAATCACCTAAACCCCAACTATACTCCTTAGACAAACAAAAATTATCTGCTGACTTCTAAATAATCCTCTAAAATCTGCAATGTAACTACTGGGTTTAGGGGCAGGGCTTATCTTCACTTCACCCTTGAGATTTATTGCAGACAAGAGGCAGTTCCTCATCTTGCTCTACTCCTTGCAAATCCTATCTTCTCTGCCCATTCAAATCTTCTCAATCCTGTAGGCTCAAACAAAACTCCCTCCACCTCCAAAAATGGAACTCTGTATCCTTTCACTAACTTAGTATCATATGTTGTTCATGTATTATGGTACTCTCCTTACACAAAGATGCATAATACCTTGTACTCCATTTCAATTCCTATATTCAACACTGTGCTAGGCTGGACAAAGTGCTAAAAAATGTTGCTCAATCATAATTAATTATTTCTTGAAAAAATATTCTTTGATCAACAGTTATATTCTGGTTCTTCCAATATGACTAAAAGCACACTAATTAGTCCTCTCTAAATTTCTCATCATTTAGAAATATACTAAATGGTTGTGATAGTTGGATCCAAGTTCACAAAACACAGTAGATGGGGAATTGTTTAAAATAGTAAGAGAAAACCTTTTTACAAATAGTGTATACTTTTACTTTTACAAAGCATACAGTATTAGAGCTTAACTACACCACCGAGATCTTGGGCTCAGTTTCCTGATACACAGTGTCGGAGGCAGACTCCTGGAAGTAGCCTGGAAGTATTGTTATCAGGTGACACAGTAGGTGGGTGATCAGAACTGGGACTCAGGGATCTTTTCGTTATGCAGTATGGTCTTGAAACTTTTCTACACTGGCAACATGTACTCTACAACCAATTTCTTGGGAATATTTCAGACTAATTAGATTTTTTAAAAATTCACAATTTTGCTAAATAATTATTTTTACTGAACTGTACCTAGAGTCAAAACTTCTTGGCCACCAGTCTATGACTCAAAATTTAAACTTCACCCTTTTTCAGGGATTTAGCTAAGAAAACTATATTCTAGCATAACATTAAAATACATCGTCTCAAAAACTAAAAGGAGAGGGATCAAGCAAAAAGAAAAAGAACCCACACACATGGACAACAGTGTAGTGACTGTTGTGAGGAGGAAGGGGAGTGGGTGGAGGTGGAAGAGGGTTGGGGGGCTAACCGGTAATGGAAAAAATACAATAAGAAATGAACTTTAAACAAACTAAAAGGAAAAAAGAAACAGGTGATAACCATAAAAATAGTAGAAAAAATAGGGGACACTAAGAGTTAAAAATCCAAGATCTAAACCAGTAGTGCCCAAGAGAAATGAAGTGTAAACCACTTCTAGTAGCCACATTTAAAAAGGAAAGAAAAATGGGTGAAATTAATTTTTTGTAAAGATTTTATTGATTTATTTTTTAGAGAGAGAGGGGAAAGGAGGGAGAGAGAAAAGAACAATATGTGAGAGAAACATCAATCTGTTGCACCACCCCAACTAGGGACCTGGCCCACAACCCAGGCACAAGCCATGACTAGGAATCAAATCAGGGACACCTTTCGATTCACAGGCCAGTGCACAACCCATGGAGCCACATCAGCCAGGGCTGGGTGAAATTAATTCCTACAATACATTTTATTTAACCCAATATAGCTAAAATATTGTATTTTAGCCCTGGCTGGTGTAGCTCAGTGGATTGAGCACGGGCCTGCAAACCAAAAGGTTATTGGTTTGATGCCCAGTCAGGGTACAGTCCTGGGTTGTGGGCCAGATCCCCAGTAGGAGATGTGTGAGCCACAACCACACATTGATGTTTCTCTCCCTCTCTCCTTCCCTTCCCCTCTCTATATAACTAAAAATAAATAAAAACTAAAGTAAATAAATAAATAAAATATTGTGTTTTAGATATTGTGTAGATATATATTTTAGATATATAATCAATATAAAAAATTTTAAGGGCATCATTCACTCTTTTTCAATACTAAGTGTATTTTACACATATTGTGCATTTCAACTTAGACTAGGCACATTTCAAGTACTCAAGAGCCAATGTGCTACTATAATGGTCAGCATTACTCTAGACTTCAGGATGTGAGAGGTTATAAGGCAGTTGTATTTGGTTTTTGGTACCTCAGCTTCCTCATCTGTAAATTATTAGTTACCATGATTAGAACTATAAGCCTCTTTCTGAGGCCAACTTTCTGTGTGGAAGAACAAGGACTCTCTCTATATTATTTATTGGTTCACTTTCTATATGGTATTTTAAACACAAGTCTAATTTCTCTACACAAATACAGACGTATGATGGTTTTGAAATAGCTACCTTCAAATACATTTAATTCTGAAAAGTTATACTTCACCTTAGCCTAGTGGCTAAGTGAAACATTCTCACGACACACTGAGGGCTCTGGAAATTTTACTAAAAACTTGGCAATTAGTATTTTAGTATATGACTGATGAATCAGTTTAAACAATTATACAGACAAGGGCATATTAAGTGAAATTCAATAGGTAGAAAGATAGAACTAAATTTAATAATAAGATTCCTATGATTAGTAGATTAATTACCCTGTAACTTTAGAAGTCATATAGTTCAGAAAGCTATCCCTCTCCAACAAAAAAGAAACTGACTTACTTGTAACACAGTGAAATGCTTCCTCTCTCTGTTGCCCTTCAGCTAATAGTTCCTGCTACAGATATAATACTATAGGAATTCCACTTGAGGTTTTTGCAAGAGCAGCCCCCTGCCATAGAGGGTGCTTCCCCTAACCCTGAAGTGTGGGAAATATGCACAAAGTAATGACTATTTCTTAAAGATTCACAGAAGTCTCCAAAACTGGACTCAAATCAACAGGGGTAAGGGTGAGGATCCTGAGGATCCACAGACCAACCAGGAAGGAAAGGATTGAGAAAATTCACACTCTTGTTTGGATCCCTTTCAAGACCTACCTGTCTAGAGCACGCACCCACCCCTTGCTTCGCCCTTCCTCCCTTCCAACTCCAGATTGTTTGGGGGTTGGGGTGGAGGGATAAAGCAATAAAGAAAAAGGACTCATAAGCACAGACAACAGTGTGGTGATTTGGGGTGGAGGTGGAAGAGGGTCTAAGGAGGATAATGGTAGTGGAAAAACATACAATAAAGAAAAGAATGTATTTGAGAATTCTCCCATCTCCTCAAGCTGGCCTTCTCAATCAATAAACCTTTCCTTACTCTGAAGTCCTCATCTGTTGAATATTGGCCTTTCTTTTGAAGTGGCAGGCACAGGAACCTGGTCCTGTAACATACACAGTGCCTACTTTTAAAAAACACAATAAAGAAATATAAGACAAAAAAAATTAATTTATAAGCCCAAACATCAAATCATTCTGTTAGGTATTATTTTTGACATCCTCTAAAATTTGCACAACTTACCTGTATGAGTCCTTTTGTGAGCCTGGAGCGATTTCTCCCGTGGAAATACCCTATTACAGATGTTACAACGAATTCTGCTGGATGAATGCTCTCCTTCATTTATTAAATCCCGGACAGTATCTGCTCTGGGTCTACCACGTCGAATACCATCCTGTTAACAGTATGTATAAACATTAATATATTTCTTGGACTCTACTCATTAAAGCAAAATATCATAATAAATAATTTTTTAAATCTTTCTTGAGTGACATCACCAAAAAAATGGCAGAGTAGTTTCAAGGACCCATCCCTCCACAGATCACTGAAAAATCGAGCTGTCACAATCAACTTTATCACAACTCCAGAAAATGGAGATTCACAGTAACTCGGTGAACAATGAATTAAGAAAAAGGCAACTGAAAATGGCAGGAAAGCTTTGTAGAGTTTTTTACTTGCCCTTGCCCCTCTTCCCTACTACAAGGTAGTCTTGGAGACAGCAGCATTCATTCTCAGCGTAGGAACCTAGTCCCTGGTTCCTGAGAGAGCAGAGCAGATCTTATTATGAAAGAACTGTCCGTTTGACCTGACTTGGGGCTACCTGAAGGCCTGAGGCAAGGTGCTTGTCTTTGTTTTGCCTAACTTAGAACTCTCAGGGTGGGAAAGCTGCTACACAGAGCTCACTGTTCAAAACCCTTGTGAGGCAAATGACAACTTGCTGCCACCTGGGGCAAAAGAATTCAACTGAGGCAAAGAAATATGCCAAGAGCCTGGGAGGAAACACTGGACAAGAGTTTCTTTGGGAAATTACGGCATTGAAAAGTGCCCATGAATCCTAAAGACAAATACTTAGAAAGCCATACATTTGACCAGGGCAGGAAGCATGCTCAGAAAAGACGTGAAAAGACACTAGGCTTTCACCTTTGGCTGATCAGAGACTCAGAGCAAGTAGGAAATTAAGGCTAAGGCAGAGTTATAGTGTGGCTAAGCAGTAAAATAAAGAGATACAGTATAGAGCCATTCTGCAAAAATTAGAAGTTTTTTCCCCTTTCTTTTTTGGCTCCAGGCATTCAAGGAGATCTCTCTCAAAATATGAGCTGACCAGACTTTAGCTAAAGAAACAGATTTTAGACAACAAAATAGAGTTTACAAAAATAGTCTAGAAAAGTTGCCAATTACAATCCACAGCACACAAAAAAAATCAAATTCTGAGGAGAGAGAAGAACCTGATTTCCAAAGTTACCACATTATAATATTCAAAATATCCAGTTTTCAAGAAAATATTATAAAACATGCAAAGAAACAAAATTGTGGTCCATATGAACAAAAAATTAATAGAAACAGACAATGGCATTACTAGATAAACACTGTAAATGGACAAAAAATAACAGGAAATCATGAGAACTAGGTTTCAACAGAGCGTATCAATAAAAACTGAATTTTTTTAAAAAAATAAATACTGGAGCTAAAACAAACAATAGCTAAAATGAAATTTTTCTCTACAAAGTTTTAATGGCAAATTTGAAAAGGCAAGAAGAATCAATAAATTTAAAGATAAGTCAACTTAAATTATCCAGCTGGAGAAAATAATTAACATAGCCTAAGACACCTGCAGAACATCGTGTGTTTTAGTCTTCAGGCCATAACAAAATACCATAGGCTGGGTAACTTATAAACAACAGAAATTTATTTCTCACAGTTCTGGAATCTGGGAAGTCCAATATCAAGGTGCCAGCACAATCATATAAGGGCCCTCTTTCTGGTTCACAGACAATGCCTTCTCACTGTGTCCTCGCGTGGTAGAAGGTGAAAGGGATTTCTCCAGAACCTCTCTGATAAGAGTTCTCATGACCTAAGTATCTCCCAAAATACCTCCTTATACCATCATCTTTGTAGGTCAGAATCTGAACACACAAATTTGTGGAGGAGGGGACATACACATTGAGACCAAGTATACCAACATACACATAATTGGAGACCCAGAGGCAAGAAAGAAAGGGGCAGAAAGAATATTCGAAGATATAATGGCTACAACCTTCCCAAATTTGTAAGACAAAACTAAACATCCAAGAAGCTCAATGAACTTTATTAAGAATAAACAGAGAGATACACACTAAGACACATTAAATCAAACTATCAAAAGACATAGACTCTTGAAAGCAGCATGAGAGAAGCAGTTCATCATATACATGGAGTCCACAGATAAGATTAATAGCTGATTTCCCAGGAGAAACCACAGAAAGCAGTGGGATGAAAAAACAGAAGTCAACCAATCCTATATTCAACAAAACTATCCTTCAAAAATAAAGAAATTAGCCCTGGCTGGTGTGGCTCCATTGGTGGGAGCATTGAACCATAACTAAAGGGTTGCTGGTTCAATTCCTGGTCAGGGCATATGATCCCAGGTCCGCAAACCAATCGATATTTTTCTCTCACACCAATGTTTGTCTCTGTCTTTCTCTCTCCCTTCCTCTCTCTATAAAAGCAATGAAAAAATGTCCTTGGGTGAGGATAAAAAAAAAATAAGAATAAAAAAATAAAGAAATTAAGCATTCCTGCACAAACTAATGCTGGAAGTGTTCATTGCTAGGAGGCCTGCCCTACAATAAATCTAAAGTTCTTCAGGCAGAAATGAAAGGACACTAGACAATAACTCAAAACTAGACAAAGAAATAAAGAACACCAGTAAAGGTAACTACATAAGTCAGAATTATTGTGGTTTTGGATCGAATCTGCAACCTTGGCATATTGGGATGATACCCTAACCAACTTGGCTACCTTTCCAAGGCCAAAAAATTTCTTAGATATTAAAATCTATTTCTACAACAACCAAGAAGTGGAAGCAGTCTAAATGTCCACCATCAGATGAATGGGTAAACAAAATATGGTACATACAATAATACATGGAATATTCAGCCTTAAAAAAAGGCAATCCTGCCATATGCTACATGGATGAAACTTGGCTGACATTATGCTCAGGGAAATAAGCCAGTCACAAAAAGACAATTACGACATGATTCCACTTATATGACGTAGTTAAAGTAGTCTAACTCTTAGAAACAGAAAGTAGAAGGGTGGTTTCCAGGAGTTGTGGGCAAAGAGAAAAGAGGAAGGAATTCAGTGAGTATAGAGTTTTAGTTTTGCAAGATGATTAAGTCCAAGAGATGTATTGCACAACAATACACATAGTTAACACTAAAAAATGATTAAGAAGGTAAATTTTATGTTGTATTTTGTCACAACTGACAAAAAAAAAGGAATATGCAAAGGCACTGTGGAAGTTTATATTATTTTAAAAATATTCACCACCCCTCTCTCACTGTGGGCACCCATAAGGCCAACTTGGCCACATAACTTGCTTTGGCCACTAAAATGTGAGTGGAAATTACATGTGTGACTTCTGAGCAAAAGCTTCAAAAGGCTACCACATGGTTCTTGAGTTTCCATTTATAATGAAGTTCAGAATAGGCAAGATTCTGATTGGAACTTGACTTATTTATGTTTAAGGTCAAATTAGCAAATCAATTTGGCAATTATTGCTGGTTATCAGACATTTTTGTTTTCACCTCCTTTACTCCTTGGCTGTGATCCTCAGGAGCTACATTTAGCTCTAGTCTTTCTTGATAAAATTGTTCACCCAGCATCAGCAGAGGGACCTGACCATGAGTAAAATTATAGCATCCACTGCCATCATTTATTGAGCTACAATAACTCTATAGATTGCTGCTGGCTTTGGTCATATCATGAATAATTTTTAAATAGTTTTCAAAATACTAAACAAATAAATATAGCATCTATGATCCATAAAAATAGGTAATTCTGTTAATGAAATCAAGTTAGTTAAAAACCTTAGTGATATACAACTCCTTTGCCATGAAAGAATCCTTTTCGTAATATTAATATTTTTAAATACATAAAAACATATTATTACAATTTTCCTTAATTTTTTTTATTTTTTTAAGAACGAAAAATAAAACGTGTTTATTGAGGGCAAGAGAATGCAAGCAATATAAAATCAAAAGCTTATCTGGCTTTTAAAAAATATTTAATATTTATTATATTTTTTCCATTACCATTTAGTCCCCTATACCCTCCGCTAATCTGACTTTAATTGGGTTTTCTTTCTCTTGTCAAATGGGGGTGGAATTTTATTTGTACATTTTCTAAGGGTCCCAACCTGCTCATGAAATCTTTACACAGAGGGAAGCTGTGGAGCAGACAGTCCTTAAGCGACACATTGGGAACACTCTTATCAGGGCAGAAGAGCTCAGTGCTGCCGCCTTCTTTCCAATTTGCGCCATGTGTACCACAAAATAGTCACTGCACATGATGGTGAGCCTAGCAGTTAGTGAAAAGAAGCTCTAGAAGCTCACTCTGCCATCTCTGCACTGGTCCCAGGTCCTTCATTATTTTGTCCAAGGTCACAGGGTCTTTTTGATTTTCCAAAATCCAGGGAACAACTTTTTCATGAGTATTCTCAGGCCCTCCTTTGTTAAGGAGCCTTTATCCCCAGCAAGTTTGTAATAAAACATTTCAATCATGGTTTCCATGGCTTGTTCCATTTGAGATGGCATCTCGGTGAGGTCTTGGCCAGAGGCACGGCAGGATCACTAGGCTAGCTGGGATATGCAGCCAACTACTATAAATTTTAAATAATGATTAATTAATATCAAAAATTTAAGATTACTCATTAATATTGTCTGTTTCTGGTTAAAAAATAAACATGTTTAGTAGGGAGGAAGATATATTTGAAAAGTTAACCATTTGGCTGCTTCACAGCAATTCCAAGCTCTTGTTTCAGGTACAAGCCATACATTTACATTTACCAGATGAGAAATGAAAAGCTAAACAATACAACATCCTAGCCATATACAAGTAAGGCTTCACTAAGTGCATTCTTTGAACTAAGAAAATTATGCAAGGCAAGTAAGTAATCATCTAATGCCCTAAATCAATGAATAAAGAGCATCTTTTAACTGTACATATAAAAAATAAGTAGACTTAAAAAGGATTATTTTCATTTTGGCCTTAGTAATAAGAAGGTGCATTTTGACAACAATACAGTCTCACCAGCAACCAAGTATATCTGTAGCAAAAGAGAGAAATCTTGTTGAGATTGCTTGATTTGCAAAAAAAATTTAACAAATTCTAATACACCCCACTGGTATTATGTGGCAACCGCTGCAAAATACGCTATTATAAAGCTAAATGATTAAATTACTCAAACTGTATGCGTATTTCAGCAAACTTCATTTTTTAATAGAATTTCAATATCTCCAGAAGTAGCTTAGTGATTTTGAAAGTGTTTTCTAAATTATTTCATGATAAATGTTTTGCGTTCTCAATGTCAATAACTAACTTTAAAATTATTTTTTGCCCTTACTGGGTAGCTCAGTGAACTAGGCATCATCCTGCCAACTGAAAGGTCACCAGTTTGATTCCAGATCAGGGCACATGCCCCAGTTGTGGGCCAGGTCCTTGGTTGGGGGCATGCAAGAGGCAACTGACCAATGTTTCTCTCCCTCTTTTTCCCCTCTCTGTAAAATAAATAAGTAGAATCTTTTTTAAAATTTTGTTTTTTAATCCTCACCAGAAGACTTTTTTTTTCAATGCTTGGGGCGGGGGACGGGGAGGGGAGGGGGTTGCGGGGAGGAGTGGGCAGAGAAAGAAGAGAGAAACATAGCTGTAAGAAACATCAATTTTGGTCCCTATGCACCCGGACCAAAAATTGAATCCACACCTTAGGTATTTTGTGCCCTAACTGGGAATCGAACCTGCAACCTTTTGGTGTATGGGATAACACTCCAACTGACTGAGCCACACTGGCCAGGGCTAAAATTCTTTAATAAAATTTGGGTTATTTCTCACCCCAGTCAAGATGGGTCAGTTGGTTGGAGCATTGTCCAGTGCACCAAAAGGTTGCAGGCTTGATTCCCAGTTAGGGCAGGTACCAAAGGCAACTGATCTTCCTTCTCTCTCCCTCCCTCCCTTACTCCCTCCGTCTCTAACATCAGAGAAAATATCTTCAGGTGAGGATTTTTTTTTAAATTGGGGCTATTCTCAAACCACTTGGCATAATGTACACACTTACCTAGGCTTTAGATAAAGTTATACTCAAACTTGTTATTCATGCGATTACTAAAAAAACTAAAAGTCCTCAACACATTTTTATACAAAGTAAAATTCAAATAAAGTACTCAGACACAACCTAGAAGGAAAAGAAAAACAGGACTCAGTGGGAGGCATATGTACATTGGTAAGTAATTGAGAAAACATAATTTATCATATTTCCTGTTTTGAAGTCAGATTTAGATCTAAGTTTCCTATGACTCCCATAGGTGTACCCTAACTCTATTCCCCACCTTGACCTATCTGCCAAACTTTCCGAGTCTTAATTTGAATTATTGCCTGTACCTTCACAAAGCATCTCCATTGAGACATAGATAGATGTAAATAATATGTGGTAAGTCTACTTGCATTAGCTTAATATTAAAAACATAATAAACACCTAAAGGCAATTCACAGATGATATACACAAGACCAATCTCATGTAGGGATTAACAGCAAGGGCTCTGGAAGATTCCAATCAGTTCTGCCACTTACCATGACCGTAACTACACTTAATCTTAGGGACTATTCTCTCTAATTCCTCCTTCATCAGGTAAACGAGGTAAATTAGGAAAGGAATTAAAAACACTCAACACATAGCCTGGCAGGTTGCTGTGCCAGTCAATAAATGGTGGCTCCTATGTTAACTATGTTATGTTTACATAGTAATTACTCGGTACTAATCAGCTATTTGTAAAACCATGTGTAGTCTAGATGATTGAATTGTTCGTGTGATATAAAGGGGAAGGGAGGGTAGGCAGCTGGCAGGTCCTGAACAGTGAATGGTATCTGAGGCTAAGTACAAAGAAGCCAAACCACATAGGTCCTACAGTACAGAAGTAACTTCATGGGCACAAGATGGAGAGGCCTGAAATATCCCATGGCAGAGGAAAATCAGACCTGTTTCCTTACCTCCCCAAATTCGACAGGAAAAGATCTAATGCTAATATGTAATTATACCTTCAAAAGTGCTAAGTAATCCTGCAATCAGGAGCCAGAATACGTAGGTAGATGATGGATGTTCTCCCAACAGGCAGGGGAGACAGTGTTGCACAGGAACAAACAATATAGCAACCAGAAGCTGATAACCAGTATGCAGGACTCAGACACCTCCCTTGGGAGCAGCAGCAACAAATAGACAGCAAATGAACACAAATGTTCTCAAACCCACAGCTGTTGTTGCATCTAACCTATACACTGAGAAGAGGGTAGAGGGGTGCATGTTACTGGCATCAGCTTTAATGCAAAATTGTCTCCCATCTTCCCAAAAAGTGAGCAGATTCAGTCAGTATCATTAACTCACGCTGCACCTGGAGATAAAGAATTACAAGCACTTTCAGGAAGCAAACGTAGGGAACTAGGACTCCCTGCTTTTAGTCTACAGGGTACTAACCACAAATCCAACTAGGTAACTTCCTTAAATAAAGGCGTATTCTAAATTCACCTGGGTCCCGCCCTCCTCCCAACCCTGAAAGATTGTCAAGCTAAATGAGTGAATTTTTGGAGCTGTATTTGGACTGCTTCATTGATAAGACAGAACAAATTCCTCTGATAATTTATCAAAGTTACAATATGAAAAATAGGAGGAAAAAAGTGAAATATAAAACAGCCTTTCCACTTTCACATGTTCTTCATAATTTCTCGTATATTTTACCCCTGAAAAGAGGTGTACAACGTGGAAATAAAATTCAAACCTATACATTGTGCAAGCAACTTTTATAAAAAGGCTTATATGAAAATAAGTCTGTCAGGATAAAAAGGACATACCTGCAGATTTCATTTATCTGTGATAATATTGTCTTGGATAATACCAAATTAGATTTATTTACAATTTAATAATAAACCCAACATCTTCCGCAAATATTTGTGCATGTATGCCTTTATGTTGTTCAACTATATAATCTGTGTTTTATTTATTTTACTTATTTATTTTTAGAGGGGGGAGAGAGGAAGAAACATGACCCCGACTGGGGACCTGGCCCTGCACCCCAGGCGTGTGCCCTGACTGGAACTTGAACCCGCAACCCTTTGGTTCACAGGCGAGTGCTCAATCCACTGGGCTACACCAGCCAGGGCTCTAATATATGTGTTTTTTTTAAAAAAGGCTTCAACAAAGAAAAATACATAGGATACCTATCCATCTTACTAAAGGCTACCTAGAGATTAGCACTATTATGAACATTTGTACTAATAGATCATTCAAATTTTTACTGAAGTGCAGCTTCGAGAGATGAAGTGTGTCAAAGCACATAGTTTTATTAACTTGGTAGTTCTTTAGTAACAATGACATTAGTAACAGGTGTATCAAGTTCCTCCAGGATCAAACAACAGTTTCAATGTCTTTGCTACTGTATGTAAAACGATCAAACTTATTTCAATTTATAAATACAGTATTTGCCAATACGGATGCACTTACCCACTAGGTGATTTACTTGTCTTTTCTTTGGCAAACTGCTTGTTTTATATAGCCAGTTAACAAATATAACCTGAATAGTAACTGTATATTAGCACCATTCATTCATTACATAACTATTTACTGTGCACCTTTATTCAACATTTACAGTGTGTAAGGTATTAAAGTCAAATAGTCTTTATGTCTGCGGAGACGCACCCCAAACACATGCTTCAGGACTAGGAGCCACAGAAACTCAACCACAGTCCCAGCTCTCCCACTACGTAGTTGTGTGACCTTGGAGAGGTCCTTTCACCAACCTCTATCTAAGCCTTAATGGCCTAATCCCTAAAACTGTAGGTTTCAACCAGGTAATCGCATCCTTCCCAGCTCTAAACAGTCTGAGAGTAAGATCAATTAAAGGTTAGAAGCCATGGCTGGCGTAGCTCAGTGGGTTGAGCGTGGGCTGCAAACCAAAGCATCCCAGGTTCCATTCCCAGTCAGGGCACGTGCCTGGGTTGCGGGCCAGGTCCCCAGTGGGGACCACATGAGAGGCAACCACACATTGATGTTTCTCTCTCTCCTTCTCCCTCCCTTTCCCTCTCTAAAAATAAATAAATAAAATCTTAAAAAAGGCTAGAGACCCCATGCCACAGTGCTCTTCAGCACCGAGCAAAGAAGTACGCCGGATGAGTGAAAAGCAGGGAAGGCCTAACTCCCTGAAGATTCCCTGACCTCCCTTCTCACTCTTTGGCTACCTCTGCAAGGCATCTTTAGCGGGGCCCGGTATCTACAGACATGGAGCACAAACTGCGCAGTACCCTCTCTTCCAGCACCCAAAGTAAACAAGACAGCCACTTCCCTCCCTCTCCGGCCTGCGAAGACCCAGCGGTTTGCCCAGCGCTCTGCAAGGAGGATTGACAGCCTCCTAGGCTACCCCAGGCTGAGCTCTCATCCACAGCACCACAGGACCGCCCACTTCGGTTCGCCTGGACTCCCCAAGCCCACATCACGTGGCCACCGCCTCGCCCCGCCCCCACACAGGGCCCGTTTTTTTTTTTTTTTTTTTTTGGCGCGCGGCTGTGACGTCAGAATCCTGTCGCCCGCCCCCGCCCCGCCTTGGCCCCAGCTACTTTGCGTTTTAAACTCGGCCCCGCCCTGCCTGCACGTCCCCGGGCGCTGCCGGTTCCCGGGCTGCGCCGTTAACCGTCCGGCTGTCCCGCGCCCCGCCCCGCTCACCTTAAGGTGGCCACTGTCTGGGCTGCTGGCTTCCTCCTCGTCCTCACCCCCGGAGGCGGTGGGAGGGGGCACGCCCCGGCCCCGAAGCCCCAGGTGTTGAGGGGCGGAGGTGGGCAAGGTGGCCGAGGCGGCAGCCCCCGCAGCCCCGGGGCTTAGCGTCACATTATGCGCATTCTCGCCCCAGCGCCACGGGTACACCATAAAGTCGCTGAAGCCAGGGCTAGTGGGGATAAGTGGCGGGGGTGGCTCCGGCTCCCCTCTGCCGCCGCACGTGGCCTTGATCGGGGTCGTTCTGATGACCGATACCAGCACCCGCTTCGGGGAGTCGTGGCAGAAGATAACCGGCGGCGGCGGCTGCAGCGGGTTTTCCGCCATCGACGCTTCCACGCCCCGAATCATCGTCCTGCCCCGATCCGCAGTTTCGCCGGCCCCACTCCCTGAGCCTGGATCTGGCCCTTCGCTCCGCTTGCCTGCTCTGCTCTGAGTCGCTGGCTCTCAGTCCCGCCGGCTCATGGCAAGCGGACGTTTCCTGGAATCCTCCTGTACGGCGGCCAGCGAAGGAGCAGAGCAGCTAGGCGGCCACCGGGTGGTCAGTGCTGGACTCCAACCCCGGGTCAAGCCCGTCCTCTGCTCTTTGTACACTCCAACGCGGGCTTCAGCAAAGGGAAGCAGCGGGCGGCCTGGCTTGAGGTGACAGGAAAGCAGAACTCACGCCTCTGAGCCCCCGAAAATAACAACCTGCCTCTGTGGTCCCCACTCCGACTTTTCCCGCGTTACATTTCGCGCCTGGGCGGAACCAATCACCACAAGACCTCTGCCTGCTGGCCGCAGCGGCGAGTGACAGATAACGCGAACCAATGGCCGAGCCTGCACTTCTTTCTTAGCAGAGTGAGGCGGGGCCGGGGCAGCGCGGGTTCTTTCTGGAGAGCCATTGGCCACCGCTCTTGTATTTTTTCTGCCTGGAGGGCCAACTACGTTCGAAAAATCAGAGGGAGCGCGCGACCTTACCACTCGCCTAGGCACCCGACAAGGAGCCCCGCCCCCTCCGTTTCTAGGTTTTGGGTTGTAGAGGCAGAGGCGCGAAGAGGTGGGAGGAACTGGGACAGGAGGAAAGAGAGTTGCTGATTGGACAAGAATCGGTGAGGGGGCGGAGCTAGGGTGATTGTGGGCTGGTGAGAGTGCGCGCCCTCCGGCCTCGTAAACCTGTGGCTGTTGGGCTGCGGTTCCCGCGCGCCCGGGAGTTTAAAGGGCTGAGGGCCGCACGCCTGGCGCTCGGCTACAGCTACCGCTACCGCTCTGCAGATCCAAAATCCTTCCCACTGCACGAGTTTTCAGTAGATGCCTAGAGGTGTCCAGTTTCTTATCGGTTTCCGTCAGCCCAGCTGTTGAACTCGCTGTGAATTTACCCTGTCCGTGCTCCCCGACTCTCGCCAATCCCAGGCGTAGGTGGGCAACTGTATGGACCATCGCCACCCTGGGCCTTGGTGTTCCACTTTTGTAAAATGGGATAGTTAAAGAAGTAGTCTCCGAGGTCCCCGTGTGCTCCTCACGGCGAGGAGGAGACACGGACTCGGGCATATGTCCGCTCTCACACCCAGGACTGATGCCCTAAAGTCTCACCGATGATCCACGCCCCGCCAGCGGTTCCCCCCGAATCCCGGGGCCTCTTCATCCCCGCGTCCAGATTCGGGTGAAGCTCCGAGCTCCCCACCACGTTCCAGTAGATCCAGACTCCCCTCTCCGCCCTCTCTTCTTCCGGACCCCAACCCAAACCAGAGGGATGCTGGATAATCTTGGGAGTTCGAGCCTGAGACTCAGCCACGGAGGGCCAGCATGGGGCTCTGAAGCACCACACAGCAGAGGAGGCAAAAATGCAATATCCAACCTTCTGTTCACTACAATGGGAAAGAAGTAACTGGTTTGTTCTTGGCTGTATTGCCAGAGCCTAGCCTGACTCTGGTAGGCCTTCAAAAAATATTTGCTGAATGAATGAATGAAGTGAATGCATGAATGAATATCCAGCAGTTAGGGGTTAGAATTGATAATTAAATTAGAACAGGCCAGCTTGTTCTAGCTCTCGCACTCTTTCCTTCACACTCACCCTCCTCACACGCACACACACAAATATACAGCTATGCCTAAGTTAATTTAGCCACAGTTGTTTAAAATCATTCTACTGATATGAACAACTTCTAAGATTCATTTTTAAGTGACAAAAAGGAAGATGTAAAATAGTAAGATTTTATTCATGTTTTTTAAAAAGGGAGGGAAAGATAAATTTTAAAAAAAACAGTGTTTTTTTTAAAAGCCTTGGCTGGTGTGGCTCAGTGGATTGGGTGTGGACCTGCAAACCAAAGGGTCACTGGTTTGATTCCCAGTTAGGGCATATGCCTGGGTTTCCGGCCAGGTCCCCAGTGGCAGGCACACGAGAGACAAGCACACACTGATGTTTCTCTTCCTCTCTTTCTTCCTCCTTTCCCCTCTCTAAAAATAAATAAATTTAAAAAAATTGTTTAAAGTCAGGGAAAGACTATATATTTTTACTTTCAGATGTACAGAATATTTCAAGCAAGATATCCTTGAAGACTATGCATCTGTTGACTCCAGGAAGGAGAATTATGTTGCTGGGAAACAAGTGGAAAGATTTCAAAAGATACAACATAAAACTCTTTGTATCTTTTGAACATTGAACCAAGTGACAGTATCTTTTCAATAAATAAAATAGTATATAGCTAACATTTCCTGGAGGCCTATTATAATAATATCTACAAATATACATATACATAAAATGAATGGATGCCTCACTCACACTCTATCAACAATTTTGTGAGGCAAATATTATTCTCATTTCATAGATGAAAAGACTTGAGATTTATCCAACATCACATAACTTGATAAATAAATCCTTTGAAAGGATGTCTCTGAAAAGTGCCCATGGATTGTAACTCAAATCTCCTGAACAAAAGGAGGAAGAGGCTAAAAAATGGGGCCTTCATGTTTCTGAATCACATTTCTCATATTCCAAAACTGTCAGGTTTTAGAGCAAATCCGATCTGATAATTTAATAAATAGATGATGTGGAAAGCCGAAAGTTTACCTCATTTCACTTAATTTAGTAAACATTTTGTTTTTACAATTTAATGCCAAATAAGTGCACTATTTTACTTCTGAATCAGCTGTAAGGAAAATATAAGCCATCTATTTTATACGTAAAGCAAAAAAAAAGTGCACACGCAAATTATGGGTTGAGCAAAATCTAACAGATTAAGCACCAACTGATAGTTAACTATTTAACATTCATAACATGGCCCAGAGTGCAATATGAATCATTCAGAGCCAGGACACTGACTTTCTGTTTCTAAAAATTACTCTTCATCGACAGTAACCTGGCAACTCCACATTCTCTCTGCCACAAGAGAATAAAAGACATGCCAGGAACATGTGAAGTAGGCAGAGGGTGATTCCAAGGGCAAAGCTGAGGTCTTGTGAGATCTACTTGTTTGGCCCAATTTTAAAGCAACTCGAAAGCTGTCTGAAGTAAGTGGATCATCATGTTCCTGCTGTCTTTGTTCCGCCCCAGAAGTGGTCAACAGCCTACAGTATATACCAACTCTGAAGAATACTAAAACCCATCTCAGAACACTTACTATATTATTACAGTAGTCTTTCGTGTTGTTAAAAATGTGGGCCTCCTCTGAAAAAGCTATATACCTCAAGCCCTCTTTTTTAATTGTACTTTAATGTTTCAAGATAACATCCAAAAAACAAAACAAAATTTTTTTCATTTTGGAAATACAATATTAATAAGAGCACTTGAAGCTGCTTGGATAAAATTTTTTATCCTAGTTAACAAAGGAGAGTGAGCATAACATAAATCCTTTTCAATAATTTGTCTCCACAGACAAAGTGCAGATAAAAAAGCTTTGCAAATAGATGTAGATGAAATAGGATAAAATGTCTGAACACTTGTTTTGAGATTAACAGGAAGATATTTTACCATAAAAACTCTCCAAAATAATTTTTCAATGTTCTGTTTTGCAAGAGACTCAAAACTCAGTTCTGAAAATCCATCAAGAAAGATAGAGATCTAGGGGGAAATGGTTTCCCATAGTATTTCAATGGAATTTTTAAGCTCTGACAACAGGAAAATACTTGCACAGAACAAGTACATTTTTCATCTAAAAGAGCCTTCTCCAAAATATTTCCGAAGAACCTTGCCCATGAGAGTTTCATCAAGAGAATAAAGAAACAATTTTTAGCATCACAATATTAATTTGCCATATCTACTATCACAAATGCCCAAGTGTCTCTTAAAGAGCAATGGTGGTATTGCTACTTTTCTTAGATCTAGTTCTTTTAGTTTCAAATCGGAGATCTAACTTGGGTTCCAAGCAAAAGTATGCTGGTCAGACCAGGTTAGAGAACAAAGACAGAGTTACTAAAAGGAAACAGGAGTGTCTAACAAATTCAAAGTCACCAGAACCCTGAGGGGACACATGGTCTAACCTCAGTTCCTCTATCTGATCAACCGTTTATCTGATCCTCACTCAATTCTAATCAAGTCTGCATTGAAAGACCTTCTTAAGCCTAACTTCAAATTCTCAATAAATTTTCACGGGACTTTACTCTCTTTGAATGATTGAAAAAGCTCTGAGAAGCTGTGTTTCTCTTTCACCAAAGTAAGCAATAAACACAGCTTTTTGTCTCAGCAACATATTGTTGGTGATATTTGGGAGTCATACATAACTTGGAAGGGCTAACAAAATAGTATCCTATCCATGAGTTGCTTTTAGTAAATAGGGCAAGTAGTGGCTTCCAGCCAAGATAGTGGCATAGGCAGACATGGCTAGCCTCTTCATACAACCACATCAAAATTACAACATATAGAACAACCATCACTCAAAACAGTCATATATTGAGTTGAATAGAAGCCTGACAACTACAGAATTAAAGAAACCACATGCATCCAGAATGGTAGGAGGGGCACTGGCACAGAATGGGCTGTCTCTCACCCACATGTGGTAGATAAAATACCGGGAGGGATGTCTCAGGGGCAAATAGGCCCAGTCCCACACCAGTACCCCAGCCCAGGGTTCCAGTGCCAGGAAGATAAGTCTCTACAACTTCTACTGCAAAAACCAGTGGGAATTGAGTCAGTGAAAGAACTTCTGGAGTTCCAAGCAGTTTCTCTTAAAGAACCCACAAATGGACTCACCTACTCAGACTCACTGTCTGTGAGCTCCAGTGCCAGAGTTGCAGTTTCATGAGCACCAGTGGCATAGTGGGAGAGGCTGGTATCTAGCATCGGGGCAAGGAGAGGCTATTGTCCCTTTTCTGAGCCCTCCCCCTGCAGAGTCAAGGAGCCAGCAGGCTAGTGCCATATTTGAGATTCCATCAACCTAACACTGTTTGATCCACCTTGGAGGCCCCCAGAGACTCAACCCCACCCAACTCGCACGGCCCACCCCCCACGCTCTTTTCCATGTGAATGACTGGCCTTTGTTCATGCTACACAACTTCCTAAATCACATCAAACAAGCAACAGCTGGGCTCAGTGAGCTCTAGGCTGTGCACTAGCAACAGCCAGATTAATTTCACAGTTTGGCTTCCTTTGTAATCTCCAAACCCAGCATAAGCAGCAGCCTTCTCAGATTGCTTTATATTTACAGCTCAGGAACAGCAGCCCGGGGCAAAACAGGTGGGGGCTGAACTAGGCCTATACTACACTGGAAAACCCAGGTCCAACGCATCCAGTGGGCAGCTGCAGACCACGTCGGAGCACTTCCACCCTGTCCCTAAACAGCTGATCCTCCATGGAGGGCAGAAGTTGGTGGTCAATAGTCACAACCAGTCCTTGCAGCTGACTGCCTGGGAAAATCCCTCCCATTGATCTGCCAACAGCAACCAAGGCTCAAACTATAAGAAGAGGGTATACTCAACCCACACAGGGTGCACCTCAAATACCCAGCTTACGTGATAAAGGGAGACTATGCCACTGGACCCTACAGAACAACTACTACATTAGGCCACATTACCAAGATACGGAGTCAAAGAACCTCTACCTAATACATAGAAACAAACATAGGGAGGCTGCCAAAATGAGGAGATAATGAAACATGGTCCAAATGAGAGAACAGATCAAAACTCAGAAAAAGAGCTCAATGAAATGGAGATAAGCAATCTGTCAGATGATGAGTTCAAAACACAGGTTATGATGATGGTGAAGGAACTTAGTGAGGATCTCCAGAGCATAAAAAAGATCCAATCAGAAACAAAGGATTCGCTAATTAAAGAACAATTTACAGAGAAATAACAATAGAATTGATCAACTAAGAAACAAATCAATGATTTGGATATAAGGAAGCAAAAAAGAACCAATCAGAACAACAAGAAAAAGAACCCAAAAAATGAGGGTAAGATAAGTCGCCTCTGGGACAACATCAAGATCTCTGACATTCACATCACAGGGGTGTCAAAAGAAGAGAAAGAGCAAGAAATTGGAAATCTATTTGAAAAAGTAATGACAGAAAACTTCTCTAATTTTGCAAAGGAATTGGACATGCAAAACCAGGAAGTACAGAGAGTCCAAATCAAGTTGGACCCAAAAAGGACCACTCAAAGACACATGAGAATTAAAATACCAAGGATTAAAGATAAAGACACAATCTTACAAGCAGCAAGAGAAAAGCAGAGTTACCTACAAAGGAGTTTCCATAAGACTATCAGCTGATTTCTCAAAACAAACTTTTCTGGCAAGAAGTAATAAAAGTGGTGAAAAGAAAGCACGTACAACCATTTTAGTCTATCCAGCAAAGCTATCATTTTTATTTCAGTATTTATTTTTATCTTTTAAAATATATTTTATTGATTATGCTGTTACAGTCATCCCATTTTTTCTCCCTTTATCACCCTATTCCCTGAAACCCCTCTCCCACCAGCATCCCCCCCACCCTCAGTTCACGTCCATGGGTCATACATATACGTTCTTTGGCTTCTCCATTTCCTATACTATTCTTAACCTCCCCGTATCTATATTGTATCTACAGTTTATGCTTCTTATTCCCTGTACCTGTTCCCCCATTCTCCCCTCTGCCACTCTCTGCTGATAATGCTCCTTGTGATCTACATTTCTGTGGTTCTGTTCCTGTTCTAGTTGTTTCCTTAGTTTCTTCTTGTTTTTGTTTCAGGTGTGGTTGTTAATAACTGTGAGTTTGCTGTCATTTTACTGTACATGTTTTTTATCTTCTTTGTCTTAGATAAGTCCCTTTAACATTTCATAAAATAAGGGCTTGGTGATGATGAACTCCTTTAACTTGACCTTATCTGAGAAGCACTTTATCTGCCCTTCCATTCTAAATGAAAGCTTTGCTGGATAGAGCAATCTTGGATGTAGGTCCTTGCCTTTCATGACTTGGAATACTTCT
>CM052540.1:71107070-71127400 GCA_028533065.1 Trachops cirrhosus | reverse complement strand
GTAGGGGAAATGTAGAAGCTAAAGAATTTATGACACATGGACATGAACTAAAGGGGGGGTATGTGGGTGGGAGAGGGTGTGCAGGGTGGAGGGGAATAAAGGGGGGAAATGAGACAACTGTAATAGCATAATCAATAAAATATATTAATTAAAAAAAAATTGCTTCTTCTTCCTGGGCATAAAGCATTCTGCCTTTCTTAGCTTTCTTTGCAGTGAAGTGTGACCATGTGACTAAGCTGTAGGGAGGAAATGTCAGTAGAAATTATTTCCCTTCATTTAGGACCAGCCCATAAATACTTCCTTTTGCACCCTCCACACTCTTTCTCCTCTTCTGGCCGATGCAGTTGAGCACACAGCCTTGGAAACCATGTTTTAAAAGTGCTAATATCCTAAGATGGCAGAAGTCTTGATCCTTGAATCGTATTTGGAGGAGGACCATCACCAATCAGGAACACCCATTTTGGACTTCAAGTGAGAGAGAGGTAACATTTTATATTGTTAAACATCATAGTTATAGCAGCTATTGTTACCTTAACTAATATAACAGCCAATTTTTCCAACAATATCTATGGAAAAGTTCATCCATTCCCAATGAATTGAGATCCTTTTACCTTTATCATACAATAGTCAATTGGGTGAGAGCATAGCCATGGCACTGTTTTGTCAACTTGGGCACTGTACGTACCTCTAAGCCTGTTCCCCCCTAAGTAAAATGGGTTCAGTGGGAATGTGGTACGTAGTGAGCTCTCAATAAATGTTAGTTGTTCTCAATGTTGTTATGATTATATGTTAAATCCCATTAAGCATGTGTCTAGTCTAGTCCATGATATATTTATCGATTCCTTGTTTGTTTATTGTGTCCTATGTTCTTTCTCCTTTTTTTAAATTCAATTTTTGTTGGACCTAGTACCACCTGTGCAACTGGACACTTGGGTCTGCCCTGTGCCCCCAGTTTTATAGGCTCGTGCTCTAGCCAAGACCCTTCCCAGGCAAGGGTGAAGTGTCAGTCTCTACTGTCATCACAGTCTGGATGTGTAAGTGCCCTCCTGTGGTGCCCAGGCTATTAACTCTAGTACCACATGTTGAAAAGATGTGGATGAAAATGTTCTCCATTGCATAGTTGCAACTTTACACCTACACAGGCCATGACGTGTGACTCAAACCTCCAAAAAAAACTGCTCCAACATGGTCCTTAGAAACACAATCCAGACCAGAGATCAGCTTGGTTGAAATAATCTCCAGGCCAGAAGCTCACTACCATGGTGGTGAGGGCATGGGGAAGAGGTTGGAAGTGAGGATATGGGGGACCAAAGAGGCTGGAGAGAATATAGGGGCTATATAATGTGGTTGCAGAAAAAAGGAGTCAGAAGGACTTGTTCGGGTTTTAATCAATTAGAAGAATTCTAGACTTTTATGTAGAAAACCACTGTGTTCTGGTCTAAGTGTTTGTGTCCCCCAAAAATTCATATTTTGAAATCCTCACTCCCAAAGGTGATGTTATTAGCAGGCAGAGCCTTTGGAAAGTAGAGCTTCATAGCCTCTTCTGCCCTGAGAAGATGAAGCCAGTAGTCTGTAGACCTTTGGAAACCAAAAGGTCTGTAGACCTTTTCCAGTAGACCTGGAAAAGGGCCTTCAGCTGATGGTGCTGGCAACTTGATCTTAGACTTCCAGGCTCCAGAACTGTGAGAATTAAATTTCTGTTTGTAAACCCAAACACACACACACACACACCCCTACAAAAGACATTTTGTAACAAGAAGACTATAATTTCATACAAATACAATGGACTTGTACATTTTGGGCCCATGTAAACCACATAGAAAATAATCATCTTACTGAGTCTTACCCTTATGGGAGCACAGTAAAATTTTTCTTGGCTGACTGTGTAACTTGAATAATCAGATACAAATCATTATTAGCAGTTTAATGACACTAGGCATAAACTGATAAACCTCCTCAGCTTGTGAGTGCCATATTCATGGTGATATAGGGACAAGAGGGATCCAGAATTCTCACATGAGAGTGTCGGCAGAGGCAGTCCTGATGGAAGGCAACCTCAAGGGATTTGCCCTGATACTACTTTTCATAGCAAACAGGATGTTTTTACTTAGTGTGTGTTACATATCAGCACAAAATAGCAAACACTTTTGCAAAATTTACACAAGATTGAGGCAGTTTCAATTATTCATAAAAATAGATTTTGCTATCATTACCCTTGCAATTGTTTTTGTTGACACAGGTGGTGATTAGGGTGTGCTAACCCCATCTTGTAAGTATATCTCTACACCCCCACTGTCAGCACCATTAGGAAATGGGCAGTTTTACCCTTCCACATAACCTTGACTGCAACCGAATGACTGTGAGGTACTAATATTTATTCTCTTATGCTCCACAAAAGACATAAGCTTCATTATTTTAGACCCACAGTGATGAATTATCAGCTGGATTTAGAATCAAGTTTAAAATAACTTGTGGCTATGACTAAATATTACTAATTTGGCATGTTAGAATAAAATCCAAAACAGATTTAAACGAAGCAGTTTAATGAGACAGCTGATTAATACTTTCAACAAGCACTTAAGTTTTAAACAGATCATCAAAGTGACTTGGGATTTTTATTGCTCTAACCATCTGTTGGATGCCCTAGTTGTAAGCTTTTCTCAAAGGTAGTCAGTACATTATGTATCTATGGAAGCTTTCTGCTGTGGCATTTTATCTTAATTATTGCCAATTAATTAAAGTAAGTAAGGACAAATCCGTTTTTAAGTCCTATTCCTCTTCTTTGTGTCAGAGGTCAGAGATTAACTTTGGAGAATGGTATCAGTACAGTTATTGCTAATATATAATTTCTAAAACTTTTCATTCGTAACTGACTTTGGATTTACAGGAGAGTTTGCAAAAATAGTAGAGAGAGTTTCCAAATATCCCTCACTCAGCTTCCCCTAACACTATCACCATAGCCAATGATCAAAATCAGGAAATTAACATTAGGATTATTAAGTAAACTACAATCCTTGTTCAAATTTCACCAATTTTTCCACTTTCTTCTTCTTGCATGATCTGTGTAGAATCTCACAGAGAACAGGATATCCTTTGGCCTTACTACCCTCTAGTCAATAACAATTTTACAGTCTTTCCTTGTCTTTCATGATCCTGACACCTTTGAAGAGAATTGATCAATTACACTGTTGAATACCCTTCAACTTGCATTTGTGACTGGCTTCTTTCACTAAGCATGTTTTAAAGGCTTATCATGTTGAGGTATACATAAATATTTCATTCCTCTTTATGGCTGGAAAGTTATTTCATTGCATGGATAAATACCACATATTGTTTATCCATTTATCAGTTTGTGGATATTTGGATTGTTTCTACTTTTTGGTTTTTATGAAAAGTGGTGGTATGAACATTCATGTACAAGTTTTTTGTGGATGTATGTTTTTATTTCTCTTGAGTAACACCTAGAAGTAGAATTGCTGGGTCAACTATATGTTCCATTTTTTGAAGAACTGCCTAATTGTTGGTGAAAGACAAATACCACAAGATCTCACCTTTAAGTGGAACCTAATCAACAAAACAAACAAGCAAGCAAAATATAACCAGAGACATTGAAATTGAGAACAATCTGACAGTAACCAGAGGGGAGGTGGGTGGGGATAAGAGGGGAAAGGAGGGAAGGGTTTTCAGGAATAACTATAAAGGACACATGGACAAAACCAAAGGCGGTGGAATCAGGGGTGGGAGGTGGTGATGGTTGGGGTGGAGGGGGGACAACTGTACTTGAACAACAATAGAGTAATTTTAAAAAAACAATATTCAATGATAGCTATGTACATTTATGATGCATTTTATATTTTTTAGATCTTTATTTCAACCTAATGATGTATTTATTTTCACCATTCTAAAAATAATCAAAATAAATGTTAGGGATGTTGAATTAAAAAAAAAAGAATTGCCTAATTGTTTTCAAAGCAACTACATTATTTTACACTTCTACCAGCAGTCTATAAGGGTTCCAGTTTCTTCACATCCTCACCAACACTTGCTATTATCTGTCTTTTTTATTACAGCCATCCTCATGGGTGGGATAACCCTTAATTTTTAAGAGCTTTTTATATTATATAATATTGGCCTTTTGCCCATGGCACATATGCTCTAAATACTCTCTCCCAGGTTGTCAGTTGTTTTTTTATTAGATTCAAGAAATTTTTGTCATGCTCTGGTAGAGGGGCTCAGATGGTTGAAACATCATCCAGTACATCAAAAAGTTGTAGGTTGGATTCCCAGTAGGGGTATGTGGGAGAGACAACCGGTTGACGTTTCTCTCTCCCTCACTCATCAATAAACATATCCTTGGGTGAGGATTTTGAAAAAAATTGTCACAAATTTATTAGCAATTTCATCTTTACCTTAGTAGCTTAAGACTCCATCTTTGTCATATACTGTTTCCTATGTATTTGGGTCTACCTTTAACTTTATGTTCTATTTCACTATTTGCCTATTCATTCACCAGTGACTTAATGTTTTAATTATAGTGATTTATATATATTAATATATATAAATAGCAATGCTTGTCCCCACAGTTTTTATTTTTCAGTGTTTTCTTGGTCATACTTGCATGTTTGTCTTTCTATATTAACTTTAGTATCAACTTTTCTGACTCTCTAAAATGGCTTGTTGGTATTTATTTTTATTGGGATTGCATTAAATTTACAAATTGGAAAGAACTTATATCTTTATGAAGTTCAGTCACTCCATCCAACAACAGAGGAAGTCGTTTTATTTTTTCAAGTCTATTTTTATATCTTTCAATAGTGTTTTTACATACTTAATCTTGTTTGTTGCTGTAGTAAATCATATTTTCTCTAACATTATGTCTTCTGTTTATTTTTTGTGCATATAAAAGCTATTGATTTTTGTATGTTAATGTTATATCCTGCTATTTCACTGAATTCTTTTATTGTTTAAATTAATTTTATTATCAATTTTTCTGGAAGTTTCCAAGTATACTTTCATATCTGCAAACAGATATTTTTATTTCTCTACCCATTCTGATGCCTCTAATTGATTACTCCTGTCTAATTGTGTTGGTTAATACCTCCAGTACAATGGTGAATAGTAGTGAATGGTGCACATCCTTGTCTTCTTTCAAATCCTAGAAGAATTACCTGTAGTATTTTTCCATTAAATAAGAAACTAGCTTTAGGAGTAAGGTATATATATACATTTTTTATATCATGTTAAGAAAGTATTCTTTAATTACTATGTTCTTGAGTGTTTTATGATAAATAGGTGTTCACCTATTCAAAGGCTTTTTCAGCTTCTATGAAATAATGATATTTCTATTAGATTTATTAATATTGGCTATGATATTAATTTATTTCAAGCCAGATTTGCATTCCTGGAATAAATCCCACTTGGCCATGGTGTATTATTTTCTTAATGTGATATTGAATTCTTTTTGCTAATATTTTGTTTAGAATTTTTGTACATTCATGAGTGATATTGGAAAATAGTTTTCTTTCTTTATATTGTATCTAATTTAGATATCTGTTATATTTGCTTCATAAGAGAAATTAGGAAGTTTCTTTCCTTTTTAACGTTCTAGGTTAATGGTTTAGTAGATTCCCCTGTGAAATCATATGGGTCTTGTGCTTTTTCTTAGTGTAATTACTTAATACTTTTTTTCTGTGTCTTCTATAGATGTTAGTTTCTTCAAGGTCTTTAACTCTTGTAGGGAATTATTAATTTGCTCTAGGTTTTCAAATGTATTTGCACTGATGTCTGCAAAGCAGTTTCATCTTGCCTCAATGGTTATCTCTCCATCAGAAATATCTGAAAGTATCTGAAAATCAACAGATAGTCATTTATAGTGTGTGTTGAGAACCCTAATATGATATGTGATAGTATGCAAAGAGAATTTCTTCTTTTTCTTGGTACATTTCTATATTATATTTGCCAGTGGAAATATTCATATATTACTCATGTAAATTTTTAAAAAGCCATATGGACAAAAGAGTAAGGACCAAGAGGACACACACATGTGCAGAGGAATGGCCTCTAACTGCTAAGTGTCTGCTATATGGGGTCTATGGCTCGAAATACTGCTCTACAAATTAACTTGTCAAGATACATGAGTCAGCCCATTGTGTTAACAATTACATTGTATCTGGAGCACATTTTTGAAATGATGACATTATTATTTAAATGAGCACATTCTTAATGTATATGCTGCCCCTCTTCCCAACCTAAATGGAAAGCCTCTTTGTGAACTTAGATGAAGACTTCTCTCATAGCAGTAGCAGAGTCCCGTGGTTATACCAGGTACTCAAATGTTGATTATTACTTTGACATAATTATAACACTTTATAATGATGCAAAGCACCTCCATATATTAAGTATCTCTATGAGGTAGATTTGGAAGGGTATCTGCATTTTACAGCTCAAAAAAAAATCTCAAAAGAGATTCAGTGGCTTTTTTCAGGACATCTGGCTCACATAGGGTGGCGTTAGGACTGGCACCAAGTGCACTCCTCTTCCGCTTGTGATGCAGTGCTCATCACAGCCTGACTTCTCCTAGGCCATGGTTTAATGCCTCATTACAGTGTTTGCACAACAATAATGTCAGTAGCAGAGATGTCACATCGGCAAAACAGTTTAGATATTGTGCTTTTAAATGCTCACTCAGCCTTAAGAGGGTAATTATGTAATGACTTAGGAATCCCAGCCACTTTAAAAGACTTACTGTAATGACAGAAATGATCTGTGATGCTAAGCAAAAGAATCAAAGACATTATATTGCTTAGCATTTCTATTTAGCTGAAAGTATTCAATAAGTTCTTAGTCATTCCACTCCCATTCATTCAACAAATATTTATTAAATGCCAAGTATGTCCCCATCATGGTCCTCAGCACTGAGGATACGGCAGTGATATCCTGTGGAACTCTCTGTCCAGTAGTGGAGGGAGACAAATGACAAACAAATGAATGTATTCAGTGGAAAATTCTAGAGAGGAATATAAAGTGGGAAATGGGGCTTTAATCAAGCTGGTCAGGTGAGGTCTCTCTGATAAGTGGACATCTGAGCAGGGATGTAAAAAAATTTAAGGAGTGAGCCATACTGGGGAAAGCTAGCTCCAAGCAGAAAGAACAAGTAGAAAGGTCCTGGGGCAGGAAAGAAAATTCTGTCATTCTGAAAAGTGTAGAAAAGAAAGCAAGTTCTCTTTTCTACAGAGGACTGCAGCTGATCAACATCTCTTCCAAGATTCAAGAATGATTTGCACAGGGTCTTGTACTCACATGATTGTAGATATTTAAAATAAGCTTTCTGCCCTGGCCAGTGTGACTCAGTTGGTTGGAGTACTGTCCTATAGCTGTAAAGTTACAGGATCGATTCCTGGTTGGTGCACATGCCTGGGATAAGATTTATCCCCAGTGTACAAGAGGCAACCAATTGATGTTTCTCTCTTACATCAATGTTTCTCTCCCTCTGTCCCTCCCTCCTTTGCCCTCTTTCTAGTAACAATAAACATGCTGAAGAATCAAGATGGCAGAGGAAGTGAGTGGTAGCTACCCTAACCTGGGAGGCCAGGACCAATCTGAAATTAGCTAAATTGTGGGGAAATCATCCAGAATGAACAACTGAACAGTAGCAGGAGAGAAGCCTTATAACTACAGACAGACAGAAGAAACAGCTTCACCACAATGAGACTGGGAGTCCAGAAGAGGCATAAGAGGGCTGGCTGTGCTCCCGTGGGTAGCAACTGAAGTGCCCAAGGGTTATTTCAGTGGTTCCTCTGAGAGGTGTGGGGTCTAAATCCCAAGCTAAACTCCCCAGCCTATGGCACCACAGCCCAAAAAGAACCCAGATAACATCCAGCTTTGAAAAGCAACAGGGTTTCTTTCTGCTAGGCACAGATGGCTAGAGTCACAGGGAACCATTTAAAGGGCCAATGCATAAATTTTTACTTGCAGCCATTTACCCTGGGCTCTGGCAAAGGTGGGGACAGAGTGGACTAGAGATGCTTGAGGAGAGTCTGGAGTTGGTGGCTTTGGGGAGAGGACTGAGAGAGTAGCCACCAGGATCCTGGTGTTGTCATCCCCCATACTGCAGGAGCCATCTTGCTCAGGTAGACCATTCACCTCTGAGTGACTGCAGCCTGAGGGGAAGCAATAGCCCCACCCACAGGAATTACTCTGCCCTACCCTGTGGTGCTTAGGCCTGACGGCTGATTACAGGCTGATTAAATTAACAGCTGAAGGAGACAGCCACAAACTGTGGATCACTGTTAGTCTTGAAGACAGTGGTAAACCCTAGAATCTACTGAGATGAATTATACCATGGCTTTCTCCATGATTTGTGTTATTTTTCTCTCCTGCATAACATTTGAACATTCATTTCTTGTCTTTCAAGTTTGTGCCTATTAGGTCACTAGTTTTTATATTACAGTTTATTTCAAACCTCATATTTTGCTCCTCCCTTTTCTTACTCCATTTTACCTTCTTCTTTCCTTTTCTTATTTTCCTTTTAAATTTTATTTTCTCTCTTTCTATGATTTGTTTCCATTCCACACTCTTATTCTTTCTCCTCCCTCCAGCCTCTCAAAACCATTTTTCTTGTCATTAGTTATCTCACATTTTTTTTCCTGATCTTAAAATACTCTTATTCTCTCTCCACCTTTATCAATCCTTGCTCATTGGTTCTGGATATGATACTTGTTGTTGCATTTCTTCAATTTATTTCTAGATCTTCACCATTTATTTCAATCTCAAATTTTACCATGTCCCTTTCCTACTCTATTTTGCCTTCCTCTTACCCTTTCTTTTTTCATTTTAGATTTTAATTTTTCCCTGACTTAGCCTAGTTTTCATTCCTCACTCTTAGTATTCCTTCTCCCTCTGGCCTTTCAAAATCACTTCCCTTTCATCTTAAGCTTTTCTTTCTTTTTTCCCTCTTATTCCCATCCCACCTATATTAATTTGTTCATTTGTTGTTGTTGATTCGTTCATTTGTGCTGTGGTGGATCTTTTTCTACAATTTGGTTCCTATTTTTTTCAATTTATTTACTTATTTTTTCCTTTTTCATTATCTTTTTCACTATGTGATTTTTAAGTTTCTGTTTAAACCTAATACTATACACCTCCCTTCTCTTGCTCCATTCTGCCTTCTTTATTCCCTTTTTTCCCACTTAGACTGTGTTCTCTCCCTCTTACTCTTCCAAAGGAAGAGAGGAATGATCATCAACGGCTATTGGCAGTTGCAAAAGCAACACCAAAAGCCAGCTTCACGTTCAGGTGAGAACACTGCACCTCCTCCTCATGGTTTCGGGTGCTCTACACATTCAGAGAAACTTCTCTAGTAACAAACTATAGAAATGATCCTTGAAAGTATAGTTTTCCCTTTTTTATTTACAATATAAATTTTACTTTCTTTCTCCTGTTGCTTTGCCCTGATTCCCTACTCTTATTATTGCTCCTCCTTCTACCCTCTCAACATCATTTTTCCTTCAGTTGGTCATCTCAAGGCTAACATTTAAAATTGATTGAGAAATAGGAGCTTCCCAGAGAAGAAAAAGCTAAAGGAGCTTATTAACACAAAATGAGTACTGCAAGAAATATTAAAGAGCTTGCTAGAGGAGAAGAAGAAGAGGAAAAGGAAGAGGAAGAGGAAGAAGAATAAGAGGAAGGAGAAGAGGAGAAGGAGGAAGAGGAGGGGTGGATAGGAAGGAGGGGGAGAAAGGGGAGGGGCAGGAGGGGGAGAAGAACAGAAAGAAAAAAAGAATCTAACAATAAAATGGCACTTAACAGGTATCTATCAACAATCACCCTAAATGTAAATGGGCTAAATGCTCCAACCAAAAGACAGAGGTAAGCTGAATGGATAAGAAAACACCTCATATATATGCTGCCTTCGAGAGACACATCTCAGTTCTAAAGATACACACAGACTAAAAGTAAATGGGCGGGAAAAGATATTTCATGCAAATGAAAAGGAAAAAAAGTTGGGGTAGCAGTACTTATATTGATAAAATAGACTTTAAAACCAAGGCTATAATAAGAGAAAAATTACATTACATGATAAAGGGAGCAATCCAGCAAGAGGCTATAACCCTAGTAAACATTTACACACTCAACACAGGAGCACCTAAATATGTGAAGCAAATCTTGACAGACATAAAGGGAGAAATTGACAGAAATACAGTCACAGCTGGGGATTTTAACACCCAATTGACTTCAATGGATAGATCTTCCAGGCAGAAATCAACAAGGAGACAGCAGCCTTAAATAACACACTAGATGAAATGGATTTAATTGGTATCTTCAGAGCATTTCACCCCAAAGCAACAGAATATACATACTTTTCATGTGCACATGGAATGTTTTCTAGGAGAGACCACAACTAGGACACAAAACAAGTCTCAGTAAATTTAAGAACACTGATATCATATGAAGCATCTTCTCTGACTACAATGCTATGAAACTAGAAATCAATCACAAGAAGAACACTGAAAAACATGCAAAGACATGGAAGCTAAATGACATGTTCTTAAACAATGAATGAGTCAACAATGACGTCAGGGAAGAAATTGAATGATACATTGAAAGAAATGAAAAGAAGGGCACAACAATCCAAAATCTGTGGGACACTGGGAAAGCAATCCTAACAGAGAAATTCATAGCATTAGAGGCCTATCTCAAAACAAAAAAAGGAAAAAAGTAAAAGCTCAAATAAACAATCTAACTTCACACTTGAACTTGAAAAAGAAAAACAAACAAAGCCCAAAGTGAGTAGAAGAAAGGAAATACTAAAGATCAGAGCAGAAATAAACCAAATAGAGTCTGAAAAAACAATCAAAAGATCAATGGATTCAAGAGCTGGTTCTTTGAAAAGATAAACAAGATTGACAAACCTTTAATCAGAGTCATCAAGAAAAAAGGAGAAAAGACCCATATAAATAAAATAGGAAATGACAAAGGAGAAATAACAACTGGCCCAAAAGAAATATAAAGGATTGTAGGAAAATATTATGAACTATATGCTAACACACTGGACAACCTGGACAAAATAGATAAATTCCTAGAAACACAAAATCTTCCAAAACTAAATCAGGAATAATCAGAGAATCTGAATAGACAGATTACACCTAGTGAAATTGAAGCACTAATCAAAAAACTCCCAACAAAGAAAAATCTTGGACAGGATGGCTTCACAGGTGAATTTTACCAAACATTCCGAGAAGAACTAATACCTCTTTTTCTAAAACTATTTCAAAAAATTCCAGAGGAGGGAAGGCTCCCAAACTCATTTTACAAAGCCAGCATTCTGAAACCAGATAAAGACCCTACAAAGAAAGAAAATTACAGGTCAATATCCTGATGAACATAGACACTAAAATCCTCAAGACAAAATTAGCAAACTGAACACAGCAATGCATCAAAAGATCATACACCATGATTAAGTAGGATTTATTCTGGGAATGCAAGCTTGGTACAACATTCATAAATCAATAAAATGTGATTTACCATACAAACAAAATGAAGAATAAAAATAATATGATCATATTAGTAGATGCAGAAAAAGCTTTTGATAAAATCCAGCAGCCATTTATGATAAAAACCCTCAGCAAAGTGCGATTAGAGGGAACATACCTAAACATGATAAAGGCCATACATGACAAACCCACTGCCAGCATCATACTCAATGGGCAAAAACTACAAGTGTTCCCCTTAGGATGGGGAACAGGTCAGGGATGTCACTTTCACCTCTCTTATTCAATATAGTACTGGAGGTCCTAGCCACCACAATCAGAGAAGAAGAAATAGAAGGCACATAATTGGAAAGGAAGAGGTACAACTGTCATTATTTTCAGATGACATGATACTGTACATAGAGAACCCCAAAGGTTCCACCAAGAGAGTACTGGAACTGATAAATGAGTTCAGCAAAGTAGCAGAATACAAAATTAATATCCAGAAATCAATTTAATTTGTATATGCCAATAATGAACTAACAGAAAGGGAAATTAAGAAAACAATCCTGTTCACAATTGCTTCAAAAAGAATAAAATACCTAGGAATAAACCTAACCAAGGATGTAAAAGACCTGTACTCATAAACTTATGAGACACTGAAGAAAGAAATAGAAGATACAAATATGTGGAAGCACATATTGTGTTCATGGATAGGAAAAATCAACATCATTAAAATGTCTATACTGCCCAAACCAATCTATAGATTCGACACAATTCCTATCTAGATAACAATGACATATTTTACAGAACTCCAACAAATATTTCAAAAATTTATATGGAACCACAAAAGGTCACACATAGCAACAGCTGAGAAAGAAGAACAAAATTGAAGGAATCATGCTACCTAATATCAAACTTTACTACAAGGTCATAATAATCAAAACAGCATGGTCCTGGCATAAAAACAGATACATATATCAATGGAACAGTATAGAGAACCCAGAAATAAACTCACACCTTTATAGTCAATTAATATTTGACAGAAGAAGCAAGCATATACAATGGGCTAAGGATAGTTTATTCAATAAATGGTGTTGGCAAAATTACAGATGAGTGCAGAACAATGAAAGCAGACCACTTTCTTATACCACCCATGAGGATAAATTCAAAACGGACCAAAAACTTAAATGTTAGACCTGAAACCATAAAAATCCTTGAAGAAAACATAGGCAGCAAAGTCTCAGACATCGCTCGTAGAATATTTTATTGGATTTATCTCCCCAGGCAAGGGAAACAAAAGAAAAAATAAACAATGAGACTACAACAAACTGAAAAGTTTTTGCATAGCAAAGGAAATCAACAAAATAAAAAGAAAACCCACAGAATGGTAGAACATATTCGTTGATACATCTGATAAGGGGTTAATATCCAAAATTTATAAAGTACTTACAAAACTCAATAGCAAAAATCAAACAACCCAATTAAAAAATGAGCAAAGGACCTGAACACACACACACTTCTCCAAAGAGGACATACAGATGGCCAATAGACATATGAAAAGATGCTGAACATCACTAATCATCAGAGAAATGTAAATTAGAACCACAATCAAATATCATCTCACACCTGTCAGAATGGCTATCATCAACAAATCCACAAACAAGTGCTGGCAAGGATGTGGAGAAAGGGGAAAACTTTTGCACTGTTGATGGGAATGCAGATTGGTGCAGCCAGTGTGGAAAGCAGTATGGAGTTTCCGCAAAAAATTTAAAATGGAACTGCCTTTTGACCCAGCAATCCCACCTGTGGGAATATATCCAAAGGAACTCAAAACACTAATTTGAAAAAACATAAGTACTCCTATGATCATCGCAGTGTTATTTACAATCACCAGGATATGGAAGCAACACAAGTGTCTGCCAGTGGATGAATGGATAAAATAAATATGGGACAGTTACACAGTGGAATACTACTCGGCCATAAAAGAAGAAAATTTTATCATTTGCAACAGTGTGAATGGATCTGGAGAACATTATGCTAAGTGAAGTAAGCAAATTAAAAGAAGATAAATACCGTATGATGTCACTCATATGTGGAAGCTAATGAGCAAACTGAACTAACAAGGAAAATGGGGACAAACTCATAGGTGGAGAGCAGGATGACAAAAAGTCTGGGGGGAGGTGAGGGAGTGGAGGGGTTGAGCAAACAGGAAAAAGGACTCGTGGACATGGACAACAGTGTGGTGATTGCTGAGGAGTGGTATAAGGGGACTAAATGGTAATGGAAAAAATATACAATAAAGATTAAATTTTTAAAAAAGACTAATTAGGTAATAGCTTTGGTTTTCAAACTGAGAAGTTTGAGGCATTTTTCAATCACTAAAAAGAAAATAAATGCAGACAATACAGGCCTTTTGTTCAGTAAAAATAATCAATACAAATACCCTTTGTTATAGCAATTAGTTCAATTCTGGGACGCTGGTGCGGATGTTGACATTAAAGTCCCCTTTCTTTTCTGGCTGGGTTACCAGCTCTAAACCTTTACACACTGCAGTGCCCGGACCATGTGTGAAGAGAAACTTGTAAAAGGGGACTCAACACAGAAGAAAATAAGCCTGAGAGAATAGCGGTAACAGAGCCGATCAGGTCTAACATGGTTTACCCCCAAAGTCCTTTGTTTTACTTATTCCAGATGGGTTTTCTATGACTCACAACAGGAAGGACTCAGAAAAATGTAGAATTCAAATGTTCTAAATTCCCAATTATTTTATTCAGCCTTGATGCAATAAAGTTATAATCAATCTCAAATTTTTAATAGTAGGAACTTCAAGTGAATAAAAAAAACTGCTCTATTTGTACAGTCCTCTGAGGATCAAGTTGCCACCAGAAAGTGGGCTGGAAAAAACCTCAATGACACCAAGAAGAACACAAATATTAATAGGTTGGGGACAGGTCCTTTCCAGATTTAAAACGTCTGGTCACCATAAATAGATTTTGGCTTGCTAGAAGTTCTCTTATAGCATCTTGGTTGTTAATGGTTTGTGGTTCTACAACCCCTAACTTTGAGACTATGTACTTGCTTTACTCATTTGCTGTGAGAAACTGAATTTGAATTCGCTTATCAACCTTGTAACAACTAAATCAGAAACTTAGTTTCATTGATCTTATCACAATAGACTCAGCTGGCATAAAGGACAGAAGAAATCCTCTCATAGTTAAGAAAAATATTTTTGTTTTTGTGTATATTATGCAAGTAGGAACAACGGAAAGAAATGTAATTTATTTTTACCTTTTAAAATTGATTTCTTTGGTTTTATCTTCCCATCAATATATGAGCACAGGACTGATTATAATCATCCTAATTTTATAGAAGAGACAAAGTAGGCAAAGAGATAGCAGTAATCCAGTTGTAGAATAGAGTATGTGGAATGCAAGTCTGGTGATGGACAAAAACACCTTTCACAGCCTTATGGGCCCGTCCTCCTTGGCCCTTACCCAGTTGCTGGTCCCTGAATGTAATTAAAATAATAAAGCTAAATGTTTTTTAATTCTGAACTGATTTCTCTGTGTATTTAAGTCAATCTTGAAGATGTTAGTATATTTTATTATTCCTAATGGAATAGGGCCACTATTGGAATTCATACATTAAATAATCCAAAGTAATTTACATTTTGTATGTAGTTAAAGTTAATTGCATTGCCACTGGTGCCAATAAAAAATGGCTGTGGAAGGGATGGTGGGATTATTCGACAGCCACACCTCACTGTTTTTTTGGTATGTCTTATTATCTAAACTATATGGATGTGTGTGTGTGTGGTTTTGATTTTTTCTGTTTGATATTATAATTACTAGACATAGTTTTTATATTTTGTAATTATTAGAAAGTTTAGTCTATTCAACTGACCACATTAAATATAGTGTTGCACGTAACTTGTGCTAATGTGGTGAAGTTGTACTTCAGGAATACATTCATGAATGCACTCTCCCAGAAAAATGGTCATGAACAAATGTGAGGCTGCTTAATAAGTTACAATCAGTAAGTTCTACATTACTGAATAGCCCCATAAGAGCTAATACCAGCTAAAGGCTACTCATCTCTATTTCAGCGGTTTTAAAGGCATATATTTTTTTAAATTTATGTATTGGTTTTTAGAGAGAGGGAAAGGGATGGTGAGAGGGAGAGAAACATCAATGTGAGAGAGAAACATAAATCACTTGCCTCTTGCACACTCCCCAACCAGGACTGAACCATCAACCCAAGCATGCACCCTGACTGGGAATCAAACCCACAACCTTTAAGTTTACTGCCAATGACACCCAACCAAGTGGGCCACACAGGCCAGGGCTAAAAGTGTTCTTAACCCTGAAGCAACTAGTATTACTTTACCGATAACTGTTTTAGGCAGTTATGATTTGGGAATGAGAATAGAGTGCTCACAGGGCATGCCTTAAGAACTTGCTGTGGTTGGCTATCTCAGAAATGACAGAAGGACAATGGGGGAGTGGGATGTCTTCAAATGTCCGGTAGGAAGATGACAGGCCCTTCTCTCAAGTGGTTATGATTCTTTGGTGGTGTGGTGTGGTGAGGGGCAGCTTAAAAATGCCAGAGACAACTTTGGCTTAAAGAAATGCTTCTCAAAGTGTGGTCTCTGGTGCATATGGTGATTCTGTGGTATGAAGAATCTTTGAAAATTTCATTCACTTCATAATGATGAGGCATTGTTCTATCTAGTCTTAGGCCTGATTCAAAATGATGATGATGAGAGTAGTAATGTTGACCATAACTTTGAGGACTTATACTCTGTGCCAGGCATGGTTTTGAACACTTTGTATACATTATCTGGCCTCATCCTCACAGTAACCCTCTTAAGTAGGTACCATTATTGTCTTCATTTTACAGAAGAGAAAACTGAGGAACAAAAATGAGAAACATGACCAAGGTCACAAAGTTAGTGGCCAAGCCAGGGTTTAAATCATGGTCTAACTCCAAAATACATGTTTTTCATTTTATTTTTTAAAAGATTTTATTTATTTATTTTTAGAAAGAGAAGGGAAGGAGAAAAAGATCAATGTGTGGTTGCCTCTTGCACACCCCCTACTGGGGACCTGGCCTGCAACACAGGCACGTGCCCTGACTGGGAATCAAACTTTGAAGCCTCTGGTTTGCAGGCCTGCACTCAATCCACTGAACCACACCAGCCACGGCTGTTTTTTTCAAATGTGGTAAAATATATACAAAATGTATTATTTTAACTGTTGGATAGGATAGCAAAATCAAGGCAGGAAGGAGGAGGGAGACATGTCTCACCCACTAACTCAGCAGCACTGAGCCTGGTCTGATAATATTGCCAGGTGTTCCAGCATCACAGAAAACACCATGCTAACACGGGAGGAGAGAAGTCCTTGAAATTCTATGAATCATCTCCACTATCTGGGAAAGAAATCCTTTGAAACTGTGTATTCATCCTAAGGTCTGGAAGATGGTAGGAGATCCAGAGTGCCAAAGCCCATAAAACAACTCTCATTAATTGCCTACCTCTGGTCACTATCTGTTTTATAAGGGAGTCCCTAATGCTTTCACAAATAACTTTGGGTAGCTGCCTCAACTTTAATCAACTGCCTCCTGTCACGTATATATTTTATAACAAGATGCACAAAGAGGTTCTGGAGCAAGATAAGGATTTGGGCTAGCAGACCCCCACATATACCTAAGTTTGGGGAGTCATATCCCTCCCCCCCCTCCCCAAAAGCTGGTACCACTTTCACCTGCCAATCAATGTGTACTTCTTCACTCCATCCTGCCAACTAGTAAGTCCTCAAAACAAAGGAGGACTGGGAGTAAAAGATAGAAAATTGTACCTGAACAACAATTAAAATAAAATAAAAAATATATATATATATTAAAAAAAAACAAAAAACAAAGGACTCTCTTGGCTTTCTGGCTGCCTGGCCTCAGGCCACCCAGCCTCTAGCCACCTGGGCTTGTACTTGCAACCCTGGCCTTTGGCCATCTTTAACTTTCGCTGCTATTACCCTGCTTTGCCTATGCCTTTCACCTCCCACCTAGGAAGACCTAGGCCACTGTCTTCCATGACAAATCACCAATAAACCCTGCTTGCACATTAATAGTTTTGCCGATCTGTAATTTTTTACTGTGTAGGCGAGAATAACTGAGTTTCTGGGAATTTCTCCTGTAACATAACCACTTTAAAGCGTGCAATTCAGTGGTATTTAGTATATTCACATTTTGTGTACCCATCATCACGATATAGTTTCTGAAAGTTTTCGTCACCCCAACACACTACCTCATGCCCATTAAGCAGTGACTCCCCATACCCTTTCCTCAGAATCCCTGGCAACCACTGATCTGCTTTCTGCCTCTATGGATTTGCCAGCTATGGACATTTCATATAAATGACATCATGTAATATTTATGTCTGGCTTCTTTCACTTAGCATAATGGCTTCATGATTCAACCACGTTGTAGCAAGCATCAGTTAACTGATTCCTTTTTACAGCCAAATATTTATCCCTTGTACCACATTTTGTTCATGTGTCCATCAGTTGGTGTACATTTGGGTTGATGTCCATCTTTTGGCTACTGTGAGTAGTGCTGCTATAAACATTCAGGCAGTTTTTGTTTGAGCACCCACTCTCAATTCTTTAGGTAAAAACTTTACAGCCTTTTAATCATAAACCTATGCTGACTAAGGAGATGACCAAAATATCTCAAAATCTTCAGACATTCAACAAATTTTGAGAATCTATTGTACAACCACATAGAATGCTAAGCACTGGGTATATAAATTGCAATGAAAAGGTCAGACATCATCCCTTTCCTCCTGAGGAATGATAGAAATTTAAATAAGTGAGTAAAACACAGACCTGGCAGCAGTTAGCATTAAGGGTTCCTTTTCCATTTGCTATTAAAGGAAAAGTAAAAAAGGGTAATGATGTACCTGAGCCAGATGCTCTAACAGCATTCTTCTGGATGCAAGAAACAAGTATATCTAAGAGTAGTTTAGTCCTGGCTGGTTTGGCTCAGTGGATTGAGTGCCAGCTTGCAAATCAAAGGTTGCTGGGTTGATTCCCACTCTAGGGCACATGCCTGGGTTGCAGGCCAGCTCCCCAATAGGGGGTGCTCAAGAGGCAACCACATATTGATGTTTCTCTCTCTCCTTCCTTTCCCCTCTCTCTATATAAATAAATAAAATCTTTTAAAAAATAAAATAAATTAAAGGAAGAGTAGCTTAAACAATAATGGCATTTATCATCTAATATAATAATAAGTCTGAGTAGGAAGGTTCCTGAGCAGGGTAAGTCAGCAGCTCAACATCAGGAACTAGGTTTTCTCCATGCCTCTGCTCTGCCATCCTCATAGTCACAATAGGAAATGACAACTCAAGGCATCATGTACTCTTCTCAAAGAACAGAAATGGGAAGATGGCAGATGCCTTCCCAATCCCTTTTAAGGTATAAGAAAAATGCTCCCAGATATCCTCCAGAATACTTCCCCTTGGGTCTGTTCTGCCAGATTTGCATCACAAGCCTATTCCTACACTAATCATAGCAAGGGAATGGAAATACAATACATGATTTAAGATTAATCAACTTCGAGGCTGAAAGAGAACCCAACTTCCCCTGGGGCATACAGGCACCTATACCCTAACAAAATACAGGTTCTGGGGAAATGTAAGAGGAAAAACTGAGCTATAGGATGGGCAGCCAAGAGTGTCTGCCCTGGGGCCTAGGCAAGAGTTGGTGGAAGAAGTCCAGCTCCTTGTGTTCTCTAAGCTACAGGCCTCAGCTGAATGTCTGAAAAGAAAAACAAACAAAACCCAAAACCTCAACCTGTCCAAGGCTGAACTTATGATCCTCATCAAAGTGTTCTCTGCCAGTGCTCTAATTCTTTGTGAATAGCACCACCATTCCAGCTGTACCAGAGAGAAAAACAGAAGTCATCATACCCCCTCTACCTCCTCCTCATGCATATCTATGTATCACCAAGACTTGTTGATAAAACCTGCAAAATAAACCTTGAATCTACTACTACTCTCTTTACCTCCACTGCCATCACTCTAGTCCAAGTCACTACCATCAGTTCTTCCCTGGAGCTCTGCAACCATCTTCTGCTTAGCTGAACTCCCTCCAAGTCCTTCAAGTTGCAGCCAGAGTAGCCTTTTCAAGCACATGCTCATGTTTAAAATTTGTTCCCTACTGTTCCTAGAATAAAGAGCAAATAAAGAGTACCCCGACTCTTTGCAACACAGGTCACAGGTATACCTGAGCTTGTGAATGGGCTGTGCTCACCCCACCTTAAGATTTCTGAACTTACCCTTGCTTCTGTTCATTGCCATCTTTCAGATCTCCGCTTAATCAGCATTTCCTAGCGAAAGCTTCAGATTCCTTTCCTATCTCATATAGAGGTCCGTGCCTTTCCTTCGGGACATTTTTCTTTGTACTACAAGATCCAAGAAAACACGGAGCTTCTATCTCCTACAACATAATGCCTGGCTCATAGTAAGTGTTCAACATATAGTTGTTCAATGGCAAAATGAATACATAAGCTTCAGAGAAGAGTACCCAATAACGAATGTGAATCCAGTCTCAGAGGGAACATAAATAATGGCTGTGACCCACCCACACAGATCGACCTGCACAGACTAGAAGACTTGGAGCCCCTCCCAGTAGCTCCGCCTCTTGGGATCGGCCCCTCCTTCTGAGTCGAGGGGTGGGGCGTGAGATTGCAGGACGCGACACAGCCTGCCTCTGATTGGGCTTTCAGGGTGCCCGCTAGGAAAAGAGGCGTATCTGCGGGCTCTGATTGGTTCTCTGGAGGCGGCTGGGCAAGAGGCGGTGG
>CM052540.1:71087958-71106570 GCA_028533065.1 Trachops cirrhosus | reverse complement strand
CGCTAGGAAAAGAGGCGTATCTGCGGGCTCTGATTGGTTCTCTGGAGGCGGCTGGGCAAGAGGCGGTGGCAGCGCGGAGCTGACGCCGGGAAAGAGGGGACCCGCTGGGTAGGGCAGCAGAGGCGTGCGTGATGGGCCCTTGCCACCAGCTTCGCTGAGACTCACTCGCGTGGGCTGCTCTCGGCCGGTCCGCAGTGGCCGCGGCGGCATGAAGGGCGCTCTGGGGAGCCCCGTGGCCGCAGCGGCCGCAGGCGCCGCGATGCAAGAGAGTTTTGGCTGCGTCGTAGCCAACCGCTTCCACCAACTGCTGGACGACGAGTCGGACCCGTTCGACATCCTGCGCGAGGCCGAGCGCAGACGCCAGCAGCAGCTGCAGCGCAAGAGGCGAGACGAGGTGGCGGCGGCCGGGACCGGGGCCGGCAACCGCGGCGGCAGGAGCCTGGCCGGGGCCTCGGGCCACAGACCCGGCGCGGGCGGCGGCCGGCGGGAGTCCCAGAAGGAACGCAAAGGCCTCCCGGCTCCTGGCGCGCAGCAGCCGGACAGCCCCGGAGGCGGCCCGCAGACACCTGGTACGCGTGCAGCGGCGGGTACCTGGGCGCCTCCGAGTGGGCAGAGGGGGAGGGGAATGAGGTCACGGAGGTCACCGTTCTAAAGCTACCCCAGCATTCCCAGTATGAGACTGGTCACTAGAACCTGTTCCAAAAAGGGGAGGGGGCTTTCGGAATAGTTGGGTTGAGCTGAGGGTCCTTGTGGCGGAAGAAGGTTGGAAAAGAGGACGGGCCCGGGGTGGGTGTCATGCCCCTTCCGACCTTTCCCAGTCCCTTCTGGGGGCAGGGGCTGCAGGTTTGGAGTAGGGGGTCTCAAAACCCTGGAACTAAGCCTTCACAAGTTGGGCAAAGTTAAGGGATACTGCTGGGGTGATGTGTGGGTTAAAAACTAGGGTCGCTACTCAGGGGCTCACCAGTCTAGAGCTAGTAGGGACTTTCTCCATCCTCCAGCCCACCCTCTGCAAGATCCAGGTCGGGAAGCAAAACGAGACGCGTGCTGGGAAGGGAGCCCCACTTTAGGGAGGCTGGGCGCACCCGACCCCTGGCGGTGGTGGCGAAAGCCCAGGGTTTGTGAAGAAGCGCTAGAGTGAGATATGCGGGCCTCTGTGATGGAGTGAAGGCCTGGGTGACCGCTGGGGTGGGATGTGACGTCGGCGCGAGCGGAATTCGGAGGGGTGGAAGCGGGGACCCCGGAACCTTCAACCCATCCCCTTAACATAGTTTCCAGTATTGAACCGGCATTATTTTTCAGTACCGCTCGGGGTGTTGATGGGATGTGTGACTTGTCATTAACTCAGGTTGCTTTCTTTAGCTTCTCAACAAGGATATTCAAAGTTCCCCACCCCCTGTTTACTCGAGTGGCTGCGCAGAGCTTGGTGTACTACTATTTGCATATAGGGAGGGAGGGTGCTTAAGAGTTTGTTTCTCACCTGAACTGCATCAGTGGTATAGTCATCAAGACTACACCTCTTGTTTACTATATTCCTAAAACAAGGCAGTAGTCCTAAGGTTCGCCTAAGAGTGTTCAGATTAAGATGTGTAGCTCCATCACTGCAGCCAGTGTTTGGCAGTGTATTCAATATTCAATTCAGCTTTACTGGCTAGTTCCTGTCTTGATGAAAATTGTGCATCCCACAAATTGGCAGTTACTAAACAGTCACGGATATGTAAAGTACGGCACAGGGAATATAGTCAATAATATTGTATAACTGTATGGTGCCAAGTGGGTAGTAAAGTTATGGGAGGGATCACTTCCTAAGTTACATAGATGTCTAACCACCATGCTGTACACCTGAACCTAAAATAATACTGAATGTCAACTGTAATTGAAACATTAAAAAAAAATTAAACGTTCATTCCAACCCCAAGAAAACAGCTGTTTTAAGTATTAGGGCTTTGACTCCTGGACCTAGGTAATGTTTACCTTTATGTTTGAAAAGTACAGTCCAGCGATATCACTTGAGAATAAGAAAATCAAGTCACTATAATACAGATGTTGAAAATTATTTAAAATGCTATCTCAAGATGCCTTCATAGGCCATAAATTTATGAGCATATTTAAACAGTGAGACTTGAGATATGATGTACATTTTGTATTATGTTTTATTTTTCTCTTAAATTTATTTAAATATACTAATAAAAGAATAGAGAAAGGCTAAGCTTTTCCTTTCCCTTTATTTTTTAACAAATGAAAATGTATATTTTATCCTTGAGAATAGTGTGAAACTGCATTTAGTGCTAACATCACTTTGTAACCTTTGTAAAATTAAAAATGTCATGCATTTTTGTTATAAAGATTTTAGCAGGTTAGAATTGTATGAAGTAAAGTGAAAATCTCTTATTTTTCCTACTGTAAACACCTCGTTTATATAGACATAAATGCACAAAGCTATTTTTTTCTAAATTTAAACACTGTAAACTGGATTACACTTTGCTTCTTTCACTTAGCATTGTAATCTGTTATATTGGTAACCTTTTTTTGGTCAATTGTTCAGGAACCAAGTGATCTGGCTTTTGATATCTATATTAAAGATCTGTAGTTAATTTTGTAGTTAGAGTGGAAATTTTGTCATGCTAGTTCTTTTTCAAGTTTGTGTTATTTCAGGGGCAACAGCGCATTCACTTCTATTTACTTGATTGCTTTACTAAAGTTATCTGTAATGAGTGTTAGAGAGATGTTCTCTCGAGGTTTTGCAGCCTTAATTGATACGGACTGTACTTTTCTAACATTCAAAAATTTTAATGTAGTTAGAATATTGTGAGTGAATGCTTAGTGTTATCAAGAAATAGTCAAAAGATGTTTGACATATAATGGAAACATTTATTCTGAAAAGAATATGGAAATCATAAAAGTTTCCCATGGAGGTTTTTAGTGTCCTTCATTATTTAACAATATACAGTTGACCATTGAATAACATGGGTTTGAACTTCTCAGTTCCACTTATACATGAATTTTTCAGTTGACTCAAATTCAAGGGTCAATACATTGATCCTTGTGTGAGCCTTGCTCAATAAATTTTTTCTTGAAGTCTTCAGAGGCTTTTTTGTCTTTACTTTTCTTAGCTTTTCAGAACTATTGTTTTTGAGTCAAAGGTCAACTGTCTTTTGTAGGAAATCTTATTGCAAATTTTGTTGTATTATGCCCCTTTGTGGGCTTGGATTTAAATCAGTGAACAACTTCATGAGCCAGCCTTTTATTGGAAAGGGCTGTTGAAATTCATTGTTTGGGTATCCACTTGGATCTGCTGATCCAGCACAGAAAAACAAAGGAGGTTCAGTTGTAATCTTCATCTTTTAGTAATAAATTGTGGGAAAACAACTGTACCCCTATTATGTCTGTTTTTTTTGGTTTTGGGGAGAGAATGAAAAATGTGCAGGGTATTGATAATTATTCTAATAAGTAGCTAGTCATGTTGAATTGTGTTCAATTTATACACAAAAACTTTGGAAGAAGTTTTAATGCAAAGTATGCAGTAAATGTCATTTTAAGTTTTGAATGGTCAATTCCAAATGTAACTGATACAACTCAAAAATAACCTTGAGAAAGAAGAAGGTGGTATATGCTCCTAAGTAATTTTGTACTGAGTGTAGATATTAAGATTTTTAAAAAATATTACTGTTTATAAATAGGAAATTTGAAGCTGTATTAAAATAACATTTACATTGAGAGAAAAGTATTGAAAGGTATTATTACTGTTGACACGTTTGCTTATGACTGTTTTGTCATGGTCTACTGTCATTTTCAACTTGTTAGATAATTAATTTTCATAATATTTTCTACATTTCAAATGGGTCTTCCAAATCTTACCTCTTTTAGAAAGTATATATATACCCTTGGATCTGGCATGGTGTATTCCTGGGCCACTGGGCAAGAGTGTCAGCTTTGTTTCTGCAGTAAAAGCACAGTGCTCTGTCACATTTCCCCCATGTTCTAGACATGTCACAAGCTTGGATTGTGACTTCAGTGTAAGATGTAAACCGGATTTAAGCATTTCTAGGTTATGGGACGTTAACTTGAGGTTGAACTTAGATCTGTCATATAACTTTTCACATTTGAAAAAATTACGTTAACTAACATTTAATAAATTGTAGAATTTTATGTTAGTGGTATCACACATACAATTTTTGCTTTAAAATGGTATCAGTAAAGTATTGGAACTGTGTTAATACATGTGCCCAGTTTATAAAATTTAGATAGAAAATATTAAGTGGGAAATGGAAAAATATGTATAAATATTGGGTTGCACAAAAATTCCATTTAATTTATTCCATAAAATAAAAGGCATTTTTCATTTTCACCAATAACTTTATTGATTTGGATATTTTGAGTATGTTGGCTATCTCCCATGTGATATAATTGAGTGTTCTCAAATAGTGTCTCAATTTGATTGCTCTCAACTTCAACTGGTCTACACGACCATGGAGCATCATCCAGGGAGAAATCTCCAGCATGAAGCTTTGCATACCCCTTTTGACATGCTCCATCAGTCATAGCACCTTTTCTATGTACTGCACAAATCTATTTTTGAGTTTCAGTTGTGTTTTTATCTTGAAATAATATAGCATAATGTACTGAAAATGTTGCATATTTTCTTTCATCTTCAATATTAAAATGGCTATACAAAAATTCACCAGTTTTTTTAAATGCACCCTAATATGACAGCTGTCACAATACAGTCTAACAAAATTGTTTTGAATGAAGTTAAAGACAACAAAGTGCTACTAGAGACATCTTACAGAAAAAGCCAAATGAACTTTTTGGCCAACCCAATTATTCCTTAAGAATCATGTTTATCTAAGCAGGAGTGGAAACCAGCAATTTCATAATTACTCATTAATTCAAATGTATTTAATATTTTTATAGCCATATAACCACCTGAAGGGTAATTTATAGAAAAATCAAAGGTACTGTAACAAACATTGTACATAATGTTTGAGATGGGGACTTTTTAAATATATACAGAGAAAAGAAACATTTTTGGAAGATGATTTAAGTATTGGAAAAAGATTTTCAGCATTAGATGCTTATCAGACATCTGTGTAACATTTTTAAAGCATTGAACTGGAAGGGCAGGGAGTAGAGTGAGGAGAGAGGGAAGGACTGGAGTGGTCATCCCCGTCCCGGCCGAGTGGAGTGCTGGCCCCATGGATGAGAGATGTCTCTTTGGGTGCTTACTGGCCTTTGTATGATTTGGCAGTACAACTTTGGCTTCATATTTCAGAAGTATGATCATAAATGCATAAATAGCATCAAGTAGCAGAAAAATCTTTTTCTAAATAAAAGAGATAGTAGTGGTACAAGCTATATTTAAAACCAAAAGCCTTAGTAGCTGATGCTAAACCATAGTTGGGGCTCTAAAAATACAATTTAAAGTACAGGGTTTTTATCCTAAAATTTTCTAGATGTAGTTTAGCTACCATGTTTTGATGATAAAGCTGCTTTCGTGAAATGTAGTTGGTTTAGCAATTATATCCGTAGCTGTCACAGAGTCGTTGTGAGATACCTGTCATTAGAAGTTCGTTGGTATAGTTTGTTTACCTTAATCACACTTTCTAGAACATAAGGGAAAGCATGTAATTCAATAGTAACTAAAAACATTTATATAACTTAAAACTTTTATTAAAAAGTAGTTGATGCTGGGCTATAGTAATATCAACTGTTTTCCTCTAAACTTTTCCAAATTTCCTGATTTTCCCACGTCGCTGATTTCTATCTAGCAAAGTGAAGTATAAAAGTACCTGTAAATAACGTGCTGTCATAGACCTTGTGTTCCACCTCTCCCCTTTGATTTTTTACTGGCAGGCCATAAGCGAACTCCCAGAAGAGGAGAGCAGCAAGGATGGAGTGATAGCCGGGGGACAGAGGTGACGCAGGATAGAGCAGAGCGGAGATCCTACAGGGACTTTCAACCCTACGAGACTGAGAGGCAGGCGGACTCTACACCCGAGAAGTTTACAGATGAAAAGTATGTACTGCAGACAGATCTTGGCCAGGAGGGTTGAGAACCAGAATGGTTTTCAGAGAATGACTAGCCTGTGTGACCTTTTCGTAGTGCTGGTCCTGGGTATTGCTTGTCAATTTAAGTAACAAATCATATTTCCTTAGGTGCCATGTGAAGGATCTTTCATATATCTCTTAAATGACCTTAAGTCTTGGTTCAGGCAGTGATTTCACAATGAATTATTTATTGGTAACTATGAAAAGTACTCATAAAAAAAACTGCACAGGAGTATGTTCAAGTGGTTAAATTTTCTTCTGAAGTTTAGGCTAGGGATATAATTATGTTTTTGATTTAGCATTATTAATGTAGATCACTGATGAATTTAAACAAATTGCTAGCACCATAGTCAGGTCCATAGGCTATCATGATGAAATTTGAAGAGCTCATGATGTGTAACACCAATTTCTGGCTCCCATACTTCTTTAGCAAATGCTCTGACCCAGAAGATGGTCTTCGGTTGGTGCAGTCTGACACCACTCCTGAGTGACGTGGCATCATGCAAACCATCTGTACCCACCTGTACACAGTAGTAGCAGTTCTTTATGTCTTATGCTTGGAAGTAACAGGATGGATGCTTGCTGCCTAAAGCTTTTGTTTAATTATTAAACCCACGTAGTGCTGAGTTTAGACTAAAGTGAAACAACTTATGAATCACATTTAAAGGTAAATCAAGTAAAAAAAGACTTAAGGTGCCTTGATCGAATAGCTCATTTGGTCGGGGCATTGTCCCATATGCCAAAGGGTTACTGGTTTGATCCCCAGTCAGGGCACAAAGCAAGGTTGTGGTTCAATCCCTGATTGGGGTACAAATGGGAGGCAACCGATCAATATTTTTCCTCTTTGTCTCCCTTCCTCTCTCTCTTAAATCAGTGGACATACCCTCAGGGGAGGATTTAAAAATATATATATATTTATATATATTTATTTATATTTACATATGTGTATTTATATTAATATATGTATACATATATTTATACATATATAAAAAAAGCTTAAGGAAACTATAGCAATGTGTAGTGTAATTTCCAGGGAGCCTTTATTCCCAAGTCTCTCAACTTCTTAACTACTAATCCCATTCAGGATTCTGGCTACAAGTTTTAACCAAAGAATATGGCTTTGTAAAACTGTATGCTCTGTGTGAGAGGGCTGAGCAAATGGTGACTTCTTCAGATCTGCTCCCTAGCAGTTACACCCTCAAAACATCAAGTTACGGTGCATCTGTCACCACGTTGGAGGTGAGGGTTAGAGAAAGGCTTAATTCTGCCTTTTTTGGTGATTACTTCAAATTTGCTGTGTAATGGCCACAGTCTGCATGCTTACAAAAAGCCTTCTGGATCAGAGCTGCTTATTTTTTAGGAAGCATTTGTGTGTTTTTTTTCTCATTCAGGAATTTATTCTGTGGAAATAAGAAAATTCTAGCTCAAAAGCACAAACCCATATTTACAGTTATTTTTTAGTTGCAAAATTATGAGTCTTTAAAAAGGATAAGATAGGTCTTTACATGTTAACATGACAAGATCCCTATTAAGTGAAATCATACATGTATGTAAGACTAGGGATTGGATGGGATATGGGATGTGGAGGTATTTTTTCTTTTTTCTTTAGAAATGATTTCATATTTACAAAAAGTTGCAACAATTATACAAAGAATTTCCATACACCCTCATCCAGATTCCCCAAATGTTAACATTTTACCACATTTGCTTTATTATACCATTCTCTCTTCTTTTCTTTCTCTCTCAGCCTCTTCCCATACACATTCGCTCTTCTTCTCTCTCACATACATATACCTTTTTTCTTTGTCATTTGAGATGAGAGTAAGGTGCAGAAATATCCTTTTATCTTAAATACTTTAAATGTATTTCCTAAAAACATAGTATAATTATGAAGTTTATTAATATCAATATAATTCTATTTGATTCTCTAAATTACATAATCTACAGACTATTCTGATTTCACCAGTTGTCCTAGCAATGTCCTTTCAGCAAAGGAAAAAAAAGTCTGGTTCAGGGTCCAGTCCTGGACTGTGCATTGCATTTGGTCTTCTTTAACTGGGAGCAGCTCCATAGTCTTCCTTTATCTTTCATGAATTGGACATTTTTTTTTTTGAAGTGCAGAGACCAGTCATTTTATAGAATAGCCCAGAATTGAGTTTGTCCGGTGTCTCCTCATGGAGCAACCCTATGCATTTTGGCAGGAATACCACAGAAGTGATGTCCCGTGTCCTCACTGTATCATATTAGGAATATGTAGGAATTTTTACTTCCAAGGAAATTTGAATTTTTTTGATAAGTTATGTGTCATCAGAAAAAAGTACTTTTCTATAATAAAGGTCCATAAGATCTTTAATAAAAGCAATTTATAGTAGTCTCTTCAGACAATTTGGAAAACATGTACAATTATAAAGAAAATTAAAACCACCTATCTTACCATCTGAGATGATTACTTTTAATACTTGGCCTATTTTCTTCTTTTTTAAAAAAATTTTAACACGTAGATATATATTGGGTTGGCCAAAAAGTTCATTTAGTTTTTTCTGTATGATGGCTATAGGAGTACTTATCGTATTTTTAGGACCATAAGAGGCACCCAGGTTTTAGAGGAGGAAAATAGGGAAAAAAATTTTGAGGCAAAACATGTGGTAAAATATTTAATAATCTGTGACCCTGCTTCACGGCACCCCCCCCCCCCCACCACAGAGAGCCAAGTAAGCTACATTCAGTAAATCTGGGAGGGGTGCGTCTTATAGTCCAAAAAATACGGTAGTTGTCTGTAACTTCATTTGAAACAATTTTGTTAGATTGTATTGTGACAGCTGTCATAGCACTGTGCATTAAGAAAAAACTTAATCAAAATTGGTGAATTTTTGTGCAGCCATTTTTATATTGAAGATGGAAGAAAATGCACAACATTTGGGCATATTGTACTTTATTATTTTAAGAAAGGTAAAATGCAACTGAAACACACACAAAAAGATTTGTGCAGTTGTATGGAGAAGGTGCTGTGACTGAACAAATGTGTCCAAAATGGTTCACAAAGTTTCTTGGTACTGTTGACATTTTGGTAAAATAATTCTTTGCTGTGGGGCTGTCTTAGGCATTGGAAGATGTTTAGCAGCACCCCCTGGCCTCTACCCACTATAAGCCAATAGCAGGAGATAACCAACTTACTCAATATATCCAAATCAATAAAGTTAGTGGTAAAAATGAAAATGTTTTTCATTTTACAGAAAAAACTAAACGAACTTTTTGGCCAACCCAATACTTACAGCTTAAGACGATAATGCATATACACTAAGTACTTTATATTCTTTTCCATTTGACATGGTGGAAGTCTTTTCCATGTCATTAACAATGTTTGGTAAGCATTTTATTATCACCTATTGTTTCTGTGTACTATAATGTAGTCATTTCCTTAGTGTTAGACCTTCACTCAGCTTCCAGTTGTTTGCTTTATAAATAATTCCCAGTGAGCAGCTTTTTATATATGTAGGGACTTTCCTAGATGGAGTTCTTCTGGAAGTGGGAGTCCTCGTTGGGGGCACAAAGCAGTCCTTCTCATGGATCCCATTGTGCTTCAGCACAGGTTGGATGGATACATGAAGTATAAAAATAAACAAAAATTGTGTATCAACACATAGTGACAAGTCACTATCCTAGTAACCTATCAATTTACTCTATCACTAATGACCTATAAAGGCATTTATCCTAGCACTTTCTCCAGACTTAAATATAGTAAGTTAATGTTTGATCTTTGCTTATTTGATAGTGAAGATGGTTATTACCTTTCATTCCTATAACACCTATACATGTTTATTGGACAGAATTATAGAATCTTGATAACCTTAACAGACTAACTGATTCAATCCTCTCAATCTATGGATGAAGAAACAAAGACCCAGAATTTCAGCAATGTGGGTTCTGGTTGCAGCCAGCTGACATGGATTTTTATCCCACTAAGGCAGAACCCATGTTTTCACAGAGAAGCAATGTCACAAATGGTGGGAGTAACTGTCATTGTAGCTGTGGGCAGGGATCAGCCACGTCACTTGTTGCATATGGTCTGGGAGCACAAATGCTGTTCTTAATGCAGTAGGAATTTTCCTTTAGGCTCCAAATGATGAATTTTAGTGAACTCTTAGAACACAGACTATCAGGAAATTAGTCTGCCTCTGTCTGGACACACTTGGGTCTTTTCTGCAATTTGCTGCTTGTCATTTAAAGTCAGTTCCAGTTCTGAAAGAATCACATGTTTAATTTTTTCCCCTCCTCATAAGGAAGCATTTTTTAAAAACTGTATATACATAATACATACCATTGTAACCACTTTTAAATATACAGTTCAGTGGCATTAAGTCCATTCACATTGTTGTGTAACCATCATCTCCATCCTTCTCCAGAGCCTTTTCATCTTCCCCAGGTGTACCTGTTAAACACCAGCTCCCCACCCCCTACCCAGTGCTTCATTCCCTCTGCCTGTAAAACATACTCATGTCTACCTGTCAGGATTGTTGTAAGAGTGGGTGACAAGTATGTAAAGTGGGATGCTTGACTCAAAGGTTATTTTCCTTCCTTTAGCTTATTGGTGCATCACAAAGCTTCTGAAGTGGAGTATAGGATTCTTTAATATCACCAACCTGTGCCAAGAAGAAATATTTTGTAATAAGGGGAAGTAAACAATTGAGAATATATTTAATTGGGACTGGGGGTAAACTTGTAAAGAAAAAATGATTTAAGGAATTAAAAATACACCAGAATGCGCAGGGCTATTTTTATGGCAGTTTCAACCACTATTACAGTTTAAATGAATTTGTAATTTTGTCTGTATCTGATCTAGATTTTATGTAAATTTAGACCTGATTTTGACTGTTGGCATTATTTTCCTTGTATCTTTTTGGTTCATTTCCTCTCAATTTTTAAAAAGATTTTATTTATTTATTTATTTTAAGACAGAGGGGAAGGGAGGGAGAAAGAGAGGGAGAGAAACATCAATTAGTTGCCTCTTGCTCGCCCCCAACTGGGGACCTGGCCTGCAACCCAGGCATGCGCCTTGATGGGGAATCAAACCTGCTACCTTTCAGTTCTCAGAGTGGCACTCAATCCACTGAGCCATACCAGCCAGCCCTCAATTTTTAGGTAGGTTTTTTTTTCTTTTCTGGTCCTACCCAACTTCCTGGTTAAGAACTTACTTTTCTTTTGTCATTGTTTTAGAACTCTACTTTAGGTACTTCAATAGAGAGATTGTACAACAGTAAACTCTATTTTAAAATTTGGTTTGGGGGTTATTTTCTAATTTTTTTTGTATATTTGGAACAGCAGTAATTAATGAACCCCTTCTAAAAAAAGTTTTGGTAAGGGGAGGTGGGAGACAAAAGCCAACTTGTAAAGTTTATTTAGAATGGGATTTCTTATAGAGACTGGCATGAAATTAGTGATCCATGTGCCTCTAGTTCTTTATCTTTTCGAGTAAGGAAAATTAGGAGTTTTATATTTTTTTACCGATGATGGTATACTAGCTTTTTTTTTTTTTAAGTCCTCACCGGAGAACATCTTTTCATTGCTTTTAGAGAGGGAGGAATGGGGTGAGGGAGAGAGAGAAACATGGAATAACAGAGAAATATTGATTGGCTGCCCCCTGTAGGCTGCCGTGACTAGAATCAAACCTGCAAGCTTTTTTTTTAAAGTATATTTTATTGATTATGCTATTACAGTTTTCCAATTTTTCCCCCTTTACCCCCTTTTTGCCCTGCACCCCACAACCCTCCAGCATTCCCCACCTTAGTTCATGTCCATGGGTTGTACATATAAGTTCTTTGAGTTCTCTGTTTCCCATACCATTTTTGACCTCTCCCCATCTATTTAATGCCTACCAATTATGCTTCTTCTTCCCTGTACCTACCCCCCCATTTCTCCCCTCCCCCCCCACTGAAAACCCTCTATGTGATGTCCATTTCTCTGATTCTGTTCTTGTTCTAGTTGTTTGCTTAGTTTTTGTTTTTGTTGTTTTTTTTTTTTGAGGTTCATTTGTTGATAGTTGTGAGTTTGTTGTCGTTTTACTGTTCATAGTTTTGATCTTTTTCTTAGATAAGTCTCTTTAACATTTCATATAATAAGGGCTTGGTGATGATGAACTCCTTTAACACCTTGTCTGGGAACCCCCAGATGAACACCCAGATGAACACCTTATCTGGGAAGCACTTTATCTGCCCTTTCGTCTAAATGAGAGCTTTGCTGGATAGAGTAATCTTGGATGTAGGTCCTTGCCTTTCATGACTTGGAATACTTCTTTCCAGCCCCTTCTTCCCTGCAAGATTTCTTTTGAGAAATCAGCTGACAGTCTTATGGGAACTCCTTTGTAGGTAACTGTCTCTATTCCTCTTGCTGCTTTTAAGATTCTCCATCTTTAACCTTGGGTAACTTAATGATGATGTACCTTGTTGCGTTCCTCCTTGGGTCCAACTTCTTTGGGACTCTCTGGGCTTCCTGAACTTCCTGGAAGTCTATTTCCTTCGCCAGATTGGGGAAGATTTCATTCATTATTTGTTCAAATAAGTTCTCAATTTCTTGCTGTTGTTCTTCTCCTTCTGGTCCCCCTATAAGTTGGATATTGGACCTTTTCAAGCTGTCCCAGAGATTCCTAAGTCTTTCTTCAGTTTCTTGAATTCTTGTTTCTTCATTCTATTCCAGTTGGATGTTTCTTTCTTTCTTTTGTTCCAAATCATTGATTTGAGTCCTGGTTTCCTTCCTGTCACTAAATATTTTGCTTTATTTCTTTTGGGTATCTTTCATTTGTTTTTTCAACGAAGCTCAATCATGTCTGTGAGCATTTTAATTACCAGGGCTTTAAGTTCTCCATCAGGTAGGTTGACTATATCCTCATTGCTTAGCTCTCTTTCTGGGGTTTTGCTCTGTTCTTTCATTTGGGCCATATTTCTTTGTCTTGGTGCAGCTGATATGTTGTAAGGGGGTGGGGCCTTAGGTATTCACCAGAGCAGGGCACCCCTCCTCGCTGCACTGTGGCCTGCCTATTGGGGAGGGGCCAGAGAGGGAACAATGCAGCTTGCCTGCTTTCCAACGAATTCATGTGAGACTGGGAGTTTCTCCCACTGCAGCAGCCCCTGCTGTAGACTACAGTCAGCTCTGAGTCCTAGTTTCCCATTCATTCAGTCCCGAGTGCATTCGGTCCACAGCCTTGCTGAGGTTTCTCTCAGCCGGCCCCACCCATGCAGTCTGCCGCCTTGTCTCGGGTTCTCATTGTCCTCTGTGAAACCAGCCTGGTTTTCCCAGTTGTCTGTTTCCTTAATCCGTTGGTTTTTGGAGTTCCATGTAGTTTGATTTTCTGGCACTTCTGGTTGTTTATTGATTTTAGATTGGTTGTTATCCATTGGAGTGTGAGGAAGCAAAGGGTTTCTACCTACACCTCCATCTTGGCCGGAACTCCTGAATCCTCAAGCTTTTGGTGCACAGGATGGACACTCCAACCAACTGAGCCACCCTGGCCAGGGCTAGTAGCTTTTTAATGTAACATTTTACATTTAATGTAACAATGTAGCCATAAAAGTAGACCTTTAGTTCTGTCATTGGAGCCATTAATAATGTCCCATTGGATATCAATAAATGATTTCTTACAGCTTTGAATGTTCTTAAAAGCCTTGACAAATTAAGAAATATAATTTGTCTTATTAAACTAGAGTTTAACAATGAGAAAAGATGTGGTCCTTCCTTCAGGAGCTTTTAGTCTAGTGGAAGAGAGGCAAGTACTCATGGAAAATAATGGTGACCAGCAGTGAGGCAGAGAGAGGTGTGGCAGGCCCTGGGTCCAGTGGGTGTGGCAGGAGGAATGGGAGGGTTGGAGAAAGGGCCCAGTTCTTGGCTTGGGCACTCTTGTGTTGTGAGTTAAGGACCACAGGGGGAGCAGGGTGGGTCACTGTGGGTCACATATCTGTAGGGCTTGGCATGTAAAGAGGGGTATGTCTGGGAAGTACCTGGCTTTGTGACCTGGAATCAGAGACCCCCCCAATGGAGAGACATGGGGGTCACATGAACGAGGGTTAGGTAGCATTAGCATAGGGGTGAGGATGATGTGTGTGGGATGGGTATCCAGAAGAACAAGGGAGGGAGCTATGTGCAGAGCACCCAGATATGGTAGGTGGAAAAGGCAAGGTACAGACTCTCTTGTGTGACTCTGGCTCTGCCTGCCTCTGAGAAGTACAAGTAAGTGGCTGAGGAGCACAGGAAGTACTTTGTCATTTTGTACCATATATGGGTATGATATATTACAAAAATAATTGTTTAGGGACAGATAGGGAAAGAGAAGCCAGAACAGTCAGGGGAAAATTAGTGGCTGGCCATGTCACCTGGTGAATAGGGGTCAAATAACTTAAAGATAAAAGTTACTATTGGACTTGACAACCAAGAGGTTGTCTTTAGCAGTCCTTGGAAGTTTGTTTATCTATTATAATTTTTTTTAATTCTTATTGATTTGAGGGAGAGAGAGAAACATTGATTTGTTATTCCACTTACGTATTCATTGGTGATTTCTTATATGTGCCCTGACTGGGGATTGAACTTGCAACCTTGGCATACCAGGACAATATTCTAACCAATTGAGCTACCCAGCCAGGGCTTTGTCCTTGGAAGTTTATGTGGAGCAATGAGGGTAGAAGTCAGGTTGTCCTAGGATAATATATTCAGCCGCAAATGTCACTGACTGGTTATGTATTTGGGAGGAGACATAATTTGAAGTTTAACTATTTTTCTTATTATACATAACATTCCAAATTTAACTTAAATATTTAGTATTAGAACTGGAATGAACCTTAGAGTTAGTTTATCTAACTTTCTCATTTTATAAATGAAGAAACCAGATCCAGAGAGAGAAAGGGGTGCCTTCTACAGATTAGTGTAAGACCTGCCCAGGACCTGCTTCTCACTGGCTCCCCGACTTAGTAGTCTTGGACAAATTACCTATTTCCTCTGTGCCTTGGTTTCCTCGTTGCCTCATGGGCAATAGTTACATATTATAAATTTGTTTTTGTGAATTAAATGGCTGTATGTGAAGCGCTCAGAACAATGCCAGAGATAGTCTGTGTTCAGTAAAAGTTAACTATTAATTTATTATTCAAGCCACCATTCTTTCCAGTATACTACAACCATAATGTCTTGCTAGAATTTTCTTTATTAAAAAAAGTCTTAGCTCTTTAATTCACCACTTTTTATTGTACCCATGTTTTCCTAGACCAGTTGACCGATTTGATCGAGACAGACCACTGAGAGGACGTGGAGGCCCAAGAGGGGGCCTGCGGAGCAGAGGCAGAGGTGGTCTCGGGAACAGACCTTTTGAACGTTTTGACCAGAGAGGGAAACGGGAATTTGGGAGATATGGTGGGAATGATAAAATGTAAGTATCTTTGTAAATGCTACTTTCACTTTAAGATCTTAGTCATCATAATATGAATCTGTTATATGTTAATATTTAGTTGACTTGATATTAGTATACTGTCATTCCTGAAAGAGCTGATCCTGGGATAACTTTTAGATCAAATTCTCTGAGTTGGAGATTGACTAGAGGCCAGCTTCCAGTTTAAGGGAATATCCTTTCTTTCTCTAGAGCAATCAGAACTGAAGACAACGTGGGTGGATGTGGAGTTCGCACCTGGGGATCAGATAAAGATACCAGGTATGGTGCAAATGTGTGCATTCTGTGAACCTACAGCTAAGTGGAAGTCTTGATCTTAATTGGCCTTTCATGAAAATTTTGTCCTCTGTTGTGCTTGCAGTGCCTTTATACTTGTATTCCTTTAAGTAGAGATTGATTTTAGGCTTTTGTTTAACTTTAAATAATGGGTTTGCTATGTTAATTAGATTTGAAAACTGTTTTTAAAATTCTTTGATTTTGTCTTATTTTATCCAAACAAATTTGTGTGTTTGCTCATGCACCAAGCACATGACATTACATTTGCAAAAGCCTCAGAATGTTTTTTAAATTCCTGGATATTCTATATTTCATTTTTCTGTGACTTTCCAAAGTTCTTATATACATTGCATCTTCATTTCCTGAAATCATTTGCAGATTGAAGCTCAGTGACAAGTTTTGCCTGAGGTTCAAATTTGACATTTCTCTGAGGCATCGTGGTGTCTCAGATCTGTTCCAGTTTTGCTCCTTAAAGGAGGTACGTGGTTCTGCTGTGTCTGTCGTTTCACTGCTACAGGGATGATGCCTTCCTGGTGTCTGCAATGGGATAGACAGGAAGTACTTCAAGGCAGTGTAGGGTGACAAATGGGTCACCCTAGGACATGTTGCAGGGCAGGCTTTCTACAAATTTGAACTCTTGAGAGGATCCAGACTTCCAGTTTTCTTCTTTTGAATATAAGCTTTTTATATAAATTTATTTTTCTTAAGTTGTTATTCTTAAAGACAAACTGTACACAATAATATCAAGTGTAACATCAGATTTACTACCATTGCACATTTGTTGTCCTTGAAAGGAAAAAAAAAACTTGTTAAACATTCTCGATCTGGGCTTCCATAGTTTTTTTTTTTTTTGCACTTGTGAGAATTTAATGAACTCCTGTCTCTGTGTGGCTTCAAGCTACCAGGACACAGGCCCTACCAAGACTCCTTTATCTTGTCCTCAGCTCTTCTGCTGAGGAATTTGGCCTTTACAATGACAGGCTGCTTTGGGAGCTTCCATGCCCCAGGACGTTGTAGTAGGCTGATCACATCACAGCAATGGTGGGAGCAGTTCCAGTCTTGTTTTCAGCAGCATTTACCCGTGTCAGCTCACTGACCAAGGTCCACAGTTTATCAAGGCTGACAGTGAGGCAGAAGCTCTGGTTCCTGTTTAAATGGTCATACCTCATACCAACTTTCCCAAAGTAACCTGGGTGGTGTTTGTTGGAGTTGATCCTGGGATGATATAAGGCACCAGCATTACTTCGGCCTCCCAGTTGCTTCCTGTGCTTGATGATGCGGCTGTGGCTGTGGCTCACATGGCCCCAAAGTTTCCGGGCTTTCCTCAGTCTGGATGGTGTGTTGGTGGCTGAGATGCCTCCATAGGATCTTTTTTTTTTCCAGAGCATTTTTTAAAAAGATTTTATTTATTTATTTTTAGATAGATGGGAAGGGAGAGAGAAAGAAAGGGAAAGAAACATCAGTGTGTGGTTGTGTCTCGCTTGCCCCTACTGGGGACCTGGCCCGTAACCCAGTCATGTGCCCTGACTGGGAATCCAACCGGTGACCCTTTGGTTCACAGGCCGGCACTCAATCCACTGAGCCATGCCAGGTAGGGTAATAGGCTCTAGACTCTAAATCTTTTTATTTTATTTTATTTTACTGTGATGATAGATAGATAGATAGATAGATAGATAGAGAATATATTTTTAAAAAGCAATACAGGCAACTCTTCAATCATCTGATTTACTACTTTAATGCTACCACTCCATTTCAGTTTTCATTTGAACTTAAAATTATTTTTGGCTCCAAGTGATAACTTACCCTAAGGCATCAGTGTTGGCCTTGTAGCATGAAGAGGTAACCACATGTGCTCCTGGCCGACTGGCATGTGTAATGTGAAATTGAAAGGTGCGAGACTTCCGGCCAAGATGGAGGCGTAGGTAGACACACTGCACCTCCTCGCAAAACCAAAATAAGGTCAGCAACAATTTAGAAACAAGATAACAACCAGATCTGACAGAAAATTGAACTGTATGGAAGTTGGACAACCAAGGAATTAAAATAGACACATTCTTCGAGACCCGTAGGAAGGGCAGAGTTGGGCAGCCGGGCCAAGAGGGGTCACAGCACAAAAAGCAGTGGCACCGGACATGTAAGGCATCCCGAGCGTAAGACTGCGAAGGGCGGACCCTGGGCGCACAGGAGGCTGGCAGACCGAGCTAGGCAGCGACTGTGAAGCGAGGCACTGTGCGCAAGGCGCCTGGCTGTCTGGGCCACATTCCTGTGCAGACAAACCAGGCAGAACTGGGCAGTGAGATGGACCACGCAACCCAGGGTCCCAGCGCCAGGAAATAGAACCTCAGGGCACCAATTAAAAATAACTGTGGGGGTTGAGGCGCAGGGAGAGAGAGACCCACGGGGTTCTAGAACATACACAAGCCCACCCACACGGGAATTAGCGCCAGAAAGGCCCAGTTAGTTTGGGGGAAGCGGCGGAAGGGACTGAAATCTGACAGAGACAGGAGTAAGTGCTGTTGTTTCCTCTCGGACCCCACCCCCACATACAACATCACAACCCAGCAACTGGGTTGCTCCGCCCTAGAGAACACCTAAGGCACTGCCCCTCACTCTGTAACAGGCTTGACCAGAACCGCCCCCAAGAAAGGCTCAAACGGAAGTACAAATCAAAGCTCTAGAGCCAATACTTTTAAGCGATCAAGAGATAGCCAACCTATCAGATGCACAGTTCAAAGCACTGGTGATCAGGATGCTCACAGAACTGGTTGAATTTGGTTGCAAATTAGATGAAAAAATGAAGGCTACGATAATAGAAATGAAGGAAAATGCACAGGGAACCAATAGTGATGGAATGAAAGATGGGTCTCACA